>JACEHZ010000223.1:172500-511192 GCA_017893485.1 Hemerocallis citrina | reverse complement strand
CTGCGCCTGAGAACTTCTACAACCACCTCTTTGCCTTTTCTAGAGGCACCAAATCTGATAGGAGAATCCTCTACTCTGGCCTCTTTCTCAATGTCCCAGATTTGAGTAGCAATCAACAGTGGAGAAGTGTCATCTATGTTCTTAAGCGCGTCGATCAAATCATCATCATTTGGGGAGTCGAAGCTTGCTTTGTCATCACCACTCTGGTAATCCTGGTCTGAGAAATTACATCCTCCCTCTTCGACACTCTGAAATTGTCTCTTTCTAGACCCGGACTGAATAATCCCTTTGGGTCCCGACACAGCCTCCTCCTCTGAACCCTGCTCAACACTCCATAAATTGATAAGTCTCTAATGGGCTTGGAGGGCCCATACGAATAAGCTCTTAATAGGCTAGCCCAAGAGTCAATCTGATCACTAGAGAGAGAGCTCACATCTCCTCTTAAAAATTGAACAAAAGCTTCTTGCATAGATTTTTGCACAGAGTCTTATATAACAGCTCTTGCACCCTCAGCTCTAGTCCCATTGCAATCGTACTTAACCCCCTTGGAAACGGCAACCTCGGATGTGGCATGGAGGGTCGCAGGCTTCGTCTATGAGGTGCACAAGGCTCGATGATGAAGCCCTCTACTCTGACCGATATGACCCGCCCCATCTCTATATGCCAGCTTTACTGAGTTGGTAGCTAGGGCACGTCCTTCGTACAATCCAGCAAGGTCCAAATTACGTGAAGTACCCATCTCACTGGGGCCCACCCTAATTTCCGTCCCACCCTTAGAATCAATCCGATCCAACAGTGGTGATGTGTCTTCAACCTCTGGATGCATGAGCCCATGCACGTTCAAAAAAACTTGCGATTGCGAAGCCACCTTCACGGCATCCGACGAAACCACCATCACATCCTCCGCCGATACCCTAGGAACGAAATGCTTCACCTCAGAACATATCCCCACCTTGAAGCTCACCCCTTTGAAAATAGCGAAGACCGTCGACGGTATCTTGGTTCCGTTGAGAACGGAAACTCGGATACACTCAACGTCCACCTTGTTACGGAACTTCGTCGCCTGATCCATCTCCTCAACCCAACCAAAAGATTGAACAAGCCCTTGAAAACCTTCCTTACTCCAACACACCAGGGGGAAGTTGGAGATTAAAACCCAAACGGAGTTAAGCTCCACACTTCTAAACTCTCCATCATGACGCGTCCACCTCGACAGCGCGACGGAGAAGCCCACGCTGGAGAACGCATGCTTACTTAGCACCATTCGCACCCTAGCCTCGGTCGAGCAAGGAATGATGAAGGCGTCCTCACGGAGTCGCTTAACCGTTCATTCCCAATCAATGGTGTTAGGCCACCCCTGCAACAGCTGGAGCTTGATGCTGCGTTTGTTGGCTGCCCAGACATGGCCACCACGACGATGCTGAGACTCAAACTGGACTCGCGCTCCTCCATCTCTGCTGTGGGGGGAATGACGACATGAACCAGCTCCGGTTCTAGCACTGCCTTGCCCATCGGGACCCCAACAACATCGGCGTAACTCTTCACTGCACCAGGAGCATGCGCAGGCACCACCCGATCCGTACCCCCTGGTGGCAAGAGCACCGGCTGCTTGAAGAGCTCGGGGGAAGGCAGACGTTGAGCCTCACGTCGCGAGGGTCCAGTTCCGCTCCCAGTCGAGACGTCCTCCTCCCCTCACCGCAAAGAACACGCCGAAGAGAGATGGCCCCTTCTCTTACACAAGAAGCACTTAGAAAGCTCCTTGCACTCAGCTTTCCAATGGCCCCACTTCCCACAGTTATAGCACTTAGGCTCTAGTCCACCGTCCTCCTTACGATGAAAACCCTTCGGAGCGCTCGAGCCGTCCACCTGCCGCAGTTGACTGGGGCTTGGCACGCGCGTTTGCGTCTTCCACCCATCATGCTCGACATAGACAAGCTTGCCCCTGGGTTGAGATGGACAAGCCACCTCCATCGATGGAGCACCCTTAGAGGCCTCACCCACCGACCCTCTAGCTCTGTCGACACCCGCAACTTCATTAGAGATAGGGCGGGAGCCTCGCTCGCTTGAAATGGAGATAGTTCTTCGGTCTCGCTGCTCATGATCGCTAGAGCCCAACTCCATGCTGGCATGGACCGTCAGCTGCTTCTCCTTGAGAGAAAGGATAGGTTCCGTCGTAGCCTTGCGAGGGACGTCACTGTGGAAGCGGAGAGGCCCCGGAGTCCTCATGGGTGCGTGGACGACGGCCTGCGCCTTCCCAGCACGAAGCTTGGGTCTCACCACCTTTCTCGAACCAGGATCCATAGGGACGAAGAGGGGGGAGGAAGGAGTGAAGGAAAGGGGCAACAAGAAGCTGAAGGGAGAGGAAGCAGGAGGAGAAGAAGGAGATGACTGGGATGCTAAAGAGGAGGAAGAAAGGAAATGGCTGGAAGGAGGGACATCAGAGGACCCTAGAAGGTTCTAGCGAATGGGCAGGGCGCCACTAATAGACTAAGAGAAAAAAAGTGGGTCAGGGGCAATTGGAACATCTGAAACAACCTTTCTTTTAATTTTTCTTTCAACAACTTCAACCTAAGAAGAGCCCATTGAAAGGCCCAAGCCCAGGTCAGGGGAAGGTAGGGGAAGGGGAAAGAACACAACTGAAGAAAAATCTCTACTGTAGACATTAAGAGAGAGGGAAAAAGAAACAAAAAATATTTAAAATATAAAATAAAACATAAAATAATAGAAGATCAGGAATAGAAATAGCAGAGGGGGAGGAAGATGAGAAATAAAATCGCCAAATAAGATCAGATATAAGACAAAAAGATTGAGAATGAAAAAAGATAGAAAAGGGCAGAAATAACACAAACAGATAGCACAAATAGCACCAGAAATCCCAAACAATGAAAATAGCACAAAGAAAAGCTAGAAAGAGAAGAAAAAAAAGAGTAACCAAGAAAAAACCAAGCAAAAATGAAGCACAAACCTCAGCGAAAGCAAGAAAAAAAGTAAGAAATAACTAAAAAGACTTACAGTCGATATGCAAAAAGAGAATCAGGGGAGAAACAAGGATGCAAACCAGAACTACCGGATCCACGATCCTTCAGGAGCTTGGAGAACTGGACCGGTGTTACAGGAAGAAGAGGCCCAGATCTGGGTAGTGGACGGTGGAGAAGAAGCCCAGAGCACAACCGGGGGTGACTCCGGAGGGCGCCTAGATCTCATCCCTGGATGAGGAAAGAGGACGCCTAGATCACAACACTGAACTCCGAGACCGCGACCTCCACACGAGTAGCCCAAAACAACCCCAATCGAAGGCGAGACAACAAGTACCAATCAAGAGCAGTCCAAGCCAACCCAAACCGTAGTCCAAGGAGCGACGAACTACTGCAGCACAACAGAGAACTGGAGAAGGGAGGGAGGAAGAGACGGATGCGAGAGCTGGCCGACGCGCGACCGAAGAAGCCGGAGGTGGAAGGAGTGAAAAGGGCATGGAAGGTGGAGCAACAAGGATGGTCGAAGATAAATTTTGGAGGAGGGATTCAAAAAGGATATGGGCATGGAGAGGATGATGAGATACACAACTTTAATGGAGGGAGGAATGTGAGAAAGGGCTGAGGGGAGCGGGATCTGGGAGTAGAAGGTGGTCGGAGAGGCTATTTTGAAAACGCCTTAAAGTTTGTAATTATTTCATGATTGAAGTTGAAAAAGGTGAGGAATTTATTTTATTACTTATTTTTCCATAATTTTCCATAACGTTTGATCCTCTTGTTTTATACAGTGTTTAATAATTCTCATTCTTGCGAGATAATGATTAAGATGAACTGCTTTCTCATCCTTCTATTTTTACAAGGTTGAAGACAATGGGGTTCTAAATCCTCTGGTTCATCCAGAGTCAGAAAACAGACTACTAAGAAAGTGGTCGAGTATTGTTACGAGCCTAAATTGGAAGAGGTGACTCAAAAGTTTTATGTGCCTCGAGCAGGCAGCCAGCTTTTTCACAAAAAGAGCCTAAAAATAAGGCCATCAAGCTCGTTGCTCGGCATGTGCCTCGAGCAGACAACCAGCTTTCTCACCAAAAGTTCCTCAGAGCAAGGTCATAAGGCTCGATGGTCGGCATGTTCCTCGAGCAGACAACCAGCTTTCTTACAAAAAGTGCCTTAAAGCAAGGTCATAAGGCTCGACGCTCGGCATGTGACTCGAGAAGGCAACCAACTTTCTCACAAAAGACGCCTCAAAGAAAGGCCATCAGACTCGGAGCTTGGCATGTGCCTCGAACAAGCAGCCAAGCTCCGAGTCTGGGCCTTCCCACCTTCGTATCGACGATCTGAAATGTTCACATTGATCAACACATCTAAATTAGTCTAAATATGTAAAATCAAATCATTTGAAATTTATTTTCCCAT
This sequence comes from Hemerocallis citrina, assembly GCA_017893485.1. Taxonomy (NCBI): domain Eukaryota; kingdom Viridiplantae; phylum Streptophyta; class Magnoliopsida; order Asparagales; family Asphodelaceae; genus Hemerocallis; species Hemerocallis citrina. The sequence continues at coordinate 506,807 of JACEHZ010000223.1, read as the reverse complement.
CCATTAAAGTGTTATAAAATTGTATGGCTGAAAATCATTGTTTTTTATAGTCACATGATGGATGGGCAAATAAATTTCAAATGATTTGATTTTACATATTTAGACTAATTTAGATGTGTTGATCAATGTGAACGGTTCGGATCGTCGATACGAAGACGGGAAGGCCTCGTGCACACGGAGGGGTGGTGCACAATGGAAGATTTTCCTATATATATATATATATATATATATATATATATATATATATATATATATATATATATATATATATATATATATAAATATAATAATAATAATAATAATAATAATAATAATAATAATAATAATAATAATAATAAAACACAAAGAAAGCTATCAAGTGGCTTTCATTCATTTGGAAGAAAATCAAAGGTCTAGATTGCTCCCAAAAGATACTTTCCTACCAAATGCCCCCCCCCCCCCCCCCCCCCCCCCCCCAAAAAAAAACAAAAAAAAAAAAAAAATCAAAAATAAAATTCCCCCCCCCCCCCCCTAAAAACAAAACAACTCCTAAATTTATTACTCTCTCTCTCTTCCCCATCTTTTCTCATTTTTCATAATTTTTTCTCTCTTTCTCTTTTTTTTTACCCAGATATGACAACAACAAAAAAACAATGAATGTTTTTTTGGTTATGCAATTTCGGATTATGCTTTTTTTTATTATTTCAATTTTTTAATTATGTTTTTTTCGGATTATGCTTTCATAATTCAATAACATTAACTTCCATTTAATTACTTTTGAATTACCATATTTGATCTGATTGTAGAATACTTTACTGAGTAATTGTCTTAGATTAGAATGCTTCACTGAGTTAATTTTGATTAGAAAGTTTTTTTTTAATGCAATTTCAGATTATGTTTTTTTAATTAATATTTAGGCATTTGCTGCTTTAAAAGATCGTTGCAAATTCTTTAATTGACTCGCTTGATCGTGCTTTTATGGAAAAGTCCATGCTTAATCCCTGTATTTCGGATTTTTGTAGCTGCAAAATTGTATCTTGATCTGCTTTGCTACAATTTCACTTCATGTATACATCACAACAAATTTTCTCTTTTATATTCATACATGATTAACTACATAAAAAAACAAATAAGGTGGAACTAATTCATGCAGTTTGATGCGTTAATCGTAACTCATGCAGTTAGAAAATAAATTGCTACTTATGTTATACTCCAACTCCAGATAAAAAAAAATCTCTTATGCTCAAGTCACACATAGCAAGGAATTTCCGATTCACTACTGTTATAGATTCACAATACTATTTTTGAATCCCGAGCTGCTGACAAATAATCATGCAATATACAAACCAATAAAAATTAAGGTCACTTCATAATCCTACTTCAAAGTACATCAATACATCAACATCTACTTGCAAATAAACATTTATATAAATCATTCCTTACTGTTTACATGATTTTTCATATGTTGTATTGTTGCGAATACGTGTCGTAGGCACGTGCCCACATGCATACCTAGTATATATATATAATTAATCAGGAGGTTGCCCTATAGGAGATTTCTATAGGGGGGTTGTTTAGAATTTAATGCTGTGGGGCCTGGTTGTGAGAATGGAGGGGGAGACAACAGATGTTGTTGCTGTCCACGTGGCAGCTGGGGCCCCCGAGTGACAGGAGTACAGTAGCGTTGCTGTTGTGAGGTGACGTGGTAGTGGGCCCCTTGGGGGACTACTGTGCACGCGAGGGAAAAAGTCTCGGATGTAGGAATTAAAATCCCATATCGAGGATTTGAGAATTAATTGTGTATTACATATATAATTGTTTGGGATTAGAGGTCACCAATCAGCTATAGCACCTTTTATGAGGCAAGTCTAATGCGGGCAGTTTTTAGAAAAATTCTTGTTTCGAGCCGGGGCATTACAATTCGGCAAGAACCTCGAGCAGGCTTATAGCTCCCTCTCACAAATTGCCTTGTTCGCAGTGCTCGACACCGGCCACCAAGCTCGGCTCGGCCTTGACCCAAAACACTTGTTTCGGGACCTTACTATCTCATCTTCACGAAAAAAAAAACTCCTCCAATTTTCTCACAAGAAGGGACTACTCCTTAACGACTGACGCGCACAACCCTCAAGGAGTAGGGGGCTTATGATGTGGGTATAAGTGATGTGGCCCGATCAGGGCCGTCAGATCTCTTCAATATTAGCTCATCTCATACCATCAGGTCAACAGGTCCAACGGGCCTCCTGCAGCTTCAGGCCCACAGACGACGGGTCTGACCCGGCCCATTCAGGCCAGATACCCATTTACTCTGCCTATAAATACCAGGGCCCCTCCTCCTTGAAAAAGATAATCAAAGATTTCTCACCTGAACCCTAGCTTCCTTTCACTGTCCAGTAACTGACTAAATCGTAGAGGGAATGTCGCCGGGATTTCTACCGGTGTTTCTAGGCCCTTTGCAAGTGTTCAGATCGGCCAGTAACCAGTGGCACTTCCGAGCTGACCTCCATAAACCAACCGGACCTGCGGTTGAGATCTGTCCTTTCCACTTTATAAATTACAAGAACTCACACATTTTATTCCCGCACTGAAAGCTAGCAGCATCAAATATGTAGTGATTAACACTCCGAAGTCAGGATTAGTCACAATTTGGAATTCAGAATTGTTGCTGACTATCACATTGTTTTTTTAAATTCTCAAATGTACTGTATTTTATGGTTTTGAAAATGATATATATTATTTCTTATGAGCGTGGTATTTTAATGGCAATTACTGAATGAGAGAGAGACAATAGTAGAAACAATTGATTACTTAGGTTGTCAGAAATGCCAATCTTAAATATCTCTCTGATTCTATTTAGTACTGCAATTTTTTTATTTTTTATTTTTCTAAAAGAAAAGTGGAATCTTGTCATCCTGTTTTATTAATAAGAGATTAATAAAAGTGTGAGACTCCGTATTTCTAGAAAGAGTATATATACTAAGTATATATATATATATATATATATATATATATGGGGAAAAGGGGTATGAGCAATTTGCTCATTTAGTAAATGAGCAATTGATGAGGTGGCATGCATGTGATTGGAAAATTCTAAAGTGGTTAGTTGTCCAATGTATCACATGCATGCCACATCATCAATTGTTCATTTACTAAATGAGCAAGTTGCTCATATCCCTTTTACCATATATATATATATATATAGTATATAATAAGTAGAAGAAAGAATGGATGGAAAGGATAGGTGACGTGGAAGGAAGAGAAAGAAAGAAAGGAATGAAAATGAGTTGGTATTAATTGGTGTGGCCTATAGAAGATCCTATGGGAATTGATGGTGTGATGAGCCTATGAGATACTCTATGGGGCTAGATGGTATTAATGCATGAATGAATGAAAAGGAAGTGGTGTGTGGGTGTTGACCGGATTTGACCTTGGGCTTAATAGTCCCATACCGGCCATGAAGTGTGAGGAAAAGAGGAATATATTAGGAAAGCCTATGATAAGGGTTACCAATCGTCCGGACACCCTTTTGAGGCAGCCTGTGGTGGGCGTGGCTAGAATTTAGTTAATTGTGTGCGTACGAGCTAAGTGCGGGGCGTTACAAATGGTATCGGAGCCAACTTTCGACATCAAATGTAGGACTTGTATATAGGAAGTGCGTGGGACGCAATATGTGTATGAAATGCGTAAGACCCTGGGAGGGCAGCGATTAGGAGACAAGTCTACATTCGATTAGAAAGGCGATCCTGTACTAGATTGCACGTCCTGTATTCAGCGAGGACGCTGAATTCTAAAAAGAGGGGGTGAATGTGAGACCCCGTATTTCTAGAAAGAGTATATATACTAAGTATATAGTATAGTGTGTGTGTATATATATATATATATATATATATATATATATATAGTATATAATAAGTAGAAGAAAGAAAGAATGGATGGAAAGGATAGGTGACGTGGAAGGAAGAGAAAGAAAGAAAGGAATGAAAATTAGTTGGTATTAATTGGTGTGGCCTATAGAAGATCCTATGGAAATTGATGGTGTGATGAGCCTATGAGATACTCTATGGGGCTACATGAAGTGTGAGGAAAAGAGGAATATATTAGGAAAGCCTATGATAAGGGTTTTGAGGCAGCCTGTGGTGGGTGTGGCTATAATTTAGTTAATTGTGTGCGTACGAGCTAAGTGCGGGGTGTTACAAAAATATACTCAGAAAACTGAGCCTACTACAAAAACCTAAAACAGAACAAAAGTACATAAACTCTACCCCAAACATGGAGGGTGGGACAAAAAAACATAGCTAAATAGCAAGGTAATACATCAGATCCCTCCAACAAACCCTGGGATGGTGGGCATCAAAATCTAGTGGATCGTGCTGTGCTGGTTGTCAGTCGATCGTCGGCCCAATCTCGATCTCCTCGTCATCAAACTCCTCTACCTGGAAAACGCTCGCGATCCTACCCCTGGGACCTGCTGCTGCCACATTAGCCCAAAAGAAGATAAAATGCATAATGGGAGACAAATTGCCAGAAATACTATTACAGGTTCTATGAAAGTAAAGATTATTTCTGTCTAGCCATAAAACCCAGGTCATTGCGGCGATAGCTAAATACCATGCTTCTCTCATGGCCCCCCTCTCCATTGCGAACTTTGGGCCTACCCATAGGTCTTCGTAAGTGCTAGGATATTGAGTTGCCCCTAGGGTGCTGAGTAACTCTACGAGTACTGCTTTACTTCTAGAACATTGAAGAAAAAGATGGTCTCTGGTCTCGAGGGCAGCGTGGTAGAAACCGCATTGAGGGTCCGCATTCGGTTGTCGCTTAGCAAGGTTTTCTCTAGTCAGGATCGCGTCATTCAGTACCAACCATAAGAAGGCTTTGATTTTAAGTGGATCTTTCGTCTTCCAGATGACGGTAGCCCACTTTGGGGAACACCCCCTAAAATGGATGCGCTTGTACAAGGAGCGAACCGTGAACTTGCCGTTCTTCTCCAATCTCCAGAGTTTTTTGTCTGGACCCTAGGAGCAGCCAATATCAGCGTTGGAGATGTAGGCCTGAAGCTCCAAAAGTCTGAGGTGGGAGCCTATGTCAAGCGGCTGTTTGAAAGATGGATTCCAGGTGCCTCTTTTCCATGCTGCGGCCACCATGCAATGTGGTTGTGACGCCTGTTCGTATAGATCGGGGAACAGGGTTCTGAGCGTGTGATCAGCGCACCACTTGTCCCACCAGATCCTGGTGAGTCTTCCGTTACTGATAACTGACTTGACGCAGCTAGTGAAGGGTTCGTATGCCTTGGTGATGCCTTTCCAGAATCAGGACACCCGGGGGCCTATCCTGAAGCCCAGGTTTCTCGTCCAATTCCCTTGCATATAACCCTGGACAAATTGCTGCCACCCTTCCCCATTAGGGTGGAACACTTTCCACCACCATTTGCCTAGAAGTGCCGGATTCATGTCTCGCAGATCAATAATACCTAGGTCTCCATATATCTTTTTCATACACGCCTTCTCCCATCTGATGAGGTGATAACCACCTCGGTTTGGGTCAGCCCCTTTCCATAAGAAGCATTTTCGCATCCGATCAATTCTTTGGATTACCCATCACAGTATTTCAAAGAAGAAAAGATAATAAGTCGGGGGGTTCGAGAGTACCGCGTTAATAAGCGTGACTCTCCCTCCCAAGGATAGGGCTTTGCCTTTCCAGCCTGCTAGACGTTTCTCAACCCTGTCAATAATGGGCATCCAATCCGCCTTTTTTAGCTTTCCGGGTCTAAGTGGTAATCCAAGGTATTGAATGGGGAAGCTCTCTGTGGAGCAGTTTAGGGCTGTGGCGTGTTCAAGAGCCTCTGCCGGGGTCAGGGCAATGGGGGTGAGAGTACTCTTGTGGAAGTTAACCTTGAGGCCAGACCAGGCTTCAAAGAAATACAGAATCCCTTTGAATACGGTGGTTTCCCCAAGGTTTCCATTGCCAAATAGAAGAGTGTCGTCTGCGTATTATAGAATAGAGCAGCCTTGATGATTGGCTCCCTTAGCCACTGGTGTGATCCAACCTACTGTACTGCACTTAGCCATCATGGATCTAAGCACGTCTACCACTATGGTAAAGAGAAGGGGTGAGAGCGGATCGCCCTGTCTAAGCCCCTGTTTGCATGAGAAAGGGTGGCCTGATACCCCATTTACCAAAATTGCCATTCTGCAGGTAGTAAGACAGGCGTGAATCCTTCTGATCCATCTGTCCCCGAACCCTCTTCTAGTAAGTGCTTCCAACAGACAGTCCCATTCAATAGAGTCATAGGCTTTCTTAAAATCTAGCTTTAGGTGGTAGCTCCTAGAGTTCGAGGTGTGGCAATGATGGATAGTCTCCTCAGCCGTTGCTATACTGTCCTGTATACAATGTCCTTTGATGAATCCCATCTGGTCATGACTAATGAGACCATCCATGACCTTACCCAGTCTATTAGCGAGAGTCTTGATAATGATCTTTATGGAACATTTTAGGAGGCTAATGGGACGGAAATCTCCAACTAGTCGAGAATCCTTTTTTTTAGGAATCAGCACAACCTCTGCATAGTTGAATCTCCCTAGTTTCAGCTTATGATCGTGGAAATCTGCGAACACCTTCAGCAAGTCACCTTTGATTTCCTCCCAAAAAATTTGATAAAACATAATCGGGAAACTATCTGGACCTGGAGCTTTATCTTTACCAAGTTGTTGGATTGTCTTCCAGACCTCTTCCTCAGAGAAGGGGGCTTCGAGTGATTGCAGACTCGGGTTTGGGTAGGCTGCATGGTCATGCCAGAAGTCATGTTGGAAAGGGATTCTGAAGTCTGTTTTTTGCCAAAAAAGGCGCTTAAAGTGGGACTGGAAAGCCATCTTGATAGCAACGTCACCTTGAACCAATCTGGAGTTCGAGTGGATCGAGTGAATAAGGTTAGACCTACGTCTGGCACTGATAACCTGGTGGAAGAATGCAGTATTTGCATCTTCCTCTTTGAGCCACGAGATTCTGGACCGCTGTTGCCACTTGATTTCCTCAATCCTATATAGTTGGTCAATCTCCTGTCTGTATTGTAATAGACGATTCCGCTCGTCCTGTAGTGGATCCCTAGTCTCTTCGGTCTTTTTGAGTTCCTCAGTACCTTCCAGAAGCGACTCCTTTACTCTCCAAATTAGTGCAAATCGGGTCCGGTTCCATTTTCTGAGCTTGACTCTGAGTCTGCTAAGTTTTTCACACCAGATAGCGGACGCCTTCCGACCCTTGGTTGGGCGAGACCAACTCTCGTTAACCATATGGTGGAAGCCCTGGATTTCTAACCAGGCCTTCTTGAACCGAAATTTTGACGGTCTTCTGGGATGGCCTTCCCCGGAAGATAAGAAAATAGGCACGTGATCTGAAGTTGGTTTAGGGAGAGATTTGACCGATGTCAATGAGAATTTGGTCTCCCAGTCTGTGGAGACCAGAATCCTATCCAGCTTGGCCAAAATGGGCGTTGCTTGCATATTCGACCAGGTGAAGAGTCTATCAGTGATGGGGATGTCTACCAGATCCAGGTCCGCAATGACTTCATTAAAGGCTTCCCTATCTGGGGCACTAGATCCTCTGCCTCTGTGTTCAGAGGCCAATCTAGTGATGTTAAAGTCTCTCCCCACCACCCAGGGGTGTGGCCATTGCGCTTGAATCGCTCTTAGTTCCTTCCAAAAGGCCGTTCTAGATGCAGAGGTATGCGGCTCATAGACTACCGTGATGGACTGTGTCCACCCATCGGATTTACGCTTTAGCACAACCGACAAAGAAAATTGCCCATGGAGCTCATCAAGGCAGTTGAAAAGGTTGGGGTTAAAGCCCAGAGCGATGCCCCCAGATGCTCCAACTGAAGGGGTCATTCTCCATTCAGATACATGAGTGCCCCCTACTCTATTAAGCCTGTGCATGTGTGATAGTTTGGTCTCTTAGAGACCAACAATATTAGCCTTTGACCTGGCTATGACTTCCTTGACCATTTCACATTTGCCCCGCCTACCGAGGCCTCTAACGTTCCAGAATAATGCTTCCATTAATTACTGATAGACTCGGGATCGTGACTCAGATTGGGTTTCGAGTGCAAGTTAATGTTAGCCCTATCGGTTTCCCACCCCTAATCTTATTGAGGAGAAACGCGTTCCTATCTGTATCGCCTACCGCTAGACCGCAAGTAGTGGCTAGACTAAAAATTTTATTATCCGTCATGAAATTAAAAATAGACACCAGGAAAGACCGCGTACCTCCGTCGCCAGTCTTGGCGGATTTAGCAGCCGCCGCAATTTCCAGATAATCATCTAGGGACTCCTCATTAGTCCTCTTTGCCACTTTCTGAACTGTGAAACCTGTGTCATGCTGGGAAGATGGGTAGGTGGACGGAACAAACTCGAGGGAGGTGACACAGAAATCAACATCAAAATCATAGTCCTCTGACTCTCCCTCAGAGTAGACAAAATCATCTTCAAGATTCAGCCTGTCTTCCCGATCGTCTTCATCGTACTGAATTTCCAGTTGTAGAGTAGACTCTCTCGTCACGGACTCTTCATTGAGCCCACAAATTGATGACGATTCTACCAGAATAGTGGGGCTTCCTATCGCGGACCGCTCAATGGGCCCACTACTCGTAGATAGTCGTACCTCACTGTGTTTGGGCCCCTCTTTGGGCCCACTAACACTCTTATAAATACCCCCCCTTAACTCCCCTTCCTTACCGCCAGAAGCGTTTAAGAGCTTCTCTCCTTCGCGATGGAGCAGAACTTCTTTCTCGCTAAACGAGGCTTCCGCTATCTTCAGCGGGACACGTGACCTGTGCGACGCTTCGGTTCTGTCGCCTTCGCACGCGTCTCCCTCTTAGTGGGGGGCATCACGTATGAGAGCGGCACTTCCGAAGCTTTACTTCCCATTTCAGCGATGCTGTATTCACCTAGTCCTTTTACCTTCAGCTCCTTCCTCTTTGAGCTCTCTTCTTCTTCACTGCCATTACCCACTCCCTTACCACTTTGAGCTTTCCCCTTTTCCAGAGCTAAAGACCCAACCCTAGGATCTCTCTCCTTTTGGGTGGGTACTCTGTCAAAGGGTCTTCCTATATTTGTCTTTTTCCCCAAAATGGGAGTCATCCCTATCGACTCTCGACCCAAAGCTACCAACTTTCGCCCCTTTTGGAAACGGGTCTGCAGGTCTTGCATGTAATTTTCTAGGGCACTTTTGCCCTTTTCCCCTTTAGCACGGCCTACCTCCACTCTCTGGTCCTCTCTGGCCTTTCCACCACCAACTTCAATGTGTTGACTGCCACTTTGAGCTTTGATTTGGTCCTCCCTTCGCAGATTTCTTTTTTGAACAGCGATACCTTCCAAATCTGGTATCTTGAGCAGATACACCGTTGGATCTGTTGAGTTAGTTGTCCCTGAAGGTTTTGGATCGTTGGATCTGATGGTCAAGCCTCTTCCTCGACCATCTTTGAACGGAGAGCCTCTCCCCGGTTCTGATCCCTCTGCCGTGTGTCCTTGGCGTTGCTCCTGCCCTCTAGCCGCTTTAATGGGCTCCCGGTGAGCCTTTTCCACTTCGTGTGCCCCATCAATGGTCAGGTCCCACTGTGGCGAAACCACTTGCTTGTACAATCTGTTGTCTCTGAGCGCTGATATAGGAGTGGGGGAGATGATGGCCGACTGCTCTATTTTTGGTTCCGTTCGCTTGTTAAGCACGAACTGGATGAGTTATGATTCTTTGAAGGAGAAGACTTTGGCAAAACGAGGCATCAATGATATATCGGCACTCCTTATGAGGATTCTAGCCGAGACGATCTCTGAGCGTCGCACCATCTTCTCGTCTATCTCTTCCATGGACCCAAAGTCAGCGACAATCTCTTAGAGTGCCTCCCTCTTCCAAAAGTGAAGGGGGACATTATGGATCCATATCCAGTACCTGTCTCCTTGAGGGAGCTCCGCTCCGAAACTAGGCATCCATGCAAAGAATTCCACTCTGAAGTGCCCAAAGTCGACAATCCCCATACCAATAACTTCAATCACCTTTTTCGGCGGTGGTAATGAAACAAGGAATTATTAATGACACATTTTCTTTGCGACCCAGTCTCTATAGGCTCTCATTGGCCATTTTTCGTTAAGAGCTTGAAGGAGATGCACCTCTGAAGGGCTCCCCGATCTAACTCTGGAGATTGCACACCACTGACAAAGCCATTTTTCGTTAAGAGCTTGAAGGAGATGCACCTCTGAAGGGCTCCCTGATCTAACTCTGGCAATTGCACACCATTGACGAAGCCATCTCTCTTTGTTCTTGATCGTATCTAAACTCTTTGCTAGCCGAATCAATGTGGGGTTATCGGGAGACCTGCCTCGGCTCACCGGTCGTTCGTCGTCATTGTGAGTCTCAACCACATTGGTACAAACGTATGAGAGGTGCCCCCATTTCATACATTTGAGACAGTGGACTTTTTTTGTGCATTCGCTCCTGTAATGGCCCAAGTCGCCACAGTTGAAGCACGGTATAGGCTTACGTCTCCCCTTCCTTTGTTTCTTTTTGTGTTGAAGGTGTTCGATTTGAGGGTTGGGGAAAATGCTCTGTCTTTTGTTTCTTTTTCCAAGCACTTGAACCCACTGTTCCCCCCGTTCCCCACCTCCAGAGTCCTTCGCCGCTATAATCCTGTCTTGTAGAGCCCCCTCGTGGGCTCGATCGATGCAGGATTTAAGCCTAAAGTCCTTCTGGGGTGGTGGACTGGAGTGGTGGAAGGTGCTGGGGTGGGGGGCCTTGGTCGGAGAGATATGTAGAGGTTCCTGGTGAGCTCTGTAGTTGTTGTGGTGGTGGGAAGATTCTGCACCCTTGGGATGTGGCTCTGAATGTTTGTGTTGGTACAGAGGTTTGTACTGGGTTGGTGGTGGTACTGCTAACGTGGGTCATAGTCGTAACTCCTGTGGTGACGCTGACCTGAGGGGGGGGGGGGTTCTTACGCCCATTGTGGCCGGTAAGAGGAACCAATCTTTGAGCCCATTCCCCGTAGGTCTCCTCTTTTCGGCAATGATGACTATAGCCCCTGTGAGACTCCTCTCCATGGCGATGATGACTATAGCTCCTTCCCTCACGGCACTGATGCGCACTTTGGTGTGCACACGTCGAGGAGTGAGCTCGTCTGAGCCCCAGAGCTACCCTCTTTTTAGGGGAGGGGTTTAGGTGTAGGGTGGGTAGTGGTGGTGCTGTGGGTGGAGCCAATGCAGAGGGAATGGGAGAAGGGTTGAGTATTGTAATTTTGTATCCTAACTGTTTCGGCAGTTTGTCTCATTTTTTATTTTTTTTTTGATAATAGGCAGTTTGTCTCATATTGCTTTCTACTATATTCAATATGCATGGATTGAGAAAAATGCCAAAACTCGAGATTGGCAAGTTTGTCCTGCATGATAACAGATCTGTGTTCTAGGAAATTCCACCGTGTTTCTTGGAAAAGAGTAATGTTATACCCATAACTTTTTCTACAATTTTTTTCTTTAGAACCTTATATAGAACAGTACTATTGAAAGTTATTGTAGAGAATGTTGTAGATAGATTCAATAATATTGTGCCACATAAGATTGTAAAAAAAAAGTTGTAGAAAGGGGTTTGAGTGTAGCATTACTCTTAAGGGAAAAAATGAAAACAACAATGTCCATGCATTTTCCCACAAATTTACTTGGGAAGAAACTTTCACCTCAATATTATCACGAGGAAATAAATCCTCATACGCAGAAAATTTGAACTAGTCGTACACACATGGTGTGTGATGTGGGTAAATAATCTAGCGAGATCAGAGATGTCTGATCCCCTCAAAATCCACTCATCTCTGATCATCAGGCTAGAGGATCTAGCGGGCCTTCTGCTGGCTCAGGCCCACAGAGAAATGGGTCAACCTGGCCCATTAGGGTTAAGGCTCCCCACTCCCCCTTTTTGCAGGTAATGACTCTTTTCCACTGAAACCCTGGCTCCACTTTTTCCTCAGAGATCGACTAGATCGTCGGAGGTCCTGACGCTGGGATCACCCCCGGTATCTTTGGGAATTTTGCAGGTACTCAGGGTGGCCCGCTACCAGCAACACCCCCTATCCTGCTTCTAACCAAATCTTTATCTCAGATCCCGATTTGTGGTTGAGATTTGTCTCTCCCTCTACGTATAACAAGAACTTTGCTCACACCTCTAAATCAGCAGCTTCAGATTGGCGCCGTATGTGGGAAATAAATAGACCGATCCGATCATAGCTTCGGATCTCACCCAGCCATGGCTCCTAAAGCCAAGAGAGCTTTCACGGCGGGACGTCTGACCGACCTCCCTCCACCTTCTCACAGTCACGCGAACACAGGGGTCTCGGAGTCCATGAGCCGAGGGTCCATCAGAACTTAGACCGAGCTTGTCACGCTTGGTCGCAAATGAACCTCACCACGACATCGATCATCGACAGCCTGTGGATGACCTCCGGCACTAACTCAGCTGATCGAGGGTCGGGGCTACCTCCACCAACCAAGTTCTGACCTACAATATTCACCCTTCCCGGAGTCGAGAGCAGAGGCACTCCCCGAGAGGCCATCCACCCCCTCACGGTCAAGGCGAATAGGTCCCGGTCACGAGAGTCGAGTTCCAAAATTTCAGGAACGAGGTCCTCCAGGCCCTCCGAGGCAGCCCCCGAACTGAGCATCAAGGTGACCACTTTCACAAGGAAGAAGTCCGAGGCAGTGAGTCTCATGGCTCTACTCAGCCGCCGAGACGGGAGGGGTTCATTCTTCAGCACCTCCAAGAAATGGAGAACAGTCTAGCTCAGATCGCGAGGGCAAGTTACAACCCAACCGGGGACATCAGCCTAGCCGACCCCCATTTTTTGCCCCAATCCTCGACACTGAGATTTCGAAGAATTCCAGACCGCCTCAATTTTGAGATGTACAACGGAGAGTCTGATCCTGCTGATCACATGGAAGGGTTCAAAACCCTCATGATGATTCACAGTGCCTCGAATCCTCTCATCTGTCGCGCATTCCCAGCCACTCTGCGTGGTCCGGCATGGGAGTGATTCTCAAAGCTCCTCCCCAGCTCAAATTTCTCATTTGATTGGCTCGAGGCGAACTTCCTTGCTCACTCTGTGACTAGCCGCAAGGTCGAGAATACAAGTGCATCCCTCCTGGACCTTAAGCAAAGAGAAGGGGAGTCCCTTCGGGACTTCGTGCGGAGATTCACCACCGAGGTTAGGGCGATCTCTTCTCTCGATGCTGGCATTGCATCTGTTACCTTCCGACACAATATTCGCCACAGCCAGATCAATGCATCCCTGGCGAAGAAGCCGCCCGTTGATTTTCCCGACCTCCTCAATAGGGTCGAAAAGTATATTCGAGCCGAGGAGGCACTATAGCCAGAAGGCCTAAAAGAAACCCCAACAAAGGTAAAGAGAAAAGCCTATGACTTTGGGCTTATGAAGGCCCTGAAGGAAACATTGGGTCATAAACGACCTCCTCCAATTCCCCGATTCGAGAGGTTCACTCCGCTAACTCAAAGCGTGTCAGCCATCCTCATGGAAATCGAGGATAAGGAAATTGTCCGCCGTCCATCCCGATCGAACAACAACAACAAGAGGGACAGGAGATTTTACTGCCAGTTCCATCGGGACCACATGCACAAGACCAACAATTTCCGCGCCCTCAAAGACAAGATTGAGGCCCTCATCCAGAGGTAGGGATGGCAAACGGTTCGGGTCGACCCGCGACCTACCCACGACTCGCTCGATTAACCCGGCCTGCGAAACGGCGATTCGGGTTTGGGTCAAACCCGTTAACGTTAACGGGTCGACCCGGGTCACGAATTAAGTGAATTCATCCCGTCGAACCCGGCCCGTTAACCCGCAAAAAAGATGCTGACCTGCCCGCCAACCCGCAGGTCGACCCGCGGGTTGCGAACCGTTTGACCTGCCCCAGGTCGACCATTGACCCGCGGGTCCAACGGGTCAAGAAACCCTCCTATCGCTGGTACTGTACAATAGAGAGGGAGTAACGGCTCTTTTAGCCGTTTTTGTGTTCTTTTTGTTTTTTTTTAATTTTCTCCCTATAAATATCCCCAAAACCCCAACTAAAAATTCACACCTTACTCTCTTACTCTCTCTACTATTATTACTCAATTCATTTCAGTTTGTGAACAATTGAAAAACAAAGGTAGCAAGACATATACACGATCAAATTCCGATCGTATCGAACTCAAAATTCAACGTCTTCAAGTCTTCAACTCTCCTCCAAGTGATCAAGTCATCAACTTTTCTCCAAGCTCTCCTCAAGTCTTCAATTCTGGATTTCTACTTCTACTTCTTTTCTTATTTTCACGGGTTTTTTTTATATACACGTATCCACAGGGAGCGGTATCAAAATTTCATATCTCTCTTCTTCTATTTATATTTTTTTAGTTATAATTTTTTGGTATCTTATTTGTTTGCTGGTTTTTTGATCTTCTCTCTCTCAACCCTCTTGTTTTCTAGACTTTTTTTTAACTTATTACCCCTACATTGTGTAGTTTTTTTTACATACACTACTACATATAAACATGTCTAGATCACGCGGTAGTGGTCGTAGCCAAAGTGGGAAAGATTCCACTGGCACTTTCCGTAGGCCACCAATTGTCCCACATAATGAGCCCATCGAAGAGTACCATGATCCTCCTACCCAACAATGGGGTACATACGATGAGTTTGTAGGAGACATACAATTAGAAGAAGAACCAAAACAACAAGCAACCAAAACAACACAACCCCCTAGTGGTCGGAAAACTAGAGGGAAAAGTAGTGATTGGAATAAATTTTACGATTATATCTCGGACGAAGAAACTCCGAGTATAGGTTTGAAAGTTTTTAAAACATGTTCTAAGCAATACAAATGGAAGAGGGGTGAGGGAAAGAGTACAATCCAGTGACACATCCTAAGTGTTCATAAAGATCTTCTTGTTGACCTACCCGGCCAACAAAAAATCCACTCTAAGACCGGTCTAGTTGATAGCCACCCTTATGATTCCGATCCTGTTCGTCGGAAAATGGCTCGATTAGTAATAAAGGAAGAGTTACCATTTTTCTATCCTGAGAGTAAGAACTTGAAAAATTTTAATCAAACGGCCTTAAACTCTCATTTTAGAAGAATCCCGAGAAATACTTGCAGATCGGATTGTCTTAAAATGTACAATGAAATGAAGGACGCTTTGAGTGTAATTTCAAGGAGTTTAACTTGTAGAATTAGTTTAACTTCGGATTGTTAGACGGTGTCACCCCGCTTCCGAAAAACACGGAATACGAGCGTGTGACAAAGCCCAACAAATGATTTTCATCATTCATGAGTTGTAGAATCGACTCAGCATCAGAACAAGAACATAACATAATGTACACATCCACGCATGCATGAATAATTTATTAAACAATAGAAAACAAGTGAAACCAAATAATAATATCCCAATGGTTTTCAAATCTAGAACAAAAGTTAAAACTCGGGACTATAGCCCGTTACAAGTTTCAAGTGACAACAAAAAGAAATAAACTCAAATACAATATAATTAGCAAGTTTTCTCAAGCGAAGTCTAGAACGTCTGCTCACCAATTCCAGCAGGCAACTCGTCTCTAAAATCTATATTTATAAATATAAAAAGGAAAAGAATAGAGAAAACAAGACAATGCCCTTAGTGCAAGTTAGGGCCGCAAATCGTAAAACAAGTACAAGCAACATGAAACAAGATTTGGAATCAAGAATGTAATAGGAATACAACAAGTAGTGGGGATTCAAGAAACTAGCTAGCAAGAAAAACAACTCAAGTGACAAGGTTGGGTAACAAGTTCTAGTAATAGAACAAGTGGCTAGTGAACATGTAATGGTGTCATGCATCAAGTAATAAGTATCACGTACAAGTATCGAGTAACAAGTAACAAGTCTAATTTTTCAAGTTGTCAAGTACAAGTATCAAGTAACAAGTGTCAATTATTATGTTCAAGTATCAAGTCTCATGTATCATGTAATCAAGTATCAAGTAAACATGTATCATGTATCGAGTCTTGTAGTTATTACTGTCTAGGTATCACTTCAAGTGACATCCTTTTATCACATAGTTGCTACAGTCAATACAATTTCATTTAGGCCTAGTGGTGGATTTTATAGGGCGGTGTACTCAGGCAACAATATTCGATAATCACCGATGACCGAATTAATCAAGATACTGTAGTCAGTAATCTAATATTAATTGATAACCGATATGACCGATAGACCGATAGACCAATAAACCGATAAATAGGGAAACACGGGCCCTTCCTCCGAGTACACTTACCTATATTGTCCACTACTATGGTCTTTCCCTTAAACTCCGGTTTATTATTTATTATTATCATCAAGTAAGCATGAAAGTGTGCGAAATAGGTCAAGTAAACATAATCAAGAACATGGAACAAGTCTAGGCTAGGTAGGATACATGTTCGAGGGTCAAAATAAATCAAAGTATCAAAAACAACGAAAATCTCAAATCTGGATAGCATGAGGTTGCTGCACCAAAACTGCGATTCCCATTGATACAAGATAGCAAATATGGATCCGTCAGAAGGTATAGAAACTAGACTTCTTCCCGGTTTCAATGCATATAATTAAGGTACATAAAAGTTGTGGTAACATATGTCAAAACAGCAAACTATACAGCTTTTGTATTCAGCCAGAATTTATGAATCAGAGTTTATACATATGAAATAGGGTTGAAACATTATTAATTAATTTTGAGAAAATTAGAGAATGTTCTCTAGGGTGTCCAGTAACAGCATGCAAAATTTCAAGTCAATCACTTATCGGTAGCATAGTTTAAATAATTGCAAACTAAAGAGGTGCAGCAGTTTTTGTGAATCTGCGACTACCGACACAGCAGCAGTAAAACTGCGATATCTCCTAGACCGTAACTTGGAATTCGAAAATTCTGGTTGTTATTGACAACTAGACACTTAGGGATACATTTCATATTCAGGACTCAAGTTCAGATTTTGGTTTTATTGGGGTCGAAACAGCAAGTAAAGATAAGAACATCAGCAAGTGTGAAATTCTTTTATATACATGTTGCATAATAAATGACTATTATGAGTCTAGATTAGTGTGTGTTACAACTACGGATGTATTGGGGATCAAATAATCAAGTCAAATGTATTTCTCAACTCTAAAGAATGTAAGATCAACATAATATATCATACAACACCCGCCTACAAGTCAAAGGGTTCATGTTCAAGTAATTAGGAGATAAAAAGAGTCCAACTAGTTTTGTAAATATATCAACGAAGGGTTATGACTCTCAAGATTATAGAATCGATGAGGAATAATTTAAGATCAACAAACGATGAGACAAGGAGGAGTCACAACTACTATCTATTTGCAGTATTTTCAATTAAACGCTTGTACTAGAACAATAATTTGTACAAGAAGAATACTTGCCTTGGGGTGTAGACGATGAATCCGATGGGAGAATAACGGGAATGGATCCCGGGCAACGAGCACGATCGGCACGGATCTCGATGATCAAGATGAAGATCAAGCGAATCCAACGGTCGAGATCAAAAATAAAATATATAAGAATTAGAAGAGTACCAAAAGAGTAACTATACCATGATTGACAATTTGATGAATGAGAAAAAAAGTGGATCAAATGATTAACTCACCAAGTAGAAGACGAACGAGACGATCGAGATTATCAAGGGCCGAGATCAAGTGTGATCGATCGATCGGACGGCTGAGATCGAAGATCAAGATCAAGATGATGATTACGATCGCTATAATCAAAAGCGATCCGACGGTCGAGATTAAGATCTTGATGATATGATGATGATGGTAATGTGATCAACGGCCGAGATCAACGGATCAAGAAGACGATGATCGCGATTGCGATGAACGACGATCGGATGGCTGAGATGCGATCGGATGGTGATGATCTTGATGATCAAATCAGATTCATCAGATCATGATGATCAAGTCGATCGGACGAATCACATCAAAGATCAAGATCGAATGGCTAAGGATGAACTTGATCGAAACCCAAATAAATAACAACTCCATGGCTAAGGGGGCTGCACTGGCTGTTGGTCCGTGACTGGATGAACATAGCGCGGGGAGCGTGCTGTGGGGAGAAGACGGCGGATGATGGGGGGGAGCTATCGCAGGTGTCCACAATGTTGGCACGGCGGCGCACGAACAGGGGATAGCAACGAGGGGCTATCACTGGCGCTGTGGGAGGCTGTTGTCGATGCTATCTAGCTGCCGACTGAGGTGGCACCAGGAGATTGGTGTACTGTGGTGTAGGGCGGAGGGGCACTGGCGGAGGTCGAGGTGAACAGGGGTGGAGACAGTGCCGAGGCGCGACTGTAGTCGTCGAAAATGAGTCGCGACAGGGGCGGCACAACTGGCCAGCGCTGTGTGTAGCGAGCAGGCGAAAGAGGAGGTCGAGGTGGGCGCTGCTGGCGAAGGACAGAGCGGCCAGGGGGAGCGTCAAGGGTGTCGAGATGGGCAGCTTCACAGGGAGTCGGGGAGGAGTCACGACTATTGTCGGAGAGGAGTCGTCGTGGTGACAGGCTGATCGGGAGATGGCTTGAAGGAGGATCGGGACTTGAAGACGATGGGTTGCTGAGGTGGGTGACGAGCGGGAGAGAAGAAGTTGAAGAGGTAGGGGCGGCTACGGGTCCACAGAAGGTAGGGTTAGGTTAATAGGGTGATGTATATATATATGGTAAAATAACGGGTAGGGTAAAAAGAGTTAGGGCTTTATAGGGTTTTGGGTAATGAAAAGGGTATTAATGGGTATGGGGGAAATGTTATAGGGTTTGGGTATCTTGGGTTTAAAAATCCAATAAAAAAAAAACTAATAAAATATAATTTTATACAATCATATAATTTACATTACAATATAGAAGTTATTTTTGAAATGACTACAAATGAAATTAACAAATAGAAATGGGTTTTAGAAATCAAAAGTAATAAAAATAATATATGCTTATCAAAATGCAAAAATCAAGTTTAATAGAATTATTAAAATAATCCAACCAGTAATAATGTATAATAAGCAGTCGATCAATTAGGAATATAAAATAAAATTTAAATACATCGTCACTCGAAATATAATTTCGAATAAAAGAAATAGAAATTTCTTAGGAACCAGAATAATATTTTGTTAAAATTCGATCAGTTGAAAATGTAATGGTTGTAAAAGTATTTAAAAGCGAAAAGGAAGATATAAGAACTTTAAATACAGAAAATATATGGAAAAAGAAAATACACCCAAAATACAAGAAATGGGAAACAGGGGTTACGGACGGGTTATAACAATATTCCAATGATGAGAATAACCTGTCATTGGATCGAAAATGATTGGATTCTTCAAAAACGAATCATATCACTTGCCGCATTGCCCTATCCCCATAGTTGCGTTGAAATAGCAAACCGTATTTTAGAAATTTGTGATATTTTTCATATTCACGATAAAATTATGTGTATTAGTTTTGATAATGCATCTAACAATAATGCATCAATTAGTATTTCAAAATTCGCATTAAACCCTCTATCTGACAATATTTTTCATGTTAGATGTACATGTCATATTTTAAATTTATGTGTTCAAGATGCATTTAAAATAGCCGATCCATATATAGTTAAAATTAGAAATCGTGTACATTTTATTGCATTAAGTGGCACCGTATTTCAAGAATGAAAAAATTGGTGTAGGATTTCAAATGTACCGTTTAGAAAACTTTCAAAGGATGTTAAACACTGATGGAACTCTACTTTTGATTTACTACATGTTGTTACTGAATATAAAGCATGTATAAATGATTTTTGTATTGCAAAAAATATGCCAAATTTTAAAATGACTCCCCCGATTGGTATTATGCCGAATCTTTGTTGAAAATTTTAGAACCTTTTAAAATCGCAATTTTAAAATTTTCAAAATCATATGAATCTACTTCTAGTAGAATTTTTATTTCAGTAGTTACTATCATGCAAACTTTTAACGAAATGTTAAATGATGCTTTTGTTGGTGATATTGTCAAACCTGCATACAAATTTTTTTTGAAGTATTTTAATCCTCCTCATATGTTTTTTTGTGTTGCTACCGTTATGGATCCTCGTATCAAATTAGAAGGTACGAAGAGTTTGATTGAAATATTTTTTGCATTACTTGGGAATGAAGAAACTAAAATTGATTGCGCTTCTTTTTTAGTTAAGTTTGAATCTACATTAAATAACTTGTATGATTATTTTGATAGATCTTTTGCTTCTAGTAGCACAATTTCTGTAGTTAGGTAAGGGTAAGGATAAATTTGATGATAGAACATTTAATTTAGTTGCACAAATTCAGTGCAAAAAACCTAGAACTAATGAACCAAATGAATTAAATTGGTATAACCAACAAGATTCTGAGTCTTCTTTTTCTTCACTAAATATTTTACACTGGTGGAAAGACCATGAACACATTTATAGTATTCTTAAATATATGGCTAAAGATCTACTAAATCCTCATGTCTCTAGAGTTGCTTCTGAAATTGTATTTTGTTCAAGTGACAGGGTTCTAACTGATTACAGGAATCGCTTGAAGCCCCAATCGTTAGGCATGCTCATTTACATAGAAGATTGGCTGAAGGCTAAATATAGGATATAAGGAAAAGCATTATCTACATCCACAAGTGGGAGCAACTCGCTGGAAGAACAACAATAGCAACCAAAATGAAGAATTCAAGACCAACAACAAGTCAACAACAACAAATTGAAGGCCATCAAATTTAAGACAATTGTAAATAGATAAAAAATTGTATTAAATCTTTGCTTGTTATTTCAAATTAGGAAAACTGAAGTAAATTGAAATTGTATATAAGATATTTGTTTGTGTATAAAACAAATTTGTGAAATCTTTATTTCTTATTACAAATTGTGAAACTTATATAACTTGAAATCATATGAATAATATATCATTTTTTTTGGCAATTTCACTCTTTCAATCTTATTATTATTACGATTTTCAACGTTTATTATTAATTTTTTTTTTAAGTAAAAAAACGTTCGGTCTCTAATTGGGCCAACCCGCGACCCGACCCGAAAGGGTTCACGGGTTGGGCGGGTCGCGAATTCAGCTCTTCGACCCGGCCCGGCCCGGCCCGGTTAAGCCTCCGACCCAACCCGAACCCGCCCAAGTCAACCTTCAACCCGGGCGGGTCTGACCTGACCCGGCCCGGTCGACCCGAATGCCAACCCTATCCAAAGGGGATACCTAAGGGAGTTCACCTGAGCTAACCCCAGGGACCCGAGATCTTCGCATCCGTCTTGAGCAGCCAACAGGCGTCCATAGTCCAAAGAAGCTGGGGGGCCGACCATTCTTCACTGTGTCTACGATGAACCCATGGGGGGAGAGTCAAACATCTCCCGTAAGGCCTTCATACGAGAGGTTAAGTCGGTCCACAACTCTATGCCCTGCGGGAGCAAAAACTGGCGGTCTCATTCTTCGCGAAAGATCTGGAAGTTGTCCGACTGCCTCATTGCGATGCCTGGGTAGTCAGCCTCAAAATGGTCAATCACGAGGTGTAACGTCCCGAATTCCAAATACAGGTAATTCGTAGCACAAACATGATCTTTACTTCAATTTCGTACAAAAATACAAAGAATTTAAAATTTTTTTCTTTACAATGCCATTCTTTACAACACGCAGCAAAAAATTACATAGAATAGATACAATTTATAACATTAAATATCTTCAATTCTGCAACAGTCATCAACACCAAACTCATATCATCGTCGCTTGCTAATCCGAGTCCAGCAATTAGAAAATAGCGGGTACGTCAATTGCATACAACTGACGCAATGCTATAATACAGTGATTTCTTAATTTAGTAAACACAAACTTGAATGCAAAAAATTAAAGTGACTATTCTAATTATGTCATTGTATGATATGAACTTAATAACTAATACAGACATTCATGCTTATGATGCAATACTAATGTGCACTTTTTCGAATTCTATGCATTTCATACTACATAGGTCCGAGGGCAAGTCCTTAACGTACTCCTCATTATAAGGTTCAATCCCTCGTTTTGAAATCATACTACAGTGACAAAAGACAAAGTTTACACATCCCACGAGTACGAATTCCAATCCCGAAATCCATCGTCCGACTATACAGAATCCTCATCGTGCAAACATTCTACAAGTGCCGCTCTAGCCCAGAATATGTTGGAGATCTGTCTCCTTTCCGCCCGACTATTCATAATCTCGAAATCCACCGCCCTATCAGTCCGAATCCCAAAATTAATTAAGGCTCGTCTCTCTCCATAAGCAATCACATTCCGGGAATCTACCGTCCGACTGGATCTATAGTCCAGGAATGCACCGCCCGACTATATAGAAATGCCCCACTTACGTTGCCCAGGTCTTATCACATCTTCTTTTCTAGTGTATGTCCTTAATTTGTTTTTAGTTTTCATGGTTTAGAGCTAGCTTACCCTGCCAGGCTTAAACCCACTCACCGAGAACTTAGGCTCATATTGTTCATTTTCTCAAAATTTTATTTATCATTTTCTTGTTACTACGGGTCTCGCTCAGCCTCTGGAATCCATCAATATCAATTCAGAAATATTCTAGGTTATTCTTAAACTCTTTTACACAATTTCTTATTCATTAGACATCATTTGATACTTTCATTCTTTCTCTTCAAAATTTTAAATCACAAAGTAAATAAATAACTTCTTATCTCTTTATAACAACATTTCAATAGCATTTCAACTTGATAAAACTCTTCCAAATATCATACATCTAATTTTCCAAATTCATCTTTGAATTATCTCTTAATTCATCACCTAGCACAATTTATGTAAATTCCAAGGTTTCCATCTCTTTCTTGTCTTAGCTAAATTCATTTTCATGCGATATAAAATTCTATAATAAATCTAGGTTAAGAATCGTCACATTTCACTCTTTTAATCACATTCAATTTAAAATGAAATAGCTCCAAAATTACTTTTTGAAATAATTTAATTTAGAATGTAATTTGTTCACAAAATAATCCTTGATTTAATTTAATTTAGAATGTATTATTCCATTAATAACCCATATTAATTAAAATTTTATCTATATAAAAAAAGTTTAAAAGGAACTAAAAGTAAGCTAATAGAATAAAAAAATAAAAAAATTAAAATGATCCGACCACAAACCAGGATCATTTATCACTTGTCGGTTACTATGGGTCTCGCTCAGCCCCTAGAATACATCCATCTCAATTTAGAGATCCTTTAGGTTATTCTTAACCACTTTTACACAATTTCTCATTCATGACACATCATTTGATTCTTTCATTCATTCTCTTTAAATTTTTCAGTCACAAAGTAAATATATAACTTCTTATCCTTTATAACAACATTTCAATAGCATTTCAACTTGATAAAACCCTTCCAAATATCATACGTCTAATTTTTAAATTCATCCTTGAATTATCTCTTAATTCATCACCTAGCACAATTTATTTCAATTCCAACTTTAAATTGGTTTTCATACGATATAAGATTCTATAATAAATCTTGGTTAAGAATCGTCACATTTCACTCTTTTAATCACATTCAATTTAAAACGAAATAGCTCCAAAATTATTTTTTGAAATAATTTAATTTATAATGTAATTTGTTCACAAAATAATCCTTGATTTAATGTACAACCTTGTCAAATTATTCTATCAATACCCAATATTAATTTAAATTTTATCTATATGAAAACGTTTAAAAGGAACTAAAAGCAAACTAATAGAATATAAAAAAATTAAAAAATTAAAATGATCCGACCACAAACTAGGATCGAACCAGTGTGCGCGCTCAGCGCTCGAAACCGCACCCAACAATCAACATGCCATCGAACTGTTGGTGAAAAATTCCCCATCAAAATTACCTTTACGATTGTCTACTGTTTAGTGATGTAATAAAAATTTAAAAGAAACAGAGCCCCAAAAGACTCAAACTCGCGACCCTGAACACTATACAAAGCGCCCAAACAAGAACGCTTTAACTAGGCTCTCAAACCTCACTCACTGTCTAAAATCCTCTCATAAATGAATTAAGCTTTACCGCTTTATGACAAGTTTTGTTATTTTAACATTCATGATGCATACCAATCTAAATTTGTACAATTTGAGATCTAAGTTCTAATTACATTACAAAGAATGAAAATTTTAACATCCATAATATCTACAATTACATCTACCAAATTTAACATGATGCATCAACACAATTTATTCATATCACTATAAAAGCATCCACAATGGTGTTTCTCATTTTTGAGAATATGGCAGCTACAGTAATAGCAATTACCGAAATCGTCTGCAGTCGTTGTTTTCTATAATTTTGCTAAAATTTGAGAGGGACGAGACATGTTGTTTCGTCGTTTTTTTTTAAATTTTTTTACGGTTAATTAATTAGTGATTAGAGATTAAAATAGTTTAATTAAATAAATTATATAATAAAATATAACTTAAACCTATATTTAACTACCTAAACTAACTATTTGACCCTAATCCTAATTGCCCTGATATTGGGGACGGGACATGTTATCCCGTCCCAAGCATTTTTGCTTGAGACGGGACAACTTGTCTCGTCCGAGGGTATTTTTGATTTTTTTTCTCTTCATCCAGACCGTCCGATCAAAATAAATAAATAAATAAATAAATAATAAAATAAAAAATTTGGGACGATACATGTTGTATCGTCCGACGAGATTAAAAAAATAATAATTGGGACGAGACAACTTGTATCGTCCGACGTGATTAAAAAATAAAAAATAATTGGGACGAGACAACTTGTATCATCTCTTATAATTTGAGAATCACAATTTTGTTTCTCAAAAATAAGAAGCGACTGTAGCAATTTTGCCAAAATATGGCAAAATAGCAAACGACTGCAGTGTCTTCTTTCTCAAAAAATGAGAATTTGGCAAATATAGCAAACGATTGTGGATGCTCTAAGTAACCAAATCTACAATTGCACATCATACAATTTACCAAAATCATATGTATTATTATTTTTAAAATTTGGCTAGCAAAACATGACATTATCAAATTGATAATTTAACTAAATTTTAGCAATCTAACACATGATAATCAAAATTTCTTTTCTACAATCTCATATAACTTAATTAAAATCATGCATTTGATTCTAAGATTAATTGTCACACCCTGCTTCCCAGAATACGGAAACACAGGCACGTAACTGAGGCCCAGGGAATGATATAAGTACGCCAACTCATATCATCCATAAGCTGTACCAGTTTGAACTCAACAATATGACAAGAAAATAATCACAACCAAGCATAGTTACATAATCACATAAACAAATACTTAGACTAAACATGCAATAGTCCAATTTAATAACCAACAACTGGAAATAAATAACAAATACCTTCTGTCAAGCTCCTGCTCCGATCGTAGAAGAACTGCTCACCAATGCCTTCTGATAATTCTCCTTGTGCACCAGTACTTGTTCATCTAAAAAGAAAGAATAATTTGTCCTTAGAGCAAGTACGGACAGCAAGTGGTGAAAAGCAGAGAGTAAAGGAACAAGGTTCATCAAGGAATATGAATCATGATCAAATTACAAAAGCAATAACGGTATTAATAAACAATGGTCACGATCAAGTATATACGTGTCAACTTAAGGTTTATTAGTGATGTGGCCAAAACCAGGGGTTCAATCGAGACCGTCCAAATGGGGCACGAATCCTACAGCTCAGGGGCGAGATGGTAATTTCACATGCAAACGGGTCCGAAGCGGGTACTGGGTCTCCTTCTCACAGATCCAGTGACCCGCAAACGGATCCACCTCAGCTGGGCTCGGGTTTCAACCCGCTACCAACTCGATCCAGCAAGACACAATCAAGGTCCCTGATTAGATCTAAATCAACGGCCATGATTCACGTCAATCTTTACACTGGGATTTAGGGATTAAAATTCCTTATCTGATTACCAGAATATACCTTATCAGATTACTTTCCCAATCTGTTTACAAGGAGATTATTCTATATCAGACTACGCGGATTACATCCCTAAATTGTTCTCTAAGACGCCTATAAATACCCCCCACCCATCTCCATTAAGAGGTAATCAATCTTTCTCTAGCTAAACGCTCTTTCATAATCAATTCTGGTTACTGACTTGAGCGTCGGAGGGTGCGTCGCCGGGAACAACCCCGGTGTTTCGCACTTTTTGCAGGTGCACGGCGGGAGCGACGG
This sequence comes from Hemerocallis citrina, assembly GCA_017893485.1. Classification (NCBI taxonomy): domain Eukaryota; kingdom Viridiplantae; phylum Streptophyta; class Magnoliopsida; order Asparagales; family Asphodelaceae; genus Hemerocallis; species Hemerocallis citrina. The sequence goes on along the minus strand of JACEHZ010000223.1, from coordinate 480,571 downwards.
TCAGAGTTCAACGGAACAGGTATACAGGTTCTCCTATTCAGTTTCCCCAAGAACTCACAAATTCATCTGTTTGCCCCCACACCGAATTTAGCGGCAACAGATTGGCGCCGTCTGTGGGAAACTAACGAATAGAGACCTCTCCTCTTCCCGGTGAACAGGTTTTCTCCAGCCATGCCGCCTCGCAAAGTCAGATCTAGGGGCTCCAACCGAGCGCCCAACCCTGACCAGCAAGAAGTCCTTCCTGATCCCACTCAGCAACAAGGGCAGCTCCCTCCTACCGTGGAAGAGCCGCTCCAGCGGAACCCTCCACATCCTGATCCGAAGGGGCCTAACCCCCAGAAACAGCCTCTTCATCCAGAGAACATACCCAACCACACTGCCTCCAGTGCCTCCATGGCCTCTCATCATCCCCGAGCCTCTGGTCGCCACGATGCCCATCCCAGACGCCCGGAAGATAAGGACCTTCGTCACCATCTGGACGAAAAGCGGGCTCGGGGAGAAGCCTCCCACCAAGAACGATCCCCCCGACACCGGGGACACAGGGGATCCCCCGCCCGAAGAGGGAGAAAAGACTCCCCCGATCACTACCGAAGGAGGCACTCACCAGCAGGTCGGCAGCAGCATCGGAACAATGAGGCACCCATCACCCGTGCCGAGTTCCAGCAATTCCAAGCTATGGTACAACAGGCCCTCAATCTCCGTCAGAATCCCAATGAGCCGAGGGCCCCCTCCCCTCGTCCGGTACGGAGCCCTCGCCAACGTTCCCCTTCTCCTCGGCCCGCTCCTACCAATTCCAGACGCACCCCAAGTCCTCGTCGTTCCCGAGACTATCGTCGCCGCAGCCCTCGCTCCCCATCCTACGAAGACGAGTCCCGTGGCTCGGCAGATCATCGCCGGAGAGATGACACTATGAACCGCCGCCTGAACGAGGTGGAAAAGCTCCTGGGACAGATAAACCGAGAAGAAGAACTCAGAGGGAGGACCCTCCGTCCTAGCCAACCCCCGTTCTCCCGGACCATAGTGGATACTCCTGTTCCCTTCGGTTTCAAACCTCCCCAGTTCGAGAACTACACGGGAGAGACCGATCCAGTTGACCACATCGAAGGCTTTAAGACTTTGATGCTCCTCCATCAAGCGTCCGACGCCCTCCTCTGCAAAACGTTCCCTGCAACTCTGAAAGGCCCAGCTCGAGAATGGTACTCTCGTCTTGCCCCGGCGTCAATATTCTCCTTCGAACAGTTCGAGACCCTGTTCATCACCCACTTCGTCAGCAGCCGAAGGGCCGAGAAGACCAGCATTTCCCTGTTGCACCTCCGTCAGCAGAAGGGGGAGAGATTGAGGGACTACGTGAAGAGATTCACAGCCGAGGCCAGAACCATCGCATCGCTCGACCAATCCGTTGCTACCGCGGCGTTCCAATCCAACATCCTAAATTCCAACCTCCGCTCCTCCCTCGCCAAAAAACCGCCACATGACTTTTCTGACCTCCTCCTCCGCACTGAAAAGTACATCCGGGCTGAAGAGGCCGAGGAACCACCCAACTGGGAAGCAACCGCCTCCGGGTCTAAGAGGAAGGGAACGGAAGAAGAGGGACCCAAAAAGTTTCAGAAGGATAATGCTGGCCAGCGCCGGCCTCCCCCTAGATTTGAAAAATTTACTCCCCTCACCACAAACATCTCCGCCATTTTCATGGAGGTCGAAAAAGAAGGGGTCCTGCCTCCAGCTCCAAAGATGAACACCCCAGCCAAAAGGAGGGATAAAGACAAATGGTGCCGTTATCACCGGGACCATGGGCATGACACCAACGACTGCCGCGCTCTGAGAAACGAGATCGAAGCCCTCATCCAGAGGGGGCAGCTGGCGAAGTTCGTAAGAAAGGACGGGGCCGAACTTCCTCCCCAGCCTCGGGGGGCTAACAAACGTCCAGAACGGGAAGAGACGCCAGAATTCGAGGAAGAGCGAGTCCTCCACCTTATCCATGGGGGTCCAATGGGGGGCTCCTCGAACTCTTCTCGGAAAGCTTTTATTAGGGAAGTAAATTCTGTCCGGACCACCCCTCCCCCCAAAGGACTCGGAGTGCCCGTCACCTTCTCTGACGACGATCTCGAGGGCGTCCGCACCCCTCATTGCGACGCACTTGTCATCAACCTTCACATGGCCAATTTCAAAGTCGAAAGAATCCTAGTGGATAACGGCTCCTCCGTTAACATCCTATTCCTCGATGCTTTTAAGGGGCTAAAGCTCTCCCGAGACAGACTGAAGCCCGCCGGGTATACGCTCCACGGGTTCACGGGAGTGCCGGTGACGATCGAAGGGGTGATTACCCTCGATGTCACAGCAGGCAAAACTCCTACTACCCGCACGGAGTCAATGGATTTCATGGTTGTAGATGTCCCAGCGTCCTACAACGTCATTTTGGGTCGCCCCGGCCTAGCCGCCCTCGAGGCCGTCCCTTCTGCCTATCATCTCAAAATGAAATTCCCCACTCGGGCTGGAGTGGGAGAAGTTAGGGGCAATCAGGAACAGGCCCGCAAGTGTTACATGACCTCCACACTCGGACCCGTCCTCTCCTTAGAAACACTCGAGATCCCACAAGATGCTGCTCGGCCGACTCCCGAGCCGGTAGATGAGCTGGAGGAAATACTCTTCTCGGAGCAGGAGCCGACCCGTAAATTTTATGTCAGCAAGGCACTCCCGTCCGCCCTACATCCAAACATTGTGAAATGCATCCGAGCCAACCGGGACCTCTTCGCATGGTCAGCGGCGGACATGCCCGGTATCTCCGAAGAACTCTTGGTCCATCGCCTCAGCGTTGATCCGGGGTCCAAACCGGTCCAGCAGGAGAGGCGCAAGTTCGCCCCCGAGCGCCAGCTCGCCATCAAAGAGGAGGTAGACAAATTGCTGAAAGCCCGATTCATACAGGAGGTGAATTATCCGGAGTGGTTGTCCAACGTAGTCATGGTGAAGAAATCCAATGGGACATGGAGAATCTGTATTGATTTCACTGACCTCAACAAGGCCTGCCCTAAAGATCCCTTCCCCCTGCCGAGCATTGACACTCTGATTGACGCAACCTCGGGACATGAGCTCCTCAGCTTCATGGACGCTTTCTCGGGTTACAATCAGATAAGGATGTTCCCCCCGGATATTTCGAAGACGTCTTTTGTAACGGACCAAGGACTCTATTGTTACCGAGTCATGCCGTTCGGCCTGAAGAACGCAGGGGCAACGTATCAACGTCTCGTCAACAAGGTTTTCCAGGCCCAGATTGGTCGGAACATGGAAGTCTACGTGGACGACATGCTTGTGAAAAGCATCCGAGGCGTTGATCATGAGGCCGACCTCCAAGAAGCGTTCGACGTTTTGAGAAAGCACAATATGAGACTCAACCCGAACAAGTGTGCGTTCGGCGTCTCATCAGGCAAGTTCCTCGGCTTTATGGTCAGCCAACGAGGAATAGAGGCAAATCCGGAGAAGATCAGGGCCATACTGGACATGGCCCCGCCTAGAAACGTCAAAGAAGTTCAGAAACTGACGGGTCGTTTAGCCGCCATTGGGCGCTTTTTGTCGAAGTCCGGGGAGAAATGCCTCCCGTTCTTCAAAGCCCTGAGGGGGACTAAGGGGTTCGAGTGGGGGCAGCCGCAACAAGATTCCTTCGACCAGCTTAAAGCTTACCTCGTCAATCCGCCCCTGCTCAGCAAACCCATACCGGGCGAGCCCCTCTACCTCTACTTGGCAGCCTCGGAACAGACACTAAGTGCGGTCTTAGTCAGGGAAGAAGAAAGAACTCAAAAGCCCATTTACTACGTCAGCAAAGTGCTCCGGGACGCCGAGCTCCGGTACCCGAAAATTGAGAAAATAGCCTACGCCCTGATGATGGCTGCAAGAAAGCTTCGGCCATACTTCCAGTCTCATTCGGTGGTCGTTCTTACCGACCAGCCGTTGAAACAGATCCTTCACAAGCCAGAGACTTCCGGCCGCCTCATGAAGTGGTCGATCGAGCTGAGCCAACATGATATTACTTATCAGCCTCGGACCGCAATCAAGGCGCAGGCGCTGGCCGAATTCATAGTTGAAACGACTATCCCCGACTCCGAGCAGACGACGAAGGGACCGCCTATCTGGTCTGTATATGTCGATGGATCCTCTTGCAACGAGGGGAGCGGGGCTGGGGTCATCTTGGCGGGCCCAGACGACTTTGTCCTTCAATATTCCCTCCGGATAAACTTTAAAGCCTCGAATAACGAAGCCGAATACGAGGCACTCATAGCCGGCCTCGGGATGGCCCGAAACGCAGGAGCGCGGCGCCTGCAGATCTTCAGCGACTCTCAGTTGGTCGTCAACCAGGTCCTCGGCGAATATGAAGCCCGCGATGACAGAATGGTAAAGTACTTGGCCAAAGTGAAGAGCCTCATGGCGCTCTTCGACGAGGCCCTCATCCGAAGAATCCCCAGAGAGGAAAATGCCCAGGCCGACGCCCTGTCCAAATTAGCTTCCTCATCCCTGCAAGGCCTCGAACAAACTGTTCTGATAGAAGTCCTCCTCAAGCCAAGCATAGAGGACGAGGCTTTCAACTCCGTCGAAACACTGCCACTTCCCCCCGAGGACAATTGGATGAAGCCCCTCATCGAGTTTTTAAGAGACGGACTCCTCCCAAGGGATCCGAAGGAAGCCCGAAAGATAAGGACCCGAGCCGAGCGTTACCTACTGGTCGAAGACGTTCTGTATAAGCGCTCCTTCACCCAGGTGGATGGTCGACCCTACCTTAGATGCCTCTCCCCCAGACAAGCCGACTACGCCCTGCAAGAGCTCCATGAGGGCATCGGCGGAGCCCACTCCGGCTCCAGAGCCTTGGCGCGCAAAGTGTTAAACTACGGGTATTACTGGCCCACTCTCCTGCGGGACGCCGAACAACACGTTCGGCAATGCGCATCCTGCCAGAAGTATTCCGACATCCGACGCCTTCCACAAGCACCACTCTCCTCCCTATCAAGCCCGATCCCCTTTGCAATGTGGGGGATGGACTTACTTGGGCCATTTCCACCGGCCCCCGGGCAATTAAAGTTCCTAGTCGTGGCGGTCGACTATTTCTCAAAATGGGTAGAGGCCGAGCCCTTGGCTACAATTACCGAACATAGAGTCGTTCAATTCTTCTGGAAAAATGTAATCTGCCGTTTCGGTGTCCCCCGAGTCGTAGTTACAGATAACGGTACGCAGTTCGCTGGAGCTGCCTTCCGAGAATTATGTCAAGACCTAGCTATACAGCACCGCTTCTCCTCAGTCTCTCATCCCCAGTCAAATGGCCAAGCCGAGAATGCCAACCGACAGATCCTCTCCGGCATCAAGAAGAGACTCGACAAGTGCTCCAAGGGATTGTGGGTCGATCAGCTGCCCAATGTGTTATGGAATTACCGAACCACGAAGCGGACCCCGACAGGCGAGAGTCCGTTCAATCTCACCTATGGGTCCGAGGCCCTCATCCCACTAGAAGTTGGAATACCCTCTCCTCGCCTGATTGCCTTCGAAGAAGAACAGAATGCCGGGGGGCTCAGAACGAGCCTAGATTTGATAGACGAGATTCGGGAAAGAGCAGCCATACGGCAGCAAAGTTACCGAAGAAGAATCGAACTCGCCTACAACAAACGGGTCCGCCCAACCGACTTGAAAGAGGGGGATCTGGTCCTCCGAAAGCTGGCCATTTCGTTCCCCGGACAGAAGAGCAAACTGCCCCCAAATTGGGAGGGACCGTACAAAGTATCCAAAGTGATCCGCCCCGGTGCGTACAAGCTAGAAGACCTTGAGGGTAGAGAAATTCCCAGGACTTGGAACGCCGACCATCTTTTGAAATACCTAGAGAAGGCAACCCCGCCTATCTAAGTAACTCGAGATGTCGGGCCGCCATTCCTGCTACTAGTAATTTTTCCTTTGTTCTTTTTCATTGTAATAAACGGCTAGCAACTTTAGAAGCAGCCGACCATTAGATATTAATAAATAAATAAAGTTTTTCTTTACATTATCGCGTACTTCCGCCTCTAATTCCCTTATCACACAATGGTTCGGAGTCCAGCACTCGGCTCGACTCTTCCTACTCGGCCCGTCTTCAGACGGGCCGGGGGCAGATCGCCGTTCGAAATTGCTCCTGCAGCCGTTGAATGGATCGGAGTCCAACACTTGGCTCGATTTTGCTTCGCAAGTCCGCTCCTAAGCGGACTAGAAGTAGCTCGCCATTCGAAACTGCTCCTGCATCTCTTAAACTTATCACACAATGGTTCGGAGTCCAGCACTCGGCTCGACTCTTCCTACTCGGCCCGTCTTCAGACGGGCCGGGGGCAGATCGCCGTTCGAAATTGCTCCTGCAGCCGTTGAATGGATCGGAGTCCAACACTTGGCTCGATTTTGCTTCGCAAATCCGCTCCTAAGCGGACCAGAAGTAGCTCGCCATTCGAAACTGCTCGTGCATCTCTTAAACTTATCACACAATGGTTCGGAGTCCAGCACTCGGCTCGACTCTTCCTACTCGGCCCGTCTTCAGACGGGACGGGGGCAGATCGCCGTTCGAAATTGCTCCTGCAGCCGTTGAATGGATCGGAGTCCAACACTTGGCTCGATTTGGCTTCGCAAGTCCGCTCCTAAGCGGACTAGAAGTAGCTCGCCATTCGAAACTGCTCCTGCATCCCTTAAACTAATCTAACAACCGGATCTTTCCTATGGCTCGACTCTATCTCTCCGACTCGTCCTTAAAAGGTCCGGAACCCGTCCCGACCGTGAACTGTGCCGAGCTGACGAAGTACCGACCCTCGTTTTGGGAAAAAATCGCCCCGAGGTCAACTCGCCGTTAGATCCTCTCAAATTGTGTGCCACAGCGTGATGAGTGGGTCCAGTAGTGCCACGTGCCCACAAAACGACAAGATAACGTTTTCTTGGTACTTGTGCCTGCCTCTGGATTCGTGCCACCATCCAACGGTTATGGACACCCCACGTCGATCGGCACCAAGAGCCGAACGGCAGAGTCAGAACAACACATTGTTGGAGAATTCGTTTCGGCCATCAATTGCGCCGAACTAACGAGGTACCGACCCTCGTTTTTGGCAAAATATCATCCCGAGGTCAACCCGCCGTTAGATCCTCTCGAATTGTGTGCCAGAGCGTGATGAGTGGATCCAGTTGTGCCACGTGCCCACAAAACGACAAGATAACGTTTTCTTGGGACTTGTGCCTGCCTCTGGATTCGTGCCACCATCCAACGGTTGTGGACACCCCACGTCGACCGGCGTCAATAGCCGAGCGACATGATCAAAGCTGCGACAAAAGACTCGACGAATAGCCAATAGAAGACACTTCGGATAAATCAACCCCAATTTTATTAATGACTTGGACGAGTTTACAAAAAGATTACTACAGCGGGTTCGACAAAAATATTAGAAGGCATGACCCGCTCATTTCCTCCGAGGAAGGGGGACACTCCGGTTCAACGACACTTTGGGTCGGCGCTTCTTGACCTCCGAGCTCGTCTCCAGGCCGACGAACCGGGACGCCCCTTCGCCGCTGAGCCTCACAGTCGCCCCAACCGAAGCACCACTTGAAGACACCGCCACACCACTTTGTGCGTCGGCGGCTGACGCCCCGATGATAGGAGTCCGGGTCGCCGCTTGGTAGAACGTGATACCTCGCTCGATCTCTTCGCGGGTACACGAGGTGCTCCGGACGTTGGCCCTCACCGGCTGAGGCTTGAGCCGAGCGACCTCCTCCTCCAATTCGACGATCCGGTCCTTCAGCGCCTCGTCCCTCACGACAATTTTGAACCGAGGAAGCTTCGCCGATCCAGGGTATTCGGCGCTGTCAGATATGACACGACGCAGATGGGTCACCTCGATACTCTTGTCGACTGTCACCCTTTGCAAATGCTCGACCTTCTTCACGAGCTCATCTCGTTCGGCCAAAACCGAAGCCAATTCTTCTTCCTTAGCAAATAGCTCGGCTTCGGCTATCCGCAAGTGGTACACTTCGGCCAACAGATCCCCGTTCTTCATCTCCATATTGTACAGCATCCTCCTCGTCAGGTCGATCTCGCCCTCAAGGCGTTTCACGAGAGATAGATGGAACAGCCCTACTTGTCGCCGAGCCATCGTAGTGACGGGGGCCTATCCTACGACCGAACCAAACACTTAGACAATTTCAAAGACAAAACGTTTTTTCATTTATCAAAAAGCGGTGGCCAGTCCGCAAAAGGCGTTACAAAGCTCGGAAGAAAAAGCAGAACAGAAACTACAAAAAGATTAACGAAAGAATCAAGGGTCCACCTGCGTCTCCGCTCCCACCCCGGACGCATCGACGGGCGGCCCCTCGATCTCTCCCTTAGCCGGGTCATCCTCTCCCCCTCCGTCTTCGCCTTCGACCTCGTCCTCGTCATCCCCCTCCTCGTCGTCCACGGGCGACCCGGGCCACAGTCGATAGCCGACTCGCTCGAAGCCGGGGACACGAGCCTGGACGTGGTCCAGGGCCGTCTGGTAGGATCGCTCCATGTTCTCAGCCATATGTTTCTTCGCCTCTGCCTCAATCTCGGCTTCAACCTCCGCCCTGATCCTCGCGGCCTGCGCTTCCCTCTCCGCCTTCTCGTCGGCCAAGGAATTCAATGCCGCAGCGAGTTCTTGGGCGGCCTTGGCGGCTTTGGCGGACTCCGCTTCGAGGCCCTCCTTCGCTTTCTTCAGGTCGGCAGTAAGGTCGGCCACCCGAACGTCCAGAGCCTCGGCCCGCCTCTGCTCGGCCTCGAGATCCTTGACCGCCCGGACCTTCGCCAGCCTGTCTTTCTCGCTGGCGGACTTCAGCTCCTTCTCCTGTGCGGCAAACGCCTCCATGAGATGGCCGAAGTGAACGGTGGCCTACGAAGACAACGATAAGTACGAAGTACGCGCCGAGTAACAAACTTGAAGAAATTTGCGAACACTTACCGAAACAAGCCCCCGGGCGACTTCGTAAGTGTCGTCGCCGACCCTCCCCGCATTCAGCGCGGCCTTATCCTTCGGGGTCGCCAAGTGTTTGACGACCTGCATTGACATCTGCGAGTTGCCGAGGAAACCATCATGATTCCTCACCAGCCAGTTCGGCACAAACAACTGCTTGTGCTGCTCGGTCAGGATTTCCTCGGCATCCTGGGTCAATGGGGGAAACTCGAGCGCCAGCGCCGCATTGACATCAAAGACACCCTCGTTCACAGACGGGGCGACAGGGGCCGAGGTCTCCTCCACCACCACTACCTCCGAAGGCGCCTCGGTAGCCGGGGGAGGCGGAGCAACGTTAGTGCCGACCGCGGGCTGAGCACCCGAAGACGCACCCTCGGCCGCCCTCTTCCTTTTCTTGGTCCCGGTCAGCTTGGACCTATTGGCCATCATAGCTTTAAAGTCAATCTTCATCGACTCTGCATCAACAAAAAAAAAGAGAAGGGAGAAAACCGAATCAAGACAGACGAATTGAAGACTTAGAAAAAAAAATGAATGAGATGTCAAGAGCGTACTCGGGTCGATGGGGCTTAGTCCGGACCCGAACAACACCTCTTCGGTCAACTCCCTCCAACTCAGTACCGGAAGGGCCGTGATCCTCCTCGCTACCTCCTCCTCGGCCTCAGATAGTGCGGGGTCGCTCCGCGCAAATTTCGGCACTTCCACCTTCCACCGGGACGGAATGTGCCGAATCGCTTCACCCCTTACGATAAAATACTTCTCCCTCCAACCCTTAAGGGAGTCGGGATTCTCTACAATCTTAACACCTCTCCTCGGCCCCAAATAGTACCGGTACTCCGTCTGGTGTTGCCTGTTTATCCGATAGAGGCCCCGGAAAACTGACAGATCCGGCGCTACCTCGGCTCGGTGGCACTGAAGCAAGAATGCGTTCACATGACGCCAAGTGTTTGGACTGAACTGAGTAGGGGCGAGACAATACCAACCGAGGATCTGAAGTATGAAAGGGTGCAGCGGAAAATGCAGTCCCGCGTTCAAGGAGTCGACGTCAAACATGCACATGTCCGACGACGGCAACTTAGTGTTCGCTCGCACCCCGGGGCCAGCGACCATCAGCTTGTACTCCGACGGGATAGCGAAGGCCTTCCTGATCCGAAGAAGATCCTTCTCAGTCAACGACGAAGTGAGCTCGTCGGCTTCGGAGGGATGGAACGGACTAGGCTCCTCGACGATCTTCGACTTTCCGTAGATCGCTTTCTCCAGAAGATCACCCTCGTACTGCCTGACTCCCGAATGCCCGGACAGGACGGAAGGATATTGTCCTATCTCGGGAGCTCGTTTCGGGTTCTCCACAATCACCCCCACTATGGGGGGCGGGGTCTCCCCCGTCCTCCTCTTCTTCCCGATCCTCGACTCGGCAGCCAGCGGTTCGGCCATCTGCTTCCCCTTCCTGCGAGCTTCCGCCCTACTCCTCTCCCCGGCGCCATCACCGCCCGAGGACGAGGCACCACTACCCGAGCTAACCCTTGACATCTCTTGAAAAAGCTAAGGCAAAGACAAACTAACCTTTGAAGTGACGTTCACGGTCGGAGAATGCTCGCCGGAAATCGCCTGGCCCACGCGACAGCTAACGACAGCACCGTGGAGCAAGAGCGCCGCTAGCAGAAGACTTAGAGAACAAAAGTAAATTCGTAGAGTGAAAAGTGAGAAATGAGCTCAGGGGTGAAGGAATGGTAACTTATAACCTCGACTGATAACGGGCCTCTTTGGGAATCCCAAAGGCCCACTAAGAATCCCAAACGCCCTGCAAGAAAGAGGCGGCGGTATGAGAGGGATGGCGGAACTCCCCAAAAAACACAAGTTGCGACTCGGCCACCAGTCTAACGAGCCGAGCTATCGAACGAAATGCTCAGTGACCGAACCACCGGGTTGGCCCGAAAGCATTCAGCCCACTTCCCGGAAAGCGGCGCAGAGGAACGCAAACCGGGGTGACGAAATACCGACCCTCGTTTTTGGCAAAAAATTCTCCCGAGTCAAAATCACCGTCGGATCTCTCCAAAATTCGCGTCAGAATCTGATGAACGGTTCAGATTACGCCACGCCCACAAAACGACAAGATAGCGTTTTCTCGTGATCTGAACCCCATCCTCGTGATGCGTGCCAAAATGAACGGCCCAGATCCGTCCACGCAGACCTTCCAAACCGCTTGCCATCGGCTTGGTCGGCCGAGCTACCGAACAGCTCAGCCGAGCAACCGAGCCACTTAATACGGAATGGCGGAACCATCAAGAAGACAAGTAAACAACTCGGCGTCCGGCCCACCGAGCCGAGCCACCGAGTTTGCCCAAAAATACGCAACTCCGCGCCCGGTAAACAGCGCGAGGTATGCAGACCGAGGTGACGAGATACCGACCCTCGTTTTTGGCAAAAAATCCTCCCGAATCAAAATCACCGTCGGATCTCTCCAAAATTCGCGTCAGAGTCTGATGAACGGTTCAGATTACGCCACGCCCACAAAACGACAAGATAGCGTTTTCTCGTGATCTGAACCCCATCCTCGTGATGCGTGCCAAGATGGACGACCCAGATCTTGCCACGTCCACAAAACGACAAGATAGCATTTTATGGGGATCCACGCCAAAGATGGACGGCCTAGATGATGCCACGTACCTCGGATGATCCGAACCGAGGCACCGAACCTTCCAACCGGGTCGCCGACCCCCCTAGCCGCGGCGCTACGCATCCGGGCCGTGATGCTGGGGTACCGACCCTCGTTTTTGGAAAAAATCCTTCCGACCCTCAGGAGCCGTTGGATCTCGTAGGAAAGCGCGCTCGTCATGATGGACGACCCAGATCTTGCCACGTCCACAAAACGACAAGATAGCGTTTTGTGGGGATCCACGCCAAAGATGGACGGCCTAGATGATGCCACGTACCTCGGATGCTCCGAACCGAGGCACCGACCCTTCCAACCGGGTCGCCGACCCCCCTAGCCGCGGCGCTACGCTTCCGGGCCGTGGTGCTGGGGTACCGACCCTCGTTTTTGGGAAAAAATCCTTCCGACCCTCAGGAGCCGTTGGATCTCGTAGGAAAGCGCGCTCGTCATGATGGACGACCCAGATCTTGCCACGTCCACAAAACGACAAGATAGCGTTTTATGGGGATCCACGCCAAAGATGGACGGCCTAGATGATGCCACGTACCTCGGATGCTCCGAACCGAGGCACCGACCCTTCCAACCGGGTCGCCGACCCCCCTAGCCGCGGCGCTACGCTTCCGGGCCGTGGTGCTGGGGTACCGACCCTCGTTTTTGGGAAAAAATCCTTCCGACCCTCAGGAGCCGTTGGATCTCATAGGAAAGCGCGCTCGTCATGATGGACGTCCCAGATCTTGCCACGTCCACAAAACGACAAGATAGCGTTCTATGGGGATCCCCGCTAAAGATGGACGGCCTAGATGATGCCACGTACCTCGGATGATCCGAACCGAGGTACCGACCATTCGAACCAAGTCGCCGACCCCTCGAGCCGCGGCGCAACGCATCCGGGCCGGGGTGACGGAGTGCCGACCCTCGTTTTTGGGAAAAATCCTTCCGAGGAGCAGGAGGCGTCTGATCGTTCCGAAACTCGCGCTCCGTCTTGATCGAAGGCCCAGATGACGCCACGCCATAAATAGGTATTAAAAATTGATTTTTATTTATTTAAATCGGTTTATTTATTTAAAAAATTGCGAAAAATCGCTAAAAATTCGGGAAAATTAGCTAAAAATTCCAGGGAATAATTAAAAATTCGGGGAATACTTCTAAGCCACCGAACGAGCAATTATTACCTAGAATATGCGGTTAAAGCCCCCGAACAATTAGCCAACACATCGCAAGATTAAATAAATCATCCGGAAAAATAGATAAAAACTCGACACAGCTTCGGAGCATCAAAGAAGGAGGAACTAGCCTACCCCCGTGCTCCAGGATTCAAAAATCACCCATTCGGACCGCGATACAGTTCCACCGACCACTGAGTTAGTCAAACTACTCCTCAAATACTGACCACCCTCAGCCTTTAGGAGTGGGGGGCTCGTGATGTGGCCAAAACCAGGGGTTCAATCGAGACCGTCCAAATGGGGCACGAATCCTACAGCTCAGGGGCGAGATGGTAATTTCACATGCAAACGGGTCCGAAGCGGGTACTGGGTCTCCTTCTCACAGATCCAGTGACCCGCAAACGGATCCACCTCAGCTGGGCTCGGGTTTCAACCCGCTACCAACTCGATCCAGCAAGACACAATCAAGGTCCCTGATTAGATCTAAATCAACGGCCATGATTCACGTCAATCTTTACACTGGGATTTAGGGATTAAAATTCCTTATCTGATTACCAGAATATACCTTATCAGATTACTTTCCCAATCTGTTTACAAGGAGATTATTCTATATCAGACTACGCGGATTACATCCCTAAATTGTTCTCTAAGACGCCTATAAATACCCCCCACCCATCTCCATTAAGAGGTAATCAATCTTTCTCTAGCTAAACGCTCTTTCATAATCAATTCTGGTTACTGACTTGAGCGTCGGAGGGTGCGTCGCCGGGAACAACCCCGGTGTTTCGCACTTTTTGCAGGTGCACGGCGGGAGCGACGGTCAGAGTTCAACGGAACAGGTATACAGGTTCTCCTATTCAGTTTCCCCAAGAACTCACAAATTCATCTGTTTGCCCCCACACCGAATTTAGCGGCAACAATTAGCATGTTGTTTTCCTATCTAGTGCACGTACTACTGCGTCTCATACCACAGGTTCGATGCACGCAAAACAGTGTACGTTTTAGACATAGTGGTGGGATCTACAGAGCGTGTACTCGGTGTAACACGATAACAAGATAACAAGATAACAAGTTCACGATTTCACAAGTAATTCTCCACCTTCCATGTCAATATTCCATGTAAACAAGAAGGGCCCTACCGAGTACATTTTCTCAGATTATCCACTACTAGGTCAACCTTTATTAACCCCAGCTTGTTTAGTACTTTATTAAGTCATTCATGTTCATGCAAGTATGTGTAAGGATATAAAGGGAATGATAAGAATGTAGCAACATGATGCATTGCACAAAAATAAACATGAAGTAGTGAATCTGAAACAGCCGACACAGTTACACTAAAACAATGATAACTCATAGACTACAATTCGGAATTTGACAATTCATGATGCTATTGACAACTAGATACTTAGGGCTACAATTTATATTCAGTAGGGTTTGGTTAATTCTGACTGTAGCTAGGTCAAAAACCTTATTCTTTGCAGTTTAGCTGTTCTGGCAGCAAACTTAATGTCAACATTTAATGAGTGAAAACATGGTATAAAATCATTATAAAAATCTACAAAAATTAGAGATGAACCCTAAGCATGACTATAAGGTTTCTGGAGATTTTCATGGCATTATAATACTGTTAACATGGTGTTTTACTAATAATTGTGTCGGTGTTACGTTAATTCTGCGATCTGAAAAGTGCAGACCAGTAGGGACTAAAACTGCGATATCTCACAGCATGTAACTCGGAATCAGGATCCGTCAATTGAGTTCGAAACTAGAATCATTAAGCTAAAACTCTCTTTTGTATTGTGTGTGTTAATTCTTATGGTAACAGGGTCGAAACCTCTGTGCAAAACAGTACAGACAGCAAGAGTTCATAACATATCATCACATATAAGTTCATCAAAGTGGGTAATTAACATGTTATTGCATCATGAAATGTATCAACACTAATGTACAACAAGTAGAATGGATTTTACAGTGTACAAGTCAATTTATCATGTCATAGTTCAAGTCACAAGATCTTGATTAATCAACATGTATATGATTACAATGTATTTTCCTCATATGCATGTTCTAGTCGTTTTATTCATGTCATGTGTGTATATAGGTTTGTGTTTGAGTTAATGGATAATAATATGATGTCAAGAGTACATCGGGTTAGCTCGTGTAAACCTTCGATACTCCCAACAGAAGATACACAAGGCAGAGTTAAGAGAATTGAAGGGGAACTACTTGCGGGAGGTCAGTAAGCTTGAACTAGAAAAATTACATGAGTTCAAGTAAACTTGCCTTTTGTGGACGATTAGATTAGAATAACCAGAATAACGGGATCAGAATTCCGGGGAGGCACATGCGCTCTACGTACATGATAGCAACATCAATAATGAAGCCCAAAACAGCAACTCACGACCTCTACCCCATAACACAGCACACACAGAACACCCGATGCCATAACTTCCAATCACCTTCTCACAAACACCAAACACCAGGGCGGACCACTCACTGTTTTCTTCTTCCCCACACACAAACACCAAACACTGAAATCCTCTCACTGTTCTCCTTCAACCCAACAGAGACAGAACGGGAGCAGGAAAGGGGGGACAACGACGTCCAGCGGCGGTGCGACTAGAGGTCGCGACTGGCGAGGTGACGATGGCAGCTGGTGACGAGGGTCTCGACTACAGTTGGAGCTTCGATGGGGAAGACGAAGCGGGTGCTCTGTTTTTCGGAGAAACAGAGGAAGGGCGGTGCGACAGGGGGAAGCTTCAATGGAGAAGACCGGGAGACAAAGGGGTGGAGGAGTAGCGGTGAGGACGATGCTCTGATTTGAGCTTGAGCAAGAGGACGACAGCAATGGCGAGATGAGCGGTAGGCTCGACTAGCGAGGCGATGAGCGGCTCGACTTCGGTGGGGCTTCGAAGGGGGATGAAGACGGAGGATGAAGACGATGCAGTCATCGCGGTCGGGAAGCGACGACGACGAAGTCGATGAGGATGCAGGTGCTGATGGCGAGGCTCGGGTCGAAGGCGCTCGAAGGTGGGGTGCTTCAGTCGAGGGCATCACGAGGTTGAAGACGATAGGGAACTTCAAGGGTGAGAGGAGGAGCGACTGGATGATGAGGAGGAGGGTGATCGGGGGCGATGATGGAGGTTGACGATGGTCGGAGTGGCGAATGGTTTCAGTTGAGCGCGAGGAAGGGGGTGAGAGGGAGAGAGCAGGACGATGGTGAACAGGTGAAGGGGGTTAGGTTAGAGGTTCAACAGTAGCGGGGTTTGGGGGTTAGGGATGAACAATGATGGGGGTAGGGTTGCACAGTAATGGAGCTTTGGGAGTTGTGAAGGGTTTGTTTTGAATAGTAGGGGAAGATGAAGAGTTGTTTTTTGTCTGTTGTGTAACTAAGAGATAGAAAAAGATACGGGGAAAGAGAAAGTGGGGAGTTGAGTAGTTGGGATTAGTGGGAAAAGAAAGGGGAACGTGAAGTTGAACTGGTCAAAACAGATTAGGGGAGAGTTGGGTTATTGGGCACTGGGTTCTGGGTTCAGGGTTGGGATCCAATAAGAGAATGGGCTATTGGGTTCTGGGTACAAATTCAATAGGAGATGGGCTTAATTTTTGGGCTTCAAATCAATTAATTAAATAATATAACATATATCAAAATCAATGGGCTTTAACCAAAAATAATAATAATAAGACTAATAATAACACATCTCAATAATAAAATAATAATAAAAATAATAAGAAAATAATAGTAACAAAAATAATATTAACTGTAATAATAATAATAACAATAATAAAATAACAACAATACTGAAAATAATAATTAATATATGACAAAGTACAATTTGGATTCATGCCTTCATGTAAATAATTCAACAACAACAACAACAACAACAACAACAACAACAATAACAATAGCAATAATAATAATAATAATAATAATAATAATAATAATAATAATAGAAATAACAATGATAATGATAATAATGTGTATAAAAGTAGAGTTTGAGACTAACAAATTTATTAGAATCCAAATAGTAATAATATAACATATGAATAGTCTATCAATTATAAATAGAAAAAAATACATCGTTGTTTAAGGTAAATATAATTGTCTATTAGAAAATACTTAGTACAAGATCCGAAATTAGTTTAGCACAAAATAGATGTATGAAAAATCAAAATATCGAGAATATTCAGGAAATACGTATTTACGAAAACAGGAGTTACATTAATTCACCGTCTAAAAGAAATTAAAATTTACACATAACATGACTTCTAATCATGATATTCTTCCTACAAAAATAATTAGAGACTAAGGAAACACCCACCTTTTCGATGAATTCCCTTGCAAATTGAACTCCTAGAAAGACAAACTGTAATCTCCCCTCCTAAAAAAAATCGAGTTCCAAGGATCAACGGCAAGCTTCAATAGTGAACAATGAAATCTTTATTTTTATTCTTATTTTTTATTCTTTTTTTTTTCAACACTGGCCGGAAGGGAAGGGGGTATTATAAAGGAAATGTGAATGAGTAGTTTTAATAAACTGCCCACTAATTTAATTAACCACCCACTAACCCATAACTTATTTAAATTAAATTTTTTCCCCTACAATGCAGAATGGCTGGCAAAGAAAGAGTGTGGGTAAAGCGCGTGCTTTCTATGTGTTTGTGTGTGCACGTAAAATGCACACAAATATTTTTAGGAATTTTATTTAATAAAATTTTTATATTTTTTTAATAAAATTTTTATATGTTACTCAAATTAATATAAATTTAATAAAACTAGATAAATTTATAATAAAAAGTTTTTATGCACAAATAAAAATAAACACACACTTCATAAATTTTTATTTTGACAAAAAAAATACAACCAACACATGCACTACAAACACGTGCATCACACGTATCAATTACTATTCAAATACAAAATGGATTTGAGCAACAGAGAAATGTTTATAAACAATCCAAATGCAACATACGTAAAAATATTTATATTAATAATGTAACAGATATTGCACGTAACGGTATAAAATACATGTGCGTAACACATGTACTGCAAAAATGTAATAATTCAATTTTTGCGAGGTGCTACACGAGGTCCGCCGCATCCTTGTTGACAACGGGAGCTCGGTCAATATTCGGTTACTGGTCGTGTTCAAAAAGCTCAAGCTCTCTCGCAAGAGGCTGAAACCAGCCGGGTACACGCTCCACAGGTTCTCTGGTGTTCCATTCCAAATTGAGGGAGTCATTACACTTGATATAACAGCCGGTACGGAGAAGCGATGAACTTCATGGTGGTCGACGTCAAGGTCGCGTATAATGTCATCCTCGGTAGACCTGACCACTGCTCCCTCCAGGCGGTGCCTTCCGCCTATCACCTGAAGATGAAATTCCCTACTGACCTCGGGGTCGGCATTGTACGAGGCAATCAGGAATCCACCCATTCATGCTACATGGCCATGGTGGGGGGCAGAGTATTTCCCCTCGATGCAGTAGAGTGTTGATTCTTGATTTTGATGATTACAACACAATGCAAAGTTGTTGTGCTACTTCTTAGATATTACAGGATGTACACAAAGGCAAAATGTTCAAACAAGCTCTCAAAGCAAGTTGATCAAGCAAAGCTACAAACGCAGCTCTCAAAGCTAACTGATCAAGAAAGCTACAAGGTTGCCAGCTTCAAAGATAAAAACAAGGGCTAAAGCTCCATCTCAAGACTCAAGACTCGAGACAAGACCTATGCTTAAATGTGTTGTATTAAGTGTCATGTAACAGCTGTAACTTTTTTATTTCTTTGAGCCTTAGAATGTTGTAATAGCCATGTCACACACACTCACACATATCTTCAAATAATTGAGTGTTTTACAAAACTTAAAAAGATCGAAACAAGCTTGAATAAGCTTAGCTATTAAGTACCAGTCGACCGCTATTTGGCACCAGTCGACTGTCTAGTACGAAACTGTCTGAACTCATTCAAATTCTAACCAGTCGACTCATTATGGCAACCCAGTCGACTGTTCAAGCCGTTTTGACAGTTTTCTATTTTTAAACTTGTTTTTCAAAATCAAATCTATACTGCCATTGTATGGCAGTTGGGACTCAACCTTCCAACGGTCAAACGTCTCTAACTCTATAAAAAGAGTACAGAGATCATTTGACAAAGGTTAACAACTTTTTCCAAGCATTTGTTTCTCAAGTTCTCAAGCTTTTGGTTTTGACAAGAAAAAGCTTTCCAAAAGCATTCACTTTCTAAGTCTTGGTTCTCTGAAATCAGTCTAGTATAACAGTGATTTCGTTTTATACTGATTTCGAAAGTTGTCCTAATAGCCACGCACAAAATCACATTCACAACAAGGTTATAGGTTGATTTTAAATATTTTGTTGCTGTTCTTCACTCTCGGGTTGTGAGAGTGGTTCCTCTCGGTTGGAGAGTAGGGCTTTACGGTGTAGAGTCAGGTTTTCACTCTTGGTGGAAGAGTGGGGTGCTCTCTTTAGTGGTGAGAGAGGACTACGGGTTGAACAAGGTTGTTGTCTAACGTCGTAGGGTATTCTTGTAATTTTTCAAGAATAGTGGAAAATCTCAAGTGGGTTACTTGGGAACTGGATGTAGGTCGGGAGGACCGAACCAGGATACATCGTGTGTACTCTGTGGTTGTATTTCTCTGAACTTGCATTTCATTTACTTGCTTTTTAAGTTCTCTGTGAAACTTGTCTGGACAGTTTACTGTGTCCCTTTTTAAGTCGACTGGTCAGACTTGTACTACATTCTCTCTGAAAACTTGTCGGTAAGTCGACTGATTCTTCTATAAGTCGAATGATCAGACTCGTCTTAAAATACTCTTCTTAATTGTCGCCCCCAATCAAGGTTTCTCTTTTCAAGTCGACTGGACCGAAGAAAAAGTTTAATTCCGCAATTATTTTTATAAAACACTATTCACCCCCCCCCCCCTCTAGTGTTTCTTGCCTTGTCTACAGGATCCAACACTTGGTATCAGAGCCTGGTTGAGTGTCATGGCAACTACTTCTAATGAAAATCAACACCATGAAGGCTAATCTACACAAAGGCCACCCCTCTTCGATGGAACTAATTACAACTATTGGAAGTGTAGAATGAAGATCTACCTTCAGTCCATTAACAATGAAATATGGAACATGACAGAGACCGAGTACACCGCTCCTACTATTCCATATGCACAATGGAACGATAAAATGAAGAACCAAACAATGAACAATACAAAGGCGATGAAAGCACTGTTTTGTGCTCTTACAAAGGACGAGTTCAACCGTGTGTCCAATGCAACAACTGCACATCAAATTTGGCAAACACTCGAGGTAACTCATGAAGGAACAAATAAAGTAAAAGAATCTAAAATATCCATTCTTGTTCACAAGTTTGAAATGTTCCGCATGAAGGAGAATGAAAATGTGTCTGAGATGATTACAAGGTTCACGGACATTACCAATTCACTTGTGTCACTTGGAAAGACGTATACTCAAGCCGAGATGGTAAGGAAGGTGCTTCGTGCACTAACCCCCAAATGGGAGAAGAAGACCACCGCCATAGAAGAGGCCAATGATTTAACACAACTTTCTCTTGAGAATCTTGTAAAAAATCTTATGGCTTATGAGGTACAACTTGAAGAGTGCAAGAAGAATGTTGAACCACAACAATCAAAGAAGAAGACATTAGCATTCAAAGCCATGTTGGACTCCGAGGATGAAGAAGAAGATGAGGAAGAGATTGTCATGTTCACGAGAAAATTCAAGAGTTCCCAAAAAAAGGTATGTTTAATTCAAAATCTAAGGAATCTAATGAACTTCCAACTTGTTTCAGGTGTAACAAGACAGGCCATATGAAGAAGGATTGCCCACTAGAGAACGCAAAATCTAAGGAAAAGGCATCCAACTTCAAGAAGGACAAGTACACAAAGAACAAGTTCGTGAATAACAAAAAGGCATACCAAGTAACTTGGGATGATAGCGATTCTTCGTCGGAAGAAGAAATTGATGAGACAAACGAGGTTGCAAACGTGTATTTTATGGCATCTCAAAATCAAGTAAGTAATGACTATGATTCTAATGCTTTCAACGAGATTTTTCAAGAACTTAAAAAGGAAAAGATTAGAGTTAAGAACTTAGAGAAAGTTAATCAAACACTTTTTCAAAAGAATCTTAACCTTGATAAAGAAGTAAAATCCTTAAATTCTTGTCTTTCTAGTTTAGATATGAATCTTGAGTCTCTAAAGAAAAATTATGAAGAGATATCCAAGATCGTATCTAAATTTAATAAAGAAAATAGAATTAAATGATGTTCTTCAAAATCAAGTACAATCTAATCAAAAGTTTGGACTTGGTTTTAAAAAGTTCTTTGAAAAATCTCATTCTTCTAAGAACACTAGTGTAAACAAAATCTGTATCCATTTCTAGTGTTAAAAATAAACTTTATGAGTTTTTTGAAAAACCTAAAACTGTAACTTTTCATGAAAAAGGCAAATCTGCAGTTCAGACCAGTCGACTGAATCCACATATCAGTCGCCTGTCCAGAGGTACTGAGTCTCATTCAACGAGACAAATACCTCAGATAAGTCGACCTATACTACCTCCCAGTCGACTGAATAACAATAAAAGTCGACTGAAAGGTGTTGTAATGTCGACTGGACAGAGCAAATATGTATGGGTTCCAGTTAACCTGAGTTTGAAAGATAGAAATGCTTATATTAATTCATATATGCTTACTGTATGTAATTCTGCTAATTATATTTCTGCTTATGGTGGAAAATCAAACTCTTCATGGGTTTGGTTTCCCACAAACTAATCTATTTTTGGACCCAATGAAAAGGGTACCAATTCACATTGAATATTTTATAGGTGCCTAAGAGAGATCGTTGGATACTTGACAGCGGATGCTCAAAGCACATGGCTGGTCATGCCAACCTCTTATCTTCCATACAAGACATTGATGAGGAACAGTCACATTTGGTGACAACAACAAAGGAAAGGTTATAGGAATTGGTATGGTAAGCACACTAATCCCTCTATAGAAGATGTCTTATTAGTTAGTGGACTTAAGCATAACCTGTTAAGTATTAGCCAACTATGTGATAAGAGTTATAAAATCGTGTTTGAAAAAGATGCATGTTTAATTTATGTTTCTACCATGCAAAATATAATTTTTCAAGGTTTTAGGAAAAATGACATTTATGAATTGTGTTTAAAAGCATATGAGTTTTCGAATGATTTTTGCTTAGTACCTTCTAATAATGATTCTTGGCTATGGCATAGACGTTTTGGTCATGTGAATATGAAAAACCTCTCAAAATTGTCTAAGTACAACCTAGTTAAAGGGCTGCCAAGACTATTCTTTAAAAAGGATAAGTTATGTGATGCATGTCAACTAGGTAAACAAATTAAATCTACTTTTAAAATAAAAGAAGTAATTTCTACTAGTAGGCCGCTCGAATTAATCCACATGGATTTATTTGGCCCTGCTAGAGTTGTTTCTTTAAATAAAAGTATGTATACATTTGTTTTAGTAGACGATTTTTCACGATTCACTTGGACTTTCTTTTTAAAACATAAGAATGATGCTTTTGAAGAATTTGCTAATTTTTGTAAACGAATTCAAAATCAAAAGTCTCTAACCATAGTCACTATAAGAAGTGATCATGGTGGAGAATTTGAAAATGAAACGTTTGCATAATATTGCAACAAGAATGGTATAACTCATTTGTTTGCAATTCCTAGAGCTTCACCACAAAATGGAGTGGTTGAAAGGAAGAATAGGACTTTGCAAGAATGTGTACGTACCATGCTTGTTGAAAGCAATTTACCTAAGTATTTTTGGGCTGAAGCCGTTGCTACAGCTTGTTATGTTTTAAATAGAATTTTGATTAGGCCTAAGCTAAAGAAAACATGTTATGAGCTATTTTTTGATAGAATTTCTAAGGTCTCTTACTTTAAAATATTTGGATGTAAATGTTTTATTCTGAACACTAAGGATAATTTAGATAAGTTTGATCCTAAATCTAATGAGGGTATGTTTGTAGGATACTCAAATAGGAGTAAGGCATATAGAATCTTCAACAAGTCAACACTGACTATTGAAGAATCCATGCATGTTGCATTTGATGAATCTCTGTCTTCATCGACTTTAGTTGAAGATGATGAAACTGATTCATCACCTTTAAATAAAGTAATTATACTTTAGAGCAAACTAGCCTTGCGGATAAGTCGACCGATAAGGAAGTCAAGTCTACTGCTATAAATCAGTCGACTGATGGATTGGTCAAGTCGATGGATCCTATTGTGATGTCTCCAACTTTACCAAGGTTTTTTGTTGAAGTTAGAGATCATCCTCATGAATTAATAATTGGTGACATTTCACATGGTATTCAGATGAGATCACATATTAACATGATATCTCACACAGCTTTCTTGTCGGATTTTGAGCCAAAGAATTTACAAGAAGCATGTGAGAATGAATTTTGAATGAATGCCATGCAAGATGAGTTAAACCAGTTCATAAGGAATGATGTATGGGATTTAGTTCCACGACCTCCTGATCATACTATAATTGGTACCAAATGGGTATTCAAGAATAAGTTAGATGAATCAGGACAAGTTGTTAGGAATAAAGCTAGACTAGTTGCTCAAGGGTATAATCAAGAAGAAGGCATAGATTTTGATGAAACATATGCTCCTGTTGCTAGATTAGAATCAATCCGTATCTTATTATCTTTTGCATGTTTTATGAATTTTGCACTCTTTCAAATGGATGTTAAAAGTGCTTTCCATAATGGGTTTATAAAGGAAGATGTTTATGTTAAGCAACCACCTGGTTTCGAACATGAACAATTTCCAAACCATGTTTTTAAATTGAAAAAGGCTTTATACGGTCTTAAACAAGCACCACGTGCTTGGTATGATCGATTGAAGATTTTTCTTTTAGAAACGGTTTTTGCAATAGGTAAAGTAGACACTACCCTGTTTATTAGGAGAATAGAGACAGATATGTTGATCATACAAATATATGTAGATGACATAATTTTTGGTTGTACTAATAGTAATCTATGTCAAGAGTTTGCTAACGCCATGAAAAATGAGTTTGAGATGAGTCACATGGGTGAACTCATTTATTTCCTTGGACTACAAATTAAATATTCACATAATGGCATATTTATTAATCAAGAAAAATATGCTAAGAAATTACTCAAAAGGTTTAACATGGATAGCACGAGTAGTAAGACCACACCTATGGCTACTACCACTACCCTTGACAAAGATGAATTAGGTAAGAGTGTCGATCAGAAACTTTATCGAGGTATGATTGGCTCTCTTATATATAACTGCTAGAAGACCGGACATTATGTTTAGTATATATTTGTGTACTAGATATCAGTCAAGTCCTAAAGAGTCTCACTTAAAAGTAGTGAAATGTATTTTAAGATACCTTAAAGACACATCTGAATATGGTCTATTTTATCCACGCACAGATAACTTTCAACTTTTGTCATATAGTAATAAAACTGACCGCAAGAGCACTAGTGGGATATGTCACATTTTGGGACATTCACTAGTCTCTTGGTGCAGTAAGAAGCAAAATTCGGTATCCCTATCTACTACAGAAGCTGAATATATCGCTGCAAGTTTGGCTTGTGCCCAAATCTTGTGGATGAAACAAACCCTATTAAACTATGGTATTTCATTTGAAAAACCTTCAATAATGTGTAATAATACCAGTGCCATTAACTTATCTAAAAATCTGGTTCAAAATTCACGTACGAAACATATTGATATTCGACATTATTTTTTACGTGTTCATGTTTTAAAGGGATATATTTCTTTAGACTTTTCCACTGATAAACAGGTAGCTGACATTTTTACCAAACCTCTTAAGGAAGACACATTTATCACCTTAAGAAGAGACTAGGGATTTGTAGTTTTCATGATGTTTTTTAAATTTTTCTCTGGTAAGTCAACTTACAAGTACTTTTCAGTTGACTGCCAAGTATCTTTATTTTTCTAAGTTTTTGTCTGAGTTTTAGGTTCTGGACAGTCGACTGTGCAGAATACCTAGTCGACTGACCAGTTGTATTAGTGCTATGTTCGTTTGTTTATTTAGCTCTCGACTAAGTCGACTGCCCTTTAATACCAGTCGACTGTCGCGAATCAGTTTTCTTCAAAATCGAATTTTGGCACATCGTTTGAGGCGATTCTTTTCACTTTACTGCTACCCTTTGACTGATCCGAGCCTTTGAAACTCCCTAACCTTCATCTCAGTCGTCCATTCAAAGTAAAAACCCTAATTCTTTACCCTCATTCTTTCACTTTTACCCTAACTCTCTCTCTCTCTACCGAGCTCTCAAGTCGGCTGCTGCTGCTGCTTGTGATGAACACATTATTATTCACTTTTTAGAGCAATAATCTTAATATAATTAGACATTTAAAAGCTCTATATGTGGTATTTAACTCTTATTTTCTCTTTTCCATAGGAAACAGCTTATAACAGCAAAACGAAGCAGATTCAAGACGTCAAGGATAATACACAGCAAACTGCAGAGGATCAGTCGACTGATGACCCAACACAGGCGACTGGACAGGAGAAGCTGAAATTCCACAACTCTCGTCACAGTCGACTTACTCTCAAAACCAGTCGACTGGTATGATCATATAGGAAATCTTCAGAAGTCTCGACTCAGTCGACTGGCCCGAAGATAAGTCGACTGGTCTGCGGCGGAATAAACAAATCAAATCTGCAAAGATACACCTGCATCTAATTTCAAATCTATTTGAATCAAGATTTTATGCAGCTAACCAAATCTAGAGACAGGGTATTTTCCAAGTGGACGTGGTGAACAGATAAGGAAAGAAAGGAGAAAAGAGAAAGATATTAATCATCAAATCAAATAAAGAAGGATCTTCCTGAAAAAGTGGAAACCCTAATTCTCAGCCGTACTCTATAAATATCAGGAGAGATCATCAGATCAGGGGAATCAGATCTATCTCGTGGACACAACTTAATCAGAGAGTTCCCAACCATCAAGTCATCAACCCAAGCATCACTCCATCAACATCGAAGAAGGAGAGAGAAGATCCAGCAACCAGAAGGCAGTCGACTGTGTGACAGACAGTCGACCATATTGCCGGAATCCATTAGTTTATTTCTTCTTCTCTCTTTATTCTTTTATGTTGATCATGTATTTGAACTTGTTAAGCAATAAAAGTATTATTATGTGGAACTAATTTCATAGTTGGGTAGATCGAAACCGTAGTTATGTAGTGCTATGTTCTTCTGAGATCTTCTAATTACTTATTGATTGAATCTGGTTGAATTGACATAGATTAATGATCATCAAACTTGGATCTTGAAGTCTGAGAGCAGTCGACTGAGGTGAGAGCCAGTCGACTGACATACAGCACGTGAGAATATCAAGTTTATGTTATCATTTATCTAAATCTGTTATATGAAGCATATTGAGACGACCGAATCTCGTGCCCATAATTTGTAACAAAGGAATCTTTAGGGGTTCTTGGTTCAATCAACTTAGAGGATCTAGATCTGATACCAATTTCTAGAACTTTAAGTGTTTGTTCGTTTCCACTGATCTTATGTTTTCTTTAAGAACAACTTAGTAAATACTAGGCTGACTACTTGATGAAAGAAACGAATTAGAGTAGATACCATGCCTAATTCTTGGCTTAGGGAAACAATACTTTAAGGAGTAGACACCATGCCCTTGAAGTGAACAACATGAGTAATTGGAAGTAAATTCAGAAGGTGACTTAGCATTACTAACTATTGGTGGAGATCAACAACCCAACTATTCAAGAGATATTTGTGATTCAACACCTCTCATCTTAGTTTTAATCTTTTAGTTCTTTTAGAATATTATAACAACTCTTATTCTCTTTTATTATTAGTTTTATTGATTAGTAAGTTGAAGTCTACAATCTCTGTGGGATCGACCCTTGCTATTACTACGATTCGATTCGTGCACTTGCGAGGTTTTATAATTTGTGTCTAGTTAGTCTATTTATTTAGGTAGCTAGATTTCCAACAACAAGTTTTTGGCGCCGTTGCCGGGGATTGTTTAGTATTTTGACTTACAAATCAGTAAAATCTTTTTCTTTTTTATTCTATTTTATTTCTTCTTTTTCTTTTTCTTGAACTTTCTTTCAAGTTAAACTTTGCACAGAACCAGATCAGTCGACTGTCTCACAGACAAGTCGACTGTACAGAAGCTATTGTACAAGTGCAGACCAGTCGACTGTCCCGAGGATCAGTCGACTGTCCAGAGGATTTTTCCAAAAAGCAACAATGGGTGAAAAATTTTTAAACCGAGTACCAATGCAAGACAAATTCATTCCTAAGAATATTGAGAATCCTTCTTGCATAGCTTTTCAACCCAAAGTCACAGGGAATATGCATCTATCACCTCAATTACTCAGCATGGTGCCCCACTTCTTTGGTAGAACAGACGAAGATCCGCATCTACATTTACAAGACTTATTTGATCTTTGCAGGACACAAAGCATCCAAGGGCTTACCTCTGAACAAATCAGGTTAATCTTGTTTCCTTTTTCTCTAAAACTTAATGCTAAGTTATGGTATAATTCTTTGGAACCAGGATCAATTAATTCATGGGAGCAATTGGCAACAAAATTCTTGAAAGAGTTCTTTCCAGCCCAGAAAACCAGACAACTAAAAAGGGAGATTCTACTTTTCCAACAAAAAGATGGCGATTTGTTTTTCGAGGCGTGGAAGGACTTCAAAAATAAGCTTTTCAAGTGTCCTTTGCACAACATACCTAAGGATGATCAGGTACAATCTTTCTACGAGGGTTTAAATTACACTAACAAAGCAATTGTTGATTCAGCATGCAATGGAATGTTGATGAGGAAGAGTGCTGAGGAGGCCATAGAACTATTTGAAGAACTCAGCGAGAACTCACAACAATTCTCAACAAGGAGGAGCATCTCAAGAAAACAGGGAGTATTCGAAATTTCTCATAATAATAACATGCAATTTGGAATGGAAACCATGAACAAAACGATTGATATGCTTGGGAATTCAACGATAGGTGGTGTAAAAAACCAACCAAAAGAAATTTGTACAATTTGTTTTCAATCTAACCATACAACTAATTCATGTCCCATGTTTTCTTTCACAGATCAGGAGCACACAAACTATGTAGAACAGGGAATGTACCCGCACCAGAACAATTTTTTTTCAAACACGTATAACCCAGGGTGGCAAAACCATCAAGACAATCAATTTGCACCAGGGCATACGCAGCAATTCCAAGGCGGGAATGGGTATGATGAGCCAGCACAAGAACAAGAGAAGTTAAATTTCGAATCCACCATTCTTCAACTACTCCAACAGCAACAACAAACCAGTGATCAACAAAGACAGGCCATTCAAAAATTGGAATTTCAAATTGGCCAAATTGCTACGGAGTTAAGTGAAAGAAAGGCAGGAGAATTTCCATCACAAACCATACCTAACCCTAGAGGACAAGAACAGCTCCAATCAAGGACAACACTAGAAGAAGAGACTGAGTTTACAATGTTTGATGCACCACAATTTCCACACGATGATCATGAATGTTATAAAGTTGACGTGGTTCCGGAAATTTGCGACCAAACATTTCAAGAAAATAGCGTTGATCCATTACAAGCAACAATTGCGCACCCTCCACCACTATCTCAAGTTGAAATGGAATACGACGACTGGAAGATTGCAGAGACAGTACTTCACCATGGAACTCCAGAGTCCTATCCAGGTAAGCTTGCATCTGTATTTGAAGAGTTGGTATCTGATAACACTTGTGTTCTACAGGTTAAGTCGACTTATGAAGAGGACAAGTCGACTGATGAAACATACAAGTCGACTGAAGATCATGACAAGTCGACTGCTCCTAGGACACCTGATGAGGAGCTAAAGCCACTACATGAACACCTGAGGCCACTACTTGATTATTTGGGGAACAACCAGACAGTACCTGTGACAGTTGCTGCAAAATTCAGGATGAACAAAGAAGCAAGGTTGCAGGGAGTCTTGCAAAATCACAATGGTGCTTTAAGATGGACCATTGCTGATAAACTAATGTCAAGATGGTACGGTCCATAAAATGTTGCACAGGTTTCCCCCACATAGAGCATTGACAACAAATCAAACGTTCTAGGTGAATGGGCAGAGGGGGGAAACCTTATAATAAGATGAGTTGTGAGCCGCGAGACATTCAATACATGGCACAACTCATCAAGTCTAGCTGAAGACAAGAAACACAGCGCTTATTGGGAGGCAACCCAATTTTTCAGGGGAGTATTTACACTTTCCTTTAATTGCTTTCAGTTATTCATTATTTTTCTTTTAGTTCTTTTTATTTTCAGTATCTCCTTACTAGATGGTGACACATGCCTATTTTTATATTCGAACATTGAGGACAATGTTCCATCTAAGTTTGGGGGTATTAGGGTTAGTTATATTTATCACCTTTTTGAAATTTTTTTCTTTAGGATGAACAATTTCTTATAAAGTAAGAGTAAGGATACTTATTTACTTTAGGATTGTTGAGTTTCATAATTCCCTACAAATTTGTGCGAGTCATGCGATTATACATAATAAACAAATGTGATGCTTTTTCTGATAATTATTCCCTTTAGATCTAGTCCTAAATCGAGTTTAAGTAAATAGAGTGATACAATATATATATATATATATTTGAATAAGTCAGTCTACTCCAATGTTTTGAGTGCTTAGTAACTAGGGGTATTCATCACCAATGTTTACCTTTACGTCAAACGGCAACTTGAAATATGAGTATGCAAAGCACTTTAATGTTTGTGACTTGTTGAGTAACCGGGTGGATACATTACAAATGTTTCGCATTCGCGTCAAAAGACAAGTGACAACTTTAAAGAAGAGACTAAAAAAAAATTAAAAAAAAAAAAAAAAAAAAAAAAAAAAAAAAAAAAACTCTAGTTTGCTACTGGATTTGTAGTAGAGAAAAGGGATAATCACAGACTGAGTAGATGCATACTATAACTACATTAATCGCATGACATATATGACTAAGTTTGGGATTTATGAATAGACAATTGCACTGAAGAAAATGGGTATGGTTAATTTTACTTTATCTGAAATTGTTTGTAGTTTTATATTTTTCATTTTGATGTCCACATAATAAGAAATCTTGGTGGTTGAATCTATTGTTATTATTATTCTCCCTTGTTCATAAATTCACTTTTTGCTTGAGGACAAGCAAAAGCTAAGTGTGGGGGTATTTGATGAACACATTATTATTCACTTTTTAGAGCAATAATCTTAATATAATTAGACATTTAAAAGCTCTATATGTGGTATTTAACTCTTATTTTCTCTTTTCCATAGGAAACAGCTTATAACAGCAAAACGAAGCAGATTCAAGACGTCAAGGATAATACACAGCAAACTGCAGAGGATCAGTCGACTGATGACCCAACACAGGCGACTGGACAGGAGAAGCTGAAATTCCACAACTCTCGTCACAGTCGACTTACTCTCAAAACCAGTCGACTGGTATGATCATATAGGAAATCTTCAGAAGTCTCGACTCAGTCGACTGGCCCGAAGATAAGTCGACTGGTCTGCGGCGGAATAAACAAATCAAATCTGCAAAGATACACCTGTATCTAATTTCAAATCTATTTGAATCAAGATTTTATGCAGCTAACCAAATCTAGAGACAGGGTATTTTCCAAGTGGACGTGGTGAACAGATAAGGAAAGAAAAGAGAAAAGAGAAAGATATTAATCATCAAATCAAATAAAGAAGGATCTTCCTGAAAAAGTGGAAACCCTAATTCTCAGCCGTACTCTATAAATATCAGGAGAGATCATCAGATCAGGGGAATCAGATCTATCTCGTGGACACAACTTAATCAGAGAGTTCCCAACCATCAAGTCATCAACCCAAGCATCACTCCATCAACATCGAAGAAGGAGAGAGAAGATCCAGCAACCAGAAGGCAGTCGACTGTGTGACAGACAGTCGACCATATTGCCGGAATCCATTAGTTTATTTCTTCTTCTCTCTTTATTCTTTTATGTTGATCATGTATTTGAACTTGTTAAGCAATAAAAGTATTATTATGTGGAACTAATTTCATAGTTGGGTAGATCGAAACCGTAGTTATGTAGTGCTATGTTCTTCTGAGATCTTCTAATTACTTATTGATTGAATCTGGTTGAATTGACATAGATTAATGATCATCAAACTTGGATCTTGAAGTCTGAGAGCAGTCGACTGAGGTGAGAGCCAGTCGACTGACATACAGCACGTGAGAATATCAAGTTTATGTTATCATTTATCTAAATCTGTTATATGAAGCATATTGAGACGACCGAATCTCGTGCCCATAATTTGTAACAAAGGAATCTTTAGGGGTTCTTGGTTCAATCAACTTAGAGGATCTAGATCTGATACCAATTTCTAGAACTTTAAGTGTTTGTTCGTTTCCACTGATCTTATGTTTTCTTTAAGAACAACTTAGTAAATACTAGGCTGACTACTTGATGAAAGAAACGAATTAGAGTAGATACCATGCCTAATTCTTGGCTTAGGGAAACAATACTTTAAGGAGTAGACACCATGCCCTTGAAGTGAACAACATGAGTAATTGGAAGTAAATTCAGAAGGTGACTTAGCATTACTAACTATTGGTGGAGATCAACAACCCAACTATTCAAGAGATATTTGTGATTCAACACCTCTCATCTTAGTTTTAATCTTTTAGTTCTTTTAGAATATTATAACAACTCTTATTCTCTTTTATTATTAGTTTTATTGATTAGTAAGTTGAAGTCTATAATCTCTGTGGGATCGACCCTTGCTATTACTACGATTCGATTCGTGCACTTGCGAGGTTTTATAATTTGTGTCTAGTTAGTCTATTTATTTAGGTAGCTAGATTTCCAACAACAGCTTGGCGATTTCAAGGATTTTGAAACCCCAGATTGAAGATCTCTTTCAATTTTCAGTGATTCTCAGAAGATCTCTTGAAGTTCTTTACTTCTCTTTGCTACTTCCTTGTCGGTATATTTTCTTAGAACTTTTTCCCTCTCTTGATTTTTAGGATTTTTTTTATGCCCCCCAAAAAATCCCGTTCATCTAATGTAGAAGAAGGACAAGTATCTAGAAACTATCTTCAATATTTGAGAAAACCAGATCTCATTGATAAATGGTACATTATTTGTTCCATTATCATTTTTCCGGGTAGATTTGTAAATTTTCCGGATTTAGATAGGTTCCCTCTAGCCCCTTGTTTGAGCAATGTGGGTTATTTGATCTATTGTCTCTTTTCAATCGACCCTCTTATTATCATCACTTAATATATTTGTTTTATACAAATATGAAGATTACTACTTCAAAGGATGGTAATGAGATTCTTATTTTATCATCTATCAAAGATAAACATATGAGAATCTCCCCTGCAAGACTAAGTCTAATTTTGAGTCTGTCTGATGAAGGGTGTGACTTAGGAGATGTTGATATGAATGATGACTCCGTCTTTTCTAAAATTTATTTGCCAAATCATGGTCCTCCTATAACCAATCGATCTATCACTCTTATTGCTAAGCTAGTTGCACGAATACTGTCATACAACATTATTCCCAAAACTGAGACTTATGATCAGTAATTTGAGTTGCAACAAGCTGTTTATGCAATATTGGGCAATATTAAAATAAATTGGGGTTTAGTCATCTTCAAACGTCTTGCTAAGGCTCATACTTCATTTCTTTCCTTTGGTGCTTTACTCACTCACGTCTTCTATGCTCATGATGTTGATCTCGAATCTGAGGCGGATGTTGTAAAACACTTTGATTCATTTGACCATGCTAGTTTAGCACGTATGAAGTTGCTAAATTCTCCACCTAAGTCTCCTTCTAGGAATGTCCCTCTTATCCCCTTAGCCACTTCAGTTCGTCGGTTTTCTGCTTCTAGTTCCTCTCGTCCTCGTGCTGATTTTGATGATCCAAGAAGTCTTTACACTTCTGTTAATTATATTATGGATCATCAAGACGCTCTCATGGATCGTCAAGATGCCCTTGAAGCAAGTATTTCTCTTCTTACCCACCTATTCACCACTCATTTTCCTCCTCTCTCTCATAGTGGCCAAGATGAAGATGATGAAGATTGATGAGCTACTATATTTATATTTTTTCTATGTATTTCCTACTTATTGTTGCATTTTCTATCTATTATGTAACCGTTTGAACTAAGACTATTCTCTTTTTATATAAATGTCATTTTGCTATGTATTATTTTTATGGTTTATTTTTTTTCCTCCTTTTTTTTTGATGACAAAAGGGGGGTGGGGGGGAATATAAGCTATAATCTTTATGTTGCTTTGTGTTATGTTTATGTTGATTTGTGTTTTGTTTTTGTGATGCATATCTTTGTGTATGTCTTTGTGCATGTTTTTGTGCATGTTTTCACACCTATACATATTGTACATTTGATAGGGGGAGCATGTAAGCATTTGTAATATTTATTTTCATTATTGTAAGCTATTGTATTATCATCATCAAAAAGGGGAAGAATGTTGATTCTTGATTTTGATGATTACAACACAATGCAAAGTTGTTGTGTTACTTCTTAGATATTACAGGATGTACACAAAGGCAAAATGTTCAAACAAGCTCTCAAAGCAAGTTGATCAAGTAAAGCTACAAACACAGCTCTCAAAGCTAACTGATCAAGAAAGCTACAAGGTTGCCAGCTTCAAAGATAAAAACAAAGGCTAAAGCTCCATCTCAAGACTCAAGACTCGAGACAAAACCTATGCTTAAATGTGTTGTATTAAGTGTCTTGTAACAGTTGTAACTCTTTTATTTCTTTGAGTCTTAGAATGCTGTAATAGCCTTGTCACACATACACACACATATCTTTAAATAATTGAGTGTTTTAAAAAACTTAAAAAGATCGAAACAAGCTTGAATAAGCTCAGCTGTTAAGTACCAGTCGACCGCTATTTGGCACCAGTCGACTGTCTAGTACAAAACTGTCTGAACTCATTCAAACTCTGACCAGTCGACTCATTATGGCAACCCAGTCGACTGTTCATGCCGTTCCGACAGTTTTTTGTTTTTAAACTTGTTTTTCAAAATCAAATCTATACTGCCATTGTATGGCAGTTGGGACTCAACCTTCCAACGTTCAAACATCTCTAACTCTATAAAAAGAGTACAGAGATCATTTGACAAAGGTTAACAACTTTTTCCAAGCATTTGTTTCTCAAGTTCTCAAGCTTTTGGTTTTGACAAGAAAAAGCTTTCCAAAAGCATTCACTTTCTAAGTCTTGGTTCTCTGAAATCAGTCTAGTATAACAGTGATTTCGTTTTATACTGATTTCGAAAGTTGTCCTAATAGCCACGCACAAAATCACATTCACAACAAGGTTATAGGTTGATTTTAAATATTTTATTTTTGTTCTTCACTCTCGGGTTGTGAGAGTGGTTCCTCTCGGTTGGAGAGTAGGGCTCTAGGGTGTAGAGTCAGGTTTTCACTCTTGGTGGAAGAGTGGGGTGCTCTCTCTAGTGGTGAGAGAGGACTACGAATTGATCAAAGTTATTGTCTAACGCCGTAGGGTATTCTTGTAATTTTTCAAGAATAGTGAAAAATCTCAAGTGGGTTGCTTGGGGACTGGAAGTAGGTCGGGAGGACCGAATCGGGATACATCATATGTACTCTGTGGTTGTATTTTCTGAATTTGCATTTCATTTACTTGTTTTTTAAGTTCTCTGTGAAACTTGTCTTGACAGTCGACTGTGTCTCTTTTTAAGTCGAATGGTCAGACTTGTACTACATTCTCTCTGAAAACTTGTCTGGTAAGTCGACTGGTTCTTCTATAAGTTGACTGATCAAACTCGTCTTAAAATACTCTTCTTAACTGTCGCCCTAGTCGACTGGTTTCTCTTTTCAAGTCGACTGGACCGAAGAAAAAGTTCAATTCCGTAATTATTTTTATAAAACACTATTCACCCCCCCTCCCCCCTTTCTAGTGTTTCTTGCCTTGCCTACAGGATCAAACATAGAGCTCCCATCTGATAAAAGTCAGCTCGGCTCGAGGCCCGTCAAAAAATTGGAGGAGGTCCCCTTCTTCGAGGAGGACAAATCTAAATGGTTCCGAGTGAGCCAGTTTCTCACTCCAGATCTAAATTTTCCATCATCGGCTGCATTCGCCAGAACTTTGACCTCTTTGCATGGACGCCCTCGGACATACCGGGGATTTCAGAAGACATCATCATGAACAAAATGAGTGTCCACCCCGGCTCGAGATCAGTCCAACTGAAGCACCGCAGGTTCGCTCCCGACCGGCAACAGACGGTAAAATGAGATGTAGACAAGCTCATCTCGGCTCGGTTCATACAGGAGGTCAACTACATAAAGTAGTTGGCAAACATTGTGATGGTGAAGAAACCGAACGGGAATTGGAGAATTTGCATAGACTTCACCGACCTCAACATGGCATGTTCTAAAGATCTGTTTTCCCTCCCGAGCATCGATGCCTCGATTGATGCGACCTTCGGCCACGAGCTACTAAGCTTCATGGATGCCTTTCAGGCTACAACCAGATTAGAATGTTCCCTCCGGACATCGTCAAGACAGCCTTCATTACTGACCGGCCTCTACTGCTACCAGGTCATGCCCTTCGGGCTAAAGAATGTCGGGGCCACATACCAAAGGATCGTCAATCGGGTCTTCAACAAACAGATAGGCCGGAACATGGAGGTGTACGTGGACAACATACTCGTAAAAATTCGTAGTGGGCAGGATCACGTCTGTGATCTCGAGGAAGCTTTCGGGGTCCTGCGATCTCCACAATATGAGACTCAACCCCTCCAAATGTGCCTTCGGTGTCTCCTCGGGAAAGTTTCTCGGATTCATGGTCAGCCATCGGGGCATTGAGGTGAACCCCAAAAAGATATAGGCCATACTTGACGTGACCCCTCCTAGAAACGTCAAGGAAGTCCAACGCCTCGCGGGTCGACTGGCGGCCATCGGCCGTTTCCTCTCCAAGTCCGGAGAGAATTCGCTCCCGTTCTTCAATTCTCTCCGGGGGTGAAAATCTTCAAGTGGGAGACCCCCAACAACATGCTTTCAACCAGTTGGAGTCCTACCTAGCTAACCCCCCGCTCCTCAGCAAAGCCGAGTCGAGCGAGTCCCTCTTTCTTTATCTGGATGCGTCGAAACATGCATTCAGCGATGTATTGGTCAGGGAGGAGGAAGGGGTCCAGAAGATTCTCTATTATGTCAGCAAAGTTCTGCACGACACTGAACTCTGATACACTAGGATGGAAAAGATCGCCTATGCACTGGTGATGGCCGCTCAGAAACTCCGACCATACTTTCAAGCCCACTCCATCCAAGTCCTTACGGACCAGCCTCTCAAGACGATCCTCAAAAACCAGAGAATTTTGGCCACTTGGTCAAGTGGTCAATCGAGCTGAGCCAACATGACATTAGCTTCCAACTTCGAACAGCCATCGAAGGGCAAGCCCTTGCAGAATTCATCACGGAATGTTCCATTCTCGAAGCATCTGAAGCCCAAGAAGAGGAGCCAGTGTGGAAGATCTATGTCCACGGATCATCTTGTGATGGTGGAAGTGGAAATGGCGACGTACTCAGGGGCCCCAAGGACTTCGTCCTCCAGTACTCCCTGCATCTCAACTTTCAGGCCTCCAACAACGAGGCAGAATACGAAGCCATGATTGTCAGACTCACGCTGGCCCATAAGGCAGGGGAAAGACGAGTGAGAGCCCTCAGTGAATCTCAGCTCGTGGTCAATCAAATTACTGGGGATTACAAAGCTTGAGATGCCCGGATGATCCAATACTTGGCCTGCGTCAGGCAGCTCACCTCATCGTCCTTCGAGGGCCTAGATAACACTTTTCTCGTTGAAATCGTCCTTAAGCCTAGCATAGAGATACATGAGGTCCTTTGCATCAACCCGAGCATCCAAGCGGGCACTTGGATGGATCCCGTCCGAAATTTTTTGACAGATGAAAAACTCCCACTGGACCCGGCCGAAGCTAGGAAGCTAAGAATCTAATCAGAAAGATTCACCCTGATTGATAATATACTCTTCATGTAACGTCCCTGCCCCTAGCTTAGACAATTTATACAATTCAGAAAACAAATTATTTATAATATAGTGCAACTGCCCACCACAGACCGCACTTAAAAGGTGGTTAACTGGATTGGTGACTCTTGATCTTAGGCATTATTATTTTAATATTATTTATTCTTGCTAATTTCCTATATGGGACTATATAAATCCATACTCTCCATACTCTCTGTCTCCTGCGTGTACACAGAGCACCCAAGTGGGCCCTCCTTACACACGTCATCAAGAGAGCACAGAGGCCATGCCTTCATTTCACAATTGAGCGGACCCCCACATCGCTGACGTCAGCCTCTCAAACTACACAGCAGCACCTGCTATTTTCAACCATGTGCCCCCCTCCCCCCATATTCCAATATTTACATATTATGCCATCAAGAAAATTTTTACATATATATATATTATATATACTATTATACTATAGTTCTTTGAAAATTACGGGATGTTACATACCCCCTTACAAATCAGCGTCCTCGCTGAGCACGGGACATGCACAATCTAGTGCAGGATCTACTTTCTAGTCGATGTAGAGCAGTCTGTGAGCATCGCTCTTGTCTTTGGAATACTGGAGACCAATCCCACTCCACGGATCATTCTGTGGCCCTTATGTCCATCGTCCTGGAATACTGAGGATTGTCTCACTCCGCCGATCATCCTGGACTCTATAACTCACGGCTCTCCCACACTCGATGTCGAAAGTCGGCTTTGATACCATTTGTAACGCCCCTGCCCCTAGCTCAGACAATTTATACAATTTAGAAGACAAATTATATATAGTATAGTACAACTGCCACCACAGGCTACCTCTCAAAAGGTGGTTAACCGGATTGGTGACTCTTAATCATAGGCATTATTATTTTAATATTATTTATTCTTGCTAATTCCCGATGTGGGACTATATAAATCTATACTCTCCATAGTCTCTCTCTCTCTCTCCTGCGTGTACACAGAGCACCCAAGTGGGCCCTCCTTGCACACGTCATCAAGAGAGCACAGAGGCTCTGCCTTCATTTCACAATTGAGCGGGCCCCCACATCGTTGATGTCATTTGACGTCAGCCTCTCAAACTACACAGCAGCACCTGCTGTTTTCAACCATGTGGGCCCCATATTCCAATATTTACATATTATGCCATCAAGCCTCTTTTACATATATATATTATATATACTATTATACTATAGTTACACTTCAAGCGCTCGTACGCTGAGGTGGACGGGTGACCGTATCTTCGATGTCTGAGTCCAGATGAAGCCAAGTACGCGCTTGAGGAGATGCACGAAGGAATTAAGGGATTCCATATGGGTAGTAGGTTGCTCGAAAGGAAAGTACTCAACCACGGCTACAATTGGCCGACAATATTACAAGACGCTCAAGATCTTGTGAAGAAGTGCCCCCCTGCTAGAGATTCTCTTCGATCAGACACTCACCCCAAGTCGAACTCAAGTCACTTTCCAGTTCGACCCCATTTGTCATGTGGGTGATGGACATGGTCAGCCCATTCCCGAAGGGCACAGGCCAAAGACGTTTCCTCACCATGGCCGTCGACTACTTCACTAAGTGGGTCGAAGCTGAACCCTTGGCCTCCATCAAGGAACATCAGGCCCAATAATTCTTCTGTAAACACATCATCTGTCGGTTCGGAATCCCGCGCGTGCTCATCACCGATAACGAGACTCAATTTGCAGGCAAATTTTTTTGAAAGTTCTGCAAAGACCTCGGGATCCAATAGTGGTTCTCAACAATAGCCCATCCCTAGTCGAACGGCCAAGCTGAAAACGACAACTGCCAGATTCTTGAAGGCATGAAAATGGGTTGGACAAATCTCCCAAAGGATTGTGGGTTGACAAATTACCGAGCATCTTATGGCCGTATCGAACAACCAAAAGGATCCCTACGGGCGAGTCCCCATTCAACTTGATATACAGGACAGAGGCTGTCATCCATCTGGAAGTCAGACTCCCCTCGCCTAGGATCATGGGCTTCAATGAGGAATCCAATTCGAGCGGCCTCAAGGCCAACTTGGACCTAGGCGACGAAATCCGTAAAAAATCCACCATTAGAAAAAATATCTACCAGAAGCGGATTGAAAGGTTTTACAACAAGAAGGTCCGTCCGAAAAATATCAAGGAGGGTGACCTCGTACTCAGGAAGCTCATCATTTTCAACCCAACCAAGAAAGACAAACTGACGCCGAACTGGGAGGGCCGGTACAAGGTCTCCCAAGTGGTACTCCGGGCACATACCGACTTGACCTGGGGGCCGGGTAGTCAAGAGGCCCTGGAATGCGGAGCATCTGATTAAGTTTCACGACAGATCAAAGGGATGTCTGTGTTTGTAATCGGCATCACGCGCTATTCCTTTTGTGTAACTAAGCAAGAAAAACAAAGAGAAATTTTATTTTTTTGTGTTGTCAGAATGTCTCATGTTCACCACGTCCTCGCCGCTCGGCTTGGACTTCGAGCTATAACGAAAGATTTCTCAATCTCTCACGGCCTCGCTGCTCACAAAACCTATCACGTTCGATGCTCGGTATGAACCATGAGCTAGCTAACGGCTTTCTCACAAATCCTATCACACTCGACGCTCGATAGGAACTTCGAGCTAGCTACTGGATTTCTCAGCCTATCACGCTCGACGCCCGATGCTCGACATGCACTTCGAGCTGGCTACCGGCTTCTCAGCCTATGACGATCGATGCTCGACGCTCGGCATGAACTTTGAGCTGGTTTTTGGCTTTCTCAGCTTATGATGCTCGACGCTCGACATGAACCTCGAGTTAGCTACTGGCTTTCTCAGCCTATCACGCTCGACTCTTGACATTATCTTCGAGTTGGCTACCGGCTTTCTCAGCCTATCATGCTCAACGCTCATCATGAACTTCGAGCTGGCTACTGACTTTCTCAGCCTATCATGCTCGACGCTCGACGCTCGGCATGAATTTTGAGCTAGCTACTGGCTTTCTCAGCCTATCATGCTCGACGATCAATGCTCGACCTCCCCTCCCCATTCGCCGAAGATCAGAGGGCCGGGGCTCGGCGTCGCACTGCTCGGCCTCGACCCTGTTTTGCCCCACGTAGGGATATTTCTTTCTATTCGTGAGCACACTGATCTCACGAGATTAAGCTACTCCTCGACGGCTGGTACATACAACCCTCCAGGAGTAGGGGACCTATGATGTGAATAAATAATCTAGCGCGATCAGAGCCGTCTGATCCCCTCAAAATCTGCTCATCTCTAATCATCGGGCCAAAGGATCCAGCGGGCCTTCAGCTAGCTCAGACCTACAGAGAATCGGGTCAACCCGACCCATTAGGGTTAGAGCTTCTACTCCCGCTCTGCCTATAAATACCAGACCACCTCCCCCTTTCTGCAGGTAATGATTCATTCTGCACCGAAACCCTAGCTCCACTTTTTTCCAGTGACTGACTAGATCGTCGGAGGTTCTGTCGTCAGGATCACCCCTAGTGTCTCTAAGCATTTTGCAGGTACTCAGGATGGCCCTCTACCAGCTGCACCCCCTCTCATGCTCCTAACCAAATTCTCATCTCAGATCCAGAACTGTGGTTGAGATCTGTCTCTCCTTCTATAAATAACAAGGACTCACATCTGTTGCTCCCACCTCTACATCAGCAGCATCAGTGGGAATCTGCATAGACGATATGTATTGTCCATCACATTCCTTATATAATAAGATACATATGCACAAAAAAGTAACTCGTTTGGAGGCTTCTAATCCATTTGTCGCCTGATACTTTTTGTTATGTTATTGAAAATAGCATTGGTATCGGGTCGGGTCCTTCACTACCCGGACCCGGACCCATGAGGACCGGGTCCGGATCCTATTAAAATATTCCTACCCGTTCGGGTAGAAACGGGAGTGTTAGCGGCGAGCGGAGGAGGCGAGTAGAGGATTTAGAATAGAGGAGAGAAGAAAAAGGCATGAGTTTTGAGTTTGAAATAGGAAGTTTTAGAATTGAGGAGGATGGAGGGGAGGGATGATGATAAAATATTTATTTTTATGTTGATTTTTTGAATTTTTTTAACGGGTCCAGGTCCGGATCGGGTCTCTTTTGAGCGGATCCGGAACCGGATCCGAAAGTACAACGAGTCCCATTTTAGGACTCGGACTCGGACCAGGATAGGCCGGATCAGTTCCGGTCCAATGTCGGGTCCAGGTCGGATCCGGATTCGAGTATTTATACCAATGCTAGATGTAAGATTCCTTTGTCACTACTTATTACTGCTTAACATAATCTCACAACTCGGATTGCAATTACGTTTTAGTCACAACATTTCCCCGGGCCACATTTTGCATTCACCAAAATAATTGCTCATCCCCAAATACATACAAAGCACTCAAACAAACTTGCCGTTCTAGTTAATCTTCACCTTTTATATTAACTAGTATTATACACGTGCGTTGCACGTGAAAAAAATGAGGGAGAA
The DNA here is from genome assembly GCA_017893485.1 of Hemerocallis citrina. NCBI lineage: Eukaryota > Viridiplantae > Streptophyta > Magnoliopsida > Asparagales > Asphodelaceae > Hemerocallis > Hemerocallis citrina. The sequence continues at coordinate 439,188 of JACEHZ010000223.1, read as the reverse complement.
TGAAAAGGACCCAAAAAAATCTAATATTATACACGTGCATTGCACGTGGAAAAAATGGGGAGGGACCTGAAAAGGACAAAAAAACTATCAACACGTGCCCTGCACGTGTTGACAAAATGACAAACAATGACAAATGACACTAAGCCCTTCTCCCATTATAATATGGATTGTCAGCAACACTGAAGATTGACTACAATCATTCTGTAAATTTAGTACGTTGTACGCACAGTGGAAAATTCTCAAAAATTGGAGCGGTACTAAATTCCCTGCAACTGTATTTGGTACAACACACTGTATTCCCGAAAATCAAAACAAAATACCGCTCCTAGTATCTCGCTCTATGAAGAATGAAATACGTGCATTGCATGTACTATTAGCGAATCAATCTACTATCGACTAACCAAATGGATCCGGATCCTCTGCCATATCATACTTTTAATTTAGTCTGTTGGATGACATCCAACGGTGGATACAAGGCCACATAATCTAAATTAGAAATTAAGTTCATTTTGAAAATTAGAGATCACCATGGCCATACTGCTAATACTTGGTTGAACGGACCAATAAAGAATTGAAAATGGCCGTACTTGTGCTGATAGAATCTATGACTAATGGGTTTATGTCTTATATGAGAGGATAACGGGTGAAGCAAGAAGATATTCGAAGCAAATATTGGAGCAAGAAGAATTATTGTTGCAGACTGGAAAAGAGTTGGCAGTCGACTGCTAATAATAGCAGTTAACTGCAACCTGGGTGGTTGGGTTCGACCGCAAGTAGCATCGGCAGCACTTCCGGGTCGGGTGTTGAATGGATTTGTTTGAACCCAACTTCTCCAATTTGAAAAAACAAAAATAATCTTAATTAATACTGTTAACTTCAAATTTAAAATTTTCAAACTGTACAGGAGCAAATATAGAAATATTAAACTTTCCCCGGTCATAATTACAATAATAAATAAAATACAACTAATATAGACTAATAAACATGGTAACAAATAACATCCTCAATCTCATCTTTTTTTTTTAATCTTTTCTCTTCTCACAAACTTGAGCGAACATCATGGAAATAAATAATCCAATCTCTAATATTATAATCTCTAATATTATAATGTTGGGGTTGTCATTAGTGAGAAGTTAGCATCCACGTTCGTCAATAGTTTCGAAACTGACCCATAATCATAAATATTTTCAAAAAATGGCCTATTACAGCCAAAAAAAATTCCCTGCTGCTAGGGGTTAAAGAAAAAAAAGAAGCGGAATAAGGGGATTTATTTCAGAAATACTAACTTTCACATTTTTAGACAACTTTTGGGCACTAATTTTGTTTGATTTTGAGAAATATCTGAATTTTATTGCCCAAAATTTTATGGCCCCAAAACATCCTATTCGAGTGAGAACACCGCCGGAGTGTTTAAGCATTGCTCGACCCAGCTCTCATCGACAAAAACAGAACAGAACAAAACAAAACAAAACAAAAAAAAAAACATGCCTATGACTTAAACCATTGCTTAGCAATTTGTCGGTGATTTGATTTCAGAAGAGCAAAGTGCTTTTGTAAGTGGCCACATTGGTGGCATACAAATAGGTATAGACAAAGTGATGGTGAACTAGACACCGAAAAAGGGATATATGATATGATGCAGACTTGCAGTGGAACTGCGTTGAAGCTATTTTCCTTACGATTATCCAGTTGATCGGGGGATGTGTGCATGGAGCTTTTTTCGCAATTCTTGCTAATAGAAGCCCATCTAACTTGTTTCAATCGACTATGGTATTATTGCAAAAACTACTAGGCGTGCAAGTGTCAAAATTGTCAACAAGCATCAGAGAAGTAGAAAGGAGAAGTATTTTGTCAACCAAATGCACTGCAAAGGATATATCGCGGTCTTTACAAACCAAGAGAAATACTCGCAAGTTGATAGAAGATTACAGCAGAGTACACACTCCACAGAAAGGAAAATAACAAGCTTCACACCCTCACTCTTTCTGGTTTTCATCCTCCAAGGACAAAAGGATCAACCTACAAAGAAACATAAATCAACAGCAACAAACAGCTTCTGCAGGAACAAACACCATCTTCTTTCTTCTTTTTTTTACACATACCAAGTAAAATCACACTTTGGTATATACCAGGCTTAATTTGCCTGGATTTCTTCCTTCAGTACTTCTCCCCCCATCGACGAGGAATCCTGTACCAAATGAGTGAAATAGTATGTCAAGGTACAGTACAATAAAATTAACTGCAACAACCATTGGATTCATCACAGGGATAGAAAAATTGACGTACCATGTTCTCTTTATCTTCATGCATGAACTCCTCAGCAGGCACTGGCTCAGCAGCAGCACCTAGAGAAGCAACCAAAACGTAAGAAATGTACATAACGGATCAAGCAAACCATTGTACTATCCATTTGATGAAGTTTCATACTTCTCTAAGATTAGGGTCCCTATGGTTGTAAATTACAGTTAATAAACATTCAACATTCATATATTTGATTTGAGTTCCAAGTTAATTTTTCCAATATACATTATTTGTTTGACCTAAATTTCTACAAACATTCATATTCAGGGCATTCGCGAAATGAGTACAAACATTAGTTTAAAAGAATATTATCATTTTATGATACTTTAGGGATGATGTATTTTCATAAAAGAAGAGTAAAATACCCAACAAATACACATTTAACTTTCTTATTACCTTCCTTGTTGATTGCCTCCTTTGAGCCCGTAGCCTTTGTGATTCCACGTCTAGATTCAACCCTTCCTGACATCTGGGGCTTCTTATGTACATTACTCTTGGCATTTGAAGCCTTGTTCTTAGGAGACACTCTTTTCTCAACAATTTCCTTCTTGTTTGAATCTGCAACGGTTAGAGCATTTGAAACCAGTGACTTAGGTTTCAGATTCCCAGATCCAGTAGAGACAGAAGGTCTGCGAACATCTTTATTTGAAGCAGAGCTTTCTTCTTTCTGAACGGGAGGATTCATCGCAGAGAGTTTTAATTGTTCAAATTCTTCTTCTATGTTGTATCTCTGCAGTAAATCTTTTGTAGCTTCCTCTAGTTCTGCTGAAAGGTTGTGCCGAAGAAGATATGATTTAAGCTCCTCCCTTACCTTCTGCAGAGGCTGCAGATTTGAATCACATTAAACAGCTATCTTTCCACAACATATTTTGCATTGCACATGGAAATTTTGGTGTACACTAACTAGAACTTCATCCAAATTAGTCATGGTCAGAATCATGACTGCCACAGAATATGATGAAATCAGATATTAGCATTTCCTATATAAAATTTAGAAGGATCAAATGGACTATAAACTTCATAAAATAACAGTTTTCTTTTTATTACTTAGGGAATCAATGTAAGCATTTCCAGTGATCAAATGAAAGTTATAAATATGTAGCTTTTATATATATATATATATATATATATATATATATATATATATATATATATATATATATATATATTACAAAATTGATAAAGAAGTTTGCAGTGTCTCTCGTGTCAAGCTAGGGGAAGAGAACAAGGCCTCAAGTGAGTGCTTGAGGTGTCTCTTGTGTTAAGGAGCTTGAAGTTGGCGTTTGTCTTATCGCTGAGGGCGACGGCAGTTGTGATTGTGAGTGGGGGCGATGACAAACGGTGTACAGATGAGAAAATGAGAGAATGAGCTCAATGTTTGACCTATTCAGATGGCTTGGCACAAGGAACTTGTTTTATTGTATTATTTGTTTGTTAGTTGGGAAGTAGTTTCATGAAGTTCATAATCTAATTTTTGGTTATATGCTTTGTTAAAATCTTTTTAATTGAACACGCGGTGGGGGGGTTCGACCCACTATTAACGATTTTTTTTAAAAAATTGATAAAGAATAGCACTATTGCCTTTATACTTCTAAGTAAATTAACATCTGTAAGTCACCACGATGCAATTAGGTAGAACTGAACAAAGGAAACTACAGTTTTACATCTACAAAGTGTATGCTTCAAGATACTATGCATGCATGTAATTATGTAAAAGCCATAGTTAATATGTTAAAGTACACGACACTTATGGTACAATATGATACAATTCATAAGAGAAACAATATATATTGGACGCATGACTCGTAGGTTACAATAAATCATAAGATACATAGTGTGTACCATATGTTTTGCGTGTAACTTACTATATGATACACTTTAGGTCGGGGAAAAACTGAACTGATTTTATTGACTCAAACTCAAAGTCTAAAATCTGGACTGAACTTAATCGCTCACCATTCTGCTATGTCAATTTTATCTACAAGGTTGGATCTTAAAACCTCTATACATTTTCGATAGGTCAAATTTATATACAAATAGATAAACCTACTCACCTCAGATGATAGATCACTATAATAAATCAGGGATATTCAATTACCATGACACAAATAAAGAAATCAGAATGCATAAGGGAGTCATAAATATATTCATTTACCTCACAGCCCGACTCCAGTGCAAGCTTGAAGAAGCCAAGTGAGACTGAGTGCTTGGAAGCTGACTCTGAAAGTTTGATCTGAGTCAACCAATACGAGACTGAGGACAGTGCACAGAACTTTCGCCTGGTGGCAGTTTTTGAAGCATCAGAAACTGGTGTATCACTTTTCCCACCAGTGCTTGACTTGTTCAGTATAGTTTTTGATATTGGTGTAACACTTCCAACAGATGATGGGCGAGGGCTTACAATAGTAGACTTGGTAGGTATTGAGAGTCTTCGCGGAGGTTTGGCCGATTTATCCTTTGCAGAAAGATCAAGAACAGCCACACTCTGACTGACACTTGGTGAAGGCCTTGCTCTAATTATTGGAAAAGTAACAGTCAGATCCATTTGAATTTCAACACATTACAGAATGCTGGGTATAAGAGCAATTCTCTGTAAATTGTTAATGGTAACCAAAAACTCAACAAAAACTCAAGGTATACTTACATTATAGAACTATCTAAGTTGCATTTTAGGTTGAGTTCTTATTTATAATATGAAAGCAAAGCAATCGAAATAGCTGGTACAAAATAGATTATTATACATTAAAGCCATGGCCCATACTTCAACATTTTACTGTATGACTGCAACACCCAACACAAAACAGGGGATCTTAAGTGTTGCTTTCGTCAACCTTGATAAGCATATATCATCCTTTCTGTAGGACAACCAGTTAGATTATCCAATAATTCAACGTTTTTCAATATCATATTCAGTATTTCAGTTATATAGTATAGGAAAGTAAAATCATGACTACGTAAAGTTCCTCAAACAGAAATGAATCAATGACTATGTAAAAGCTCTGCAAGTATATGCTTCTGATACAATATGTTTGAAGTTCTTCTGAATAACTTACAAAATCTTTGTTCCATACCAAAAGAAATCACAGTTTTGCAGTAGTATTTTAATCTCTAACTCAACCAGCAACAATTGAACCATGAAAATAACCGTCATACCAAATGTATCTTCACTAATGCAATGAAATAGTAACTTCTGATTTTTCGAAAATCACATACTACTTCACCAAAAATCAACTAATCTCCTTCACAAATGGTTTTCCAACTCATTCGGCTAACTTTCGATTTTTTGAACTGAGCCTAATAAATATGTGCAGATGGTTGCGATTTTCATTGTAACACGCATGTATTCTACACTCAGAATGTTCAAAGCTGTATTCATCCGAATGGCAAAGGTATTTGAGATAGCTGCAGAACGGCATTGCCGAACTAATAACATGTCGCATTTGCCTTCGTCCAAGTAACACGACACTTCCAACTAAGACTCTAATTTTGTATTGTTGTGAATGAAAAGAGCTTTCGCTAAAAAGTGCTGATACAAAAAGTACCATTAGAAGAAAAAAAATGTTTTAACTTCAAAATTTTCCTAGTAAGTAAAAAGCATTTTTTGAAAAGTCAAAACACACCACTTCAGAGCATCCACTGCGGTGCATGCTAAAAAATAGCAAAAAGGCAAAATAGCTAAATAGCAATAGCAATTTCGATGTTCGTTGCAGTGGTAAGATGCTAAAAAATAGCAAAGTAGAGAAAAAAATCGAACGGATGTTTCGTCCGAAATAAAAAAAAATTAATTTTTTACTAATTTTTTTGGCTGATCTTGTATATTTTTTTTTTTTTTTGGTAACGAAACATCATGTTTCATCGGAGAGGTGGAAAAAATAGCCTATCATGTTTCGTCCGGACTTTTTGCAAAAAGCAAAAGTCTCGAACGAAACACTTCTGCTGCCAAAACCTGCTAACTCCACTAACTATCTAACTTAATGCATCTAACTATCTTTATATAACTAATTAATTAATTAATTAACTAATTAATGATTTAACTAAACTATAATAACTAATTAAACATTAACTAACCCTATTATAAAAAAAGACCCTCATTCACTTGGACGAAACATGTGTTTATGTTTCGTCTATGCCATTTCTTTCATTTCCGGGGTTTTTAAATAATAAAAAAATTACTCTAATTTCGTTTGACGAAACATGATGTTTTATCCGATCATTTTAAAATATAATAAAATATTACGAATGATGTTCATATTTTGTCCCCTATAATATGCATTTTGCCAAATCGTTTGCCAAATATAGCAATCTACTGTAGTTTTTTTTGCCAAAAGTTGGCAAAATAGCAAACCACTGCAGCACTTCATTTGCTAAAAAATGGATAATATGGCAATATAGCAAAGCACTGTGGATGCTCTTAGGTGCTTCACGAAAAATGCTAAAATTAATAATTTTAGAAAAAGATAAAAATACTTCAAATTAAACACACTTTTAATTAAGTTCACCAAACACCAATTTTGGGCCTACAAGAGCTTTTAGACCCAAAAGCAGGGCACCCCCCCCCCCAAATGGAGGCCAGAGAGGCAGCCGCCTCAGACCCCCGATTTTTTCACAATTTTAGCTCCCCCCCCCCCCCCCCCAAAAAAAAAAATTTCCTTGTATTTACATATACGCATTTTGCGCGTAAAGTTTAAATTTTTTGGGCTTCTTTAAAAAAAGTTAGTACTTGAACCGGCTTATTTTAGTTGGGCTTGGATTTGTATGGAGATTTTTTTTCTCAAATTCCTAAATCTCCATTTTTTCTTCATATATATCAGTAATTGTAGAAAAAAAGTTTCAATTTTTTTTTATCAATTTAAAAAATAATAATTTTCGTATGGGAGGGCCATTTCGGGAGTTCGCCTCGGGCCCCGTAAACTCAGGACCGGCCCTGCCCAAAAGCACTTTCCAAAAGCAATGTCAAAAGCCTAAGTATCTCCTGATGTCTGTTCAATTTTCAACCGCTACAATAATTGGAGTTTGCAACAGCATTACTAATTGAAGCTTTTGAAAACAATTCATGTTAGAATTAGGGATGGAAAAAATACTTTATTGATTGATTATTGATTGAATAAACTGAGTACAATATGTCTCTTATATATAGGAGATAAATGAAGACTAAACCAATACATTATTCAATATGGGAATAAATTAATCTCTCTCATAATGAAATATCTAATATAATATCTAACAACCCATCTCAAACTCAAGTTGGATCAAACAACACGAGTTTAGAATATTAACGATGTTCATGTGGCTGAGACGGCAAACTATGATGCAGGAACGATGCTCAAGTAGATGGCACAGGGAAGGTGCTCGATGGCGCATGAATTGGGATCTCACCCTGGACTTGAGAATAGTAGTAATAGTAGTAGTAATAGTAGTGAAAGAAAGTAGTGGTGGCACACTGTTGGAATTTCCATATTTCGAATTGTTGGGATCTCACTATCCCGAACTGAGAAGTAATAGTAGTAGTAGTGGAAGGAAGTAGTGGTGGCGTACTATTGGGATTCCCATAACGAGCTATGGCGGGATCTCCATATTCCGAACATTTGGGATCTCACCCTTGACTAGAGAATTATCCTTGATGATATCTCACCCCTGACTTAAGAATTGTCTCTGAATTGAGAATTAGATGCGGAAGATGGTGAACGTCGACAAAACGTGAGGGAGACAAGATTTGTGATGATGTTGATATCTTCTCCTCTCAAACTAACAATGGACTAACCAGTGTGAGGTTGTATCTGGATCTGGATGGGGAAGCTGAAGGACCTGCAAGAAAGTTTTGTTTTTTCCCAAAAACAGAAAACAGGTTTCGGGTTTCGGTTTTGTGGACTTTGGTATAGGGTTAAACGGGTCGGGTTTGAGAAAGGGTAATAGAAAATTAGGGTTAGGGTTTGAGGTAGGAGTGGAGATTGGTGGCTAAGGTTAGATCCCGACCAGGGTAAAAGGGTCGACGTTGGATCTAAGGGTGGAGTAGATCTCGGCGAAGGTTCGAGAAGGGATGGGAGTTGTTGAGGTCGTCAGTAGATGGCTTCAAGACAGTGAAAGGGCCGTCGGTATATGGTTTGGGAGGTTGGCGGGAAGTTCGACGGGAGTTTGGAGTTGCTTAGGGTTTTTTCGGGATACTGTGTGACGTCAAGGTCGCAAGGAGTTTGCCGGGAGTTGGGATTTGGGAACAACATAGACTGTGGGAGTTGCTGATTCTTCTTTGATGGATTTAGGTACCAGGAGTCGCCGGAGAAGAGAGGTCGAGTGATTGTAGTGGTGGTGTCGCCGAAGTAGGGGATGTGAGTTGTTGTTGTTGATGGCGGGTAGAGTTTCGGTAGAGATAGTTGATGACGACTAGGGTTTTGGATCTTATTGTTTGATGACGGCTAGGGTTTTGGAGACTTGATCGATGAAAGAGATGTTGGGAGGTGAGTGATTCTGATGAAGACGAGAATCACTCCACCTCGACGACGATGACAGAAAAAAGTATAAACCTTATAGGACTATAAGCTCTGATACCATGTTAGAATTAGAATTTTTTAACAAACTATCCCACTTTTTGAAAGTATGTACGAAACTATCCCTGTTTGAAAAGTTAATACCAAATCATCCCTATCGTTAACAGGGTTAACGGCCTTGGTAATAATAGGCACGTTAACCCTGTTAACGTGTCTATACTTAGTGACTTCTTATGTACAAAACATCCATATCTGTTTGTTTGTGAAGATAGGCATACACATTAACTCAGTTAACAGGCTTGGTAAAACAAGGCACGTTAACTGAGTTAACGTGTCTATACTTAGTAATTTTTTATGTACAAAACATCCTTGTCTATTTGTTTGTGAAGATAGACATACACGTTAACTCAGTTAACGACTTTGGTAAAACAAGGCACGTTAACTGAATTAACGTGTGTGAGTATCTCCAATTTCCAGAAATTTTTAACTTTCTGGAAACTTGAAATCTTCACACTCGTTAACTCAGTTAACGGCCTTGGTAATAATAGGCACGTTAACTGAGTTAACATGTCTATACTTAGTAATTTTTTATACACACCCCTCTTTGAGGTAGTGCCCCATACTATCCCAACTACAAACGTTAACCCCGTTAACGCGAGTGGTTTAAATACTACCGGGGTTAATGAATCCGTATTGGATGAGTTTTTCTACAAATCCCCGCTCAAGGAAAAAAGTTGTAACCCCATCAGCACGTTAACGGGGTTAACGCTAAGAAAACTACTAGACTCGTTAACCCCATTAACGACAGGAATATTTTGGTATTAAATTTTCAAACAGGGATAGTTTCGTACATACTTACAAAAGGTGGGATAGTTTGGTAAAAAAATTCGTTAGAATTAGGGATGGAAAAAATACTTTACTGATTGATTATTGATTGAATAAACTGAGTACACTATGTCTCCTATATATAGGAGAGAAAGGAAGACTAAACCAATACATTATTCAATATGAGACTAAACTACTCTCTCTCATAATATAATATCTAATATAATATCTAACAATTCAAATCATAATAACCACTACCTTCTCATAAAATTCACAGATAGTAATCACTAATCCAGTGAATATTTCCAACTCCCCCAAAATGAACTTTTCTAATTTCAACCAAATCCAGAACACAACCACAATAAATTAGAAAGTTCGAATCTTTTCCCCCCAATTCCCCCAAATCAACCACCCACTAATCACGAATACCAAACCCTAACAATAACCAAACCCAAACCAAGCACACACAAATTCAGAACCTTCTAGAAGCATCCCGATCTCATGATCGGATCGTCAAAACCCTAACAGCTACAGTAACTCAACGGATCAAGAAAAGGAAAGAGACAACCGAATCCGAACCTTCTGGAAGCCGAAGATCCCGACGAATCAGCGGCCGCCGCTGCCTTCGAATTGGTGCTCGATCGGAGCGGATAACGGAGCCCCGATGCCGACGATACCGCTGCAAAAAAAATCATAAAATCAGTCAAAAAAATCAAAAAATAATTTAACAACCAAAAAAAGATCGGGATTTTACAGGAACGAGGAGATTGGGGTTTCTTGGTCGCTTCCATTGTCTTCTCGGATTCGAAGAATGTTTTTTTTTTTTAGGGGACTATTAGATCAATAAATCGGTTTGATATAGACGGGGGTGGGGCCCACTGTTCGGGTTTTGAATTTGGGGATTTGAGCGGGAAAACGGGGTTAATTTCGAGGATACAAAAAAAAGGAAAAAAAATAATAGTAGAAGGGAGACGGTGGCCGTTAGATTAACGGTCGGAAAGAGGAGAGGAGGACGCGCCGTGTGAGGCCCACACGGCATTATTAGTTACCTACTTTATTGAGATGGGCCGGGGCTTGATAACGAGCTTAGTTTCGGGCTCGATTAGTGGGGGTTTTCTGAAACAGTTTGAGATCCAAATTACAATGTAGGCATGGTTAGCATTGGTATCAGATCGGGTTCTTAACTATCCGGACCTGGATCCAGTCTCCTACGGGTTCAAAAATTGGATCCGGATCCAGACCCAGACACGTGAGTTCCAGATCCGGGTCCTATTAAAATATTCCTACCCATTCGGATACGAGCGGGAGTGTAAGCGACGAGTGGAGGATTTAGAATAGAGGAGAGAAGAAAAATATATGAGTTTTGAGTTTGGAAGAGAAAGATTTAGAATTGAGGAAGAATGATGGGAGGGATGAGGATAGAACATTTATTTTTATGTTGAATTTTTTGGGTTTTTTTTAACGGGTCCGGATCTGGGTCGGATCTCTTTTGAGCGGACCCAGACCCAGACCCGAAAGTACAATGGGTTCCATTTTAGGATCTGGACCCGGACCGGGATAGGCCAGGTCGGTTCCGGTCCAATGTCGGGTCCGGGTCGGATCTGAATTTCGGATATTTATACCAATGCTAGGCATGGTCGAGCTAGAATTTGTTTTTAAGGTGGGCAAAAAAAACAATAATAGTAACTAGATTAACCCATTCAAGCAAAATGGTAAAAGTTCGAGTGACTTTTCAATACTGTTTTTCAAAGTTATAATCTAATATTATAATATAAAAGTTGGGATGTCATTTGTAGACAAACTAGATTTGCCCGTGGCCATGTACCTACGATACGTATTTAGAACTATACAGCATATGAAAAGCCTTGTAAACAGTAAATCAACAATTATGTAGCTGAAGTTTAAATAGTATGACAATAATTAGTTGTAAATAAAAGTCCATGTTTTCATTAGTATATGATAAAAAATAATTATAAATTGGGGTATAGAAGTCCATGTTTTCATATTTATATATATATATATATATATATATATAGGCAAATGCTCCATTGAAAACGGGTCTAGTTTTCACGGGTTGGAAAACACGAATCTGAGCCATTGGATCGCTCATGATCGCGATCAGCGGCTCAGATCGAGCCCCCCATCACCCGTTTCAATTAATGAGCAGAGGGTTATTTTGGGAATTTCGTCCCAAATAACTCTTCGCCTCACTGTTTCTAAAAAAAATGATATAACCTAGGCCGTTGTTGGGAACAACGGCCTAGGTTAAAAAAAATTAAATCATAGGCCGTTGTTTGGAACAACGGCCTAGTTCTCAATTTTTATAACCTAGGTTGTTGTTGGGAACAATGGCTTAGGAACAACGACCTAGGTTATATCATTTTTTTCAGAACGAATCAGGCGGTTATTTGGGACGAAATTCCCAAAATAACTCTCCGCCACTTAAGTCATATTGGGTGATGGGCGGAGGCGATCTGAGTCACTGATCGAGATCATGAGCGATCCAATGGCTCAGATTTGTGTTTTCCAACCCGTGAAAACAAACTCGTTTTCAATGGAGCATTTGCCTATATATACATAAGGTAATTCAAGCATCAGTTGAGCTTCAAAGTACACCAAATAAAAGTAGTAAAATATCTGATTCAATCTCCGTACAAATAGTGAAGGTTTAAATTACAACTTCACAAAGCATACAATATCTTAAGAACAGTGAATAGTGTTCATATGCATATATATGTATATAAGTGTATGTGCATATTTGTATCAGTAAACATCAAGAATTTATGGTATATATGTAATAGAATGTTCTCAATTCAACTCAGTATCAAACAACTCAGAAATCCATCGAAACTTCACAAATTCACAAAAAAATTAAATTTTCAGCCAAACTCCATCAGACCCGAAATCTGATTATCCAAATCCAACTTCAAAACTTGATTTTTTTAATTCAATAACCCTTCTTATAATCCATTCAACTCATATACAATCACTCACAATAGTTTACTCATGAATATAAGTAATTATAACGATCATTCATCAAGTTTCTACTCAACGAAACCCCAAACAGAACATATGCAGTATATACACAGTAAGAATCCACTTGTGTTCACTTTTGTACAATATCATCATGTAACTCATTATAATAAAATCAAAACAACAAGTATATGAAAGAAAACAACATACTCATGATATCTATTGAGTTCTATTCATCTATATGAAGTTTTAATCATCAAAGCATAGGTTTCATGAAAAGATTCAAATTTTAGTTCATCTATCCATCAATTTTCATTATATCAACATACAATCCCTAACATACTTATCTAATCAATAAGTCATCACATGCAACATGCTTAGAACAAAATAAATCAAATATATGTCACTCACTTCAATGAAGAAATCAGTCGAACTAATAAAGAATGAGAAAAAACCCTTCTTTTCGCTTTGAAACTCCAAGAAATTAATAGTAAAAATATATCTTATTTTTGCAGAGGAGAGGGAAGGCTGTAGTGGCCATGATATAGGCCAAAATTTGGAGTTTTTAGGGTTTTACAAGTTTATGGAAACATCCCCTAACAAATTATTACTTTACATATATAAACATTTCTTTAATAAAGTAGTTAAATAAGTTAAATAAATTAAAATAAAACCAAATCATTTTACTACTGAGTTATCCAACCATCAAGCATAGCCCAGAAATTAAAAAATTCGGATTTGTACTCAAGGTGATAATTTTGCACCAAAGTCTCTCTCTTTGTAATATTTGCATATAGGCCAAATAAATATCAGAAAAATCCAGAAAATTCACAAATAATACCTACTAATAAATAATAGATTTTACAATTAAATTTTCTAACTTTTACTTTCTAAGAAAATATTTGCACAAAATTCAACCTAAATTCCATATTTGCAAAAATACCATATTTGTTTAAATCTTTACAAAATAAACTCTAAATATATTTTAAATAAATTTTATCTTTAATAATAATCTTGTCCAACCAGAAAATAGCAAAAATGAATTTTCATTATTTGTTTGAGATCCAAACAGTTTTTTTAACATAAAAGCTCATCTCTTTCGAAGTATTTATAAAAATAGTTTCTTTACTCAGAAAAATCTCAAAATTTAGGACATAATTAATTATAAATAGGAGAATTTATTCATAAATCAAAAAGTGGTGATTATCACTCCAAAAAATATTTGCACGTGTTTTGCACGTGTAAAATCGACAAATTCGTAAAATAGTCAAATAAATTCAAATAAATCTGAAAATTAAAATGTCATATAAATGAGGAAAAATCAATCATTAACCATAAAATTTTAAGAATTCCAAAATTCCTAACATTTCACATGTGTTGCACGTGAAAATTGCAATTTCAAGAAAGTAGTCAAAATAGTCAACTTTACTGATTTAATATTATTTAATAATGAAAAATAAATCATTTTATTTTGCGGGGTGTTACCAAATATAATATTGCTGATACAAATCTCATATCATCACAGAGCCTGCTTGATCACGGAGCATCTCATATCATCACAAAGTTATAGAAACTCATACTCACAACAAATCTACAAACATTTCACGGCTCAAACCCAACTTTTGTCTCAAACCCAGAACCTCAAAATCTCAAAATTGCCAAACAAAGAACCTCAAAATCTCATAATTGCCAAACACGACAAATCTACAAACATGTAGTTTGAAACCCAGAATTGCCAAACATGCACACATCAACACATTCTCAAATTAACTGCAGAATTATTGGAATTTAACAGCAGTATGAGTCCTCATATTGGAATTTAACAGCAGAATGCAAACATCAACCCAGAACCTCATATTGGAATTTAACAACAGAATTAAATTTAACAGCAAAATTGAATTGTAGTCTCAAAAGCTCAAACCCATCAACACATGCATTCTCAAATTACTTTCAATTGCCAAACATGCACATATTCTCAAAATCTCAAACCCACCACAAAGTGTTTCTCAATGTACTCTCACTTGTTAAACATTCAAACATTCTCAAAATCTCAAACCCGTCAACAAATTCTCAAAGTACTATCAGTTGCCAAACATGGATACATTCCCCAACACATTCATGAGGTTATACTAGTTATGGAAACACATACACACAAAAAATAAAGTGCACAGTCCATCTTATAATAACAAATTTTTACAAGCTAAAAACGATAACAAAATAAATGAAACTTACTCAACAAATTATGGGACGGGGGTGAACAAGTCTGAGGGTCTCCTCATTCATTTGGAATGCGTTGGAGTTGCTTGAGTAAGTCCGGATAGAGGAATGTTATTATCGTTGTTGCTGCTGAAATCGGTGTGGGGGCAAACAGATAGATTTGTGGATTCTTGGGATGTCGAATAGCCAAACCTGAACACCTTTCCGCCGGAGTTTGACCGTGATCTCCCGCTGCTTACCTGCAAAAAGTGCGAAACACCGGGGTTAATTCCGACGATGCACCCTCCGACGCTCTAGTCAGTAATCGGAAAGATTATGAAAGAGCTTTGATTGGCAAAAGATTGATTACCTGGTAACAGTGGGGGGTGGGGGGTATTTATAGCCGCCTTAGAAACCAGTTTCGGGATAAGATCAAATCCCTACTTCCCAGTAGATGGATAGAAGTGATCAGGACCGTTGATTAGGGACAATTAGAAACCTTAATTCTATCCAGCTGGACTGGTTTTCTTGCGGGTTGAAACCTGCACCCGGTTAAGACGAATCCGTTGGTGGGTTATTGGGCCTTTTTAAAAAGGCCCAGTTCCCATCTCAGACCCGTTTGTAGGTGAAATTACCATTTTACCCCCCGGGCTTTAAGATTCATGCCTGATTTGGACGGTTCCGATTTAACCCTATTTTTAGCCATATCATGAGCCCCCACTCCCGAAGACTGAGTTTGATCAGGCTTTGAGGAGTAGTTTTACTGTTTTTAATGGCTTGCGGAGTTGTATCGGAGTTCAAATGAGGGGTGTCGAATCTTTAGGCGAGGTATTATGGTAATTTTTAGAGTTGGTTGCGCGCTCCAGGTTGTTCTTGAGCTCCCCTGGATTTTTGGTGATTTTCTTAGTTTTTTATTTATTTTTCGGGCCATTTATTTAATTTTGCGAAGCGGTAATTTATTGTTCGGGGACATTAATTAATCATTCTAAGAAATAATTATTTATCTAGGGGCTCAAAAATATTTTTCCGAATTTACAATCATTTTTTAGAATTTATAATTAATTTTTCTGAATTTTTAATTATTTTTTGCAATTTTTAAATAAATAATTCGAATAAAAAATATTTTTTTATTTCTATTATGACGTGGCACAATCTGAGCCGCCCATCTCGCATTAGTGCGTGGTTTTGAGAGATCGGACGGCAGAGCGGCACGGAGCGACGTGGGCGGATCTGGGGCTTTGATTAGACCACGGTACGAATTTTGAAGCGATCTGGCGGTTGGTGTCGCTCGGCAGTGCTTTCTCCATATGGGCAGCTCGGACGGCCAGTCGCTCGGATTGAGATTCCGAGCAACGTGGCGCAATCCAAGCCGTCCATCACGTCGCGGGACAAATCTCGAGGTCACCTGACGATGGATCTCGCTTTTGGACACGTTGCTGAATCAGATCCGTTTATCAGGTCGATGCACGAATCTCGAGACGATCGGGTGTTCTATGTTTCTCGGCGTTATTTTCTCCACAGGAGTAGTTCGGATCGCCAGTCGCTCGGATTGGGATTCCGAGCGACGTGGGGTGATCTGAACCGTTCATCATGAGATCTGGCACAAATCTCAAGGCATTATGGGGCGGATCACGAGAGCACGTGATCTTGGCCACGTGGCCGAATCAGGGCCGTTTATCAAGCCGAGGCACGAATTTTGAGACGATCGAACAGTCTGTGTTGCTCGACATTATTTTCTCCACATGAGCAGTTTGGATTGCCAGTCGCTCGGATTAGGATTCTGAGCAACGTGGGGTGATCTGATCCGTTCATCATGAGATCTGGAACAGATCTTGATGCAAGAGACGGTGTGGATCACGAGAAAATGCTATCTTGTCGTTTTGTGATCGTGGCCCAATCTGGACCGTCCGATCAAGATCTTGCACACATTTTGAGGAGAAAGTTGTTTTTCTCCAATACGCAGCTCGGATCGCCAGTCGCTCGGATCGGGATTCCGAGCGACGTGGCTCGATCTGAGGCGTTCATCATGAGATCTGGCACAGATCTTGATGCGAGAGATGGTGTGGATCATGAGAAAATGCTATCTTGTCATTTTGTGATTGTGGCCCAATCTGGACCGTCCGATCAAGATCTTGCACACATTTTGAGGAGAAAGTTGTTTTTCTCCAATACGCAGCTCGAATCCCCAGTCGCTCGGATCTGAATTCCGAGCGACGTGGCTCGATTTGAGGCGTTCATCTGAGGATTTTGTGCAGATCTTGATGCAACAGACGGTGTGGATCACGAGAAAACGTTATCTTGTTATTTTGTGATCGTGGCCCAATCTGGACCGTATGATCAAGATCTTATGCGAATTTTGAGGAGAAAGTTGTTTTTCTCCAATACGCAGCTCGGAATGCAAGTCGCTCGGATTGAAATTCCGAGGGACGTGGCTCGATCTGAGGCATCCATCTGAAGATTTTGTGCGGATCTTGATGTAAAAGACGGTGTGGATCACGAGAAAACGTTATCTTGTCATTTTGTGATCGTGGCCCAATCTGGACCGTCTGATTAAGATCTTGTGCGAATTTTGAGGAGGAAGTTGTTTTTCTCCAATACGCAGCTCGGAATGCGAGTCGCTCGGATTTGGATCATCATCACCTTTCTGAACCATCGCTGCTCTTCTCTACTTTGTTGTTTAGCCTTCTTTAACGGGCTTGAGGGGAGCCCAAGAGTCGCTACTCTTCATTACAAAGCCCAAGAGTCACTTCTTTCACTATAAGTTTTCACCCCCCCCCACTCTTTATCTCATACTTTCACTTTTCACTCTTAGAATTTACTTTTGCTCTCGAGCGGCGCTACTAGCTTTCGTGGTCAGGCGAGTTTGAACTCCAGCGATCTTTTCCGACCGTACACGTCACTTCAAGGTTAGTCTTTCCCCCTTCTCTTTGAAAATGTCTAGAGTGTCTTATGGGGACGAGACCTCCACCTCGGACCGAGACACCAGCCGAGCGGTAGTGGTTAAGCCGAGGAAGGGGAAGGAAGTGGTTAAGCCGGTCGGGGTTGCGACGATAGTTGAGACTCCGAAGGGGGCAGGAGAGCTAGGTCGGTTGCCGTCTACATTGTCGAGTGTTGGTAGGGTGAGGAGCTACCCCGAAGACATCTTAGAGAAGGTGGTGCGTGGGATGGCTTCGGCATATAAGGAGAACAGCCTGAGGGATCCTTCCGAGGTGGATGAATTACCCTCGATTATGACCGAGGCTGATCTGCATCGGGTCAGGAAGGCATTTCGCATCCCGAAGGAGTACATGTTACTGCTCCCCGGCCCCGGCTTCCGAGCGTGTACGGGGACGTCGGTAGACACGTGCGTCTTCCCGTACGATGCACTTAACGCCGGTCTTTGGCTACCACTGCATCCCTTCGTGGTCGAGGTGTTGTAGTGGTACGGCTTGAGCTCGGTTCAGTTTATGCCGAACATGTGGTGGCATGTTATTGCCTTTGTTCTCTAGTGTCAGGCGGTCGGCACGCAACCGCAGCTCATTTTGCTCTGAAGCCTGTACCGCATCTGCCGCATAAGCAAGATGGAGGATCGGTATTACTTGTCGCCGAGGAAGGGGGTGAAGTTGATCGAGAATTTGGACTCTATCAAACACTGGAAGGAGAAGTATTTTCTCATCCGAGGTCCCGAGCCGTGGGGCTTCTTGACGGCTTGGAAAGAAGAGGTCCCGAAGTGGGCGAAGGCCGAGCCGGTGCTCACAAGAGAAGAAGAGGGGGTGGTAACTAAGATCCTCGGTCTTCCGACCCTTGGTTGGAAGGACATTACCAAAGAGGTTTTGTTCGGTGGAGGTCTCAGTCCGATCGACCCCAGTACGCCCTCTTTCTTTTTTTTTCTTGCTTGTCTGAGTCTCTTAGTGTTTGTTTTTTCTAACATCTTTGCTCGGCTTTCTCTTTGTGTGCAGAGCCTCCCGGTATGGACTTCAGAACGTTAATGGCTAAAAATTGCACTGCCGTGGCGAAGGGCACAGAGACGAGGAAAGGAAGAGGATCACGTCGGGACCTCCTTCCGGTCGAGCGGTATAGGCGCCCTCGGCACCCTCGGCCGTTGTGGACTTGGTGACCGAGGCCCCTTCGGAACCGCACGCTCCGGTCCCTTCGGCAGATGCCCCGGGGTCATCGAGCGGGGCATTCTCTGTCAGCACCGCTCTGGCCTTGGAGGTGCCTCCGCTTACGGCTGAGGCGGAGACCATCCTCACCGAGGAGCATAAGCGACTCTTCGTCCCCGACTGGAAGGTGATGAAGTTGGACGGCTTCCTCGGTGACGCGGGGATGTGCATGCAGGCGGTACGCCACCTGCCGACCCAGAAGGACCGTGCTACGTTGAGGGCCGACACCATTGGCGACAACGCCTTGGAGATAGCTCGATCGACGATGTCGGTAAGTATGAGTTGATTTCGATAACACAAAAATTTTCTAAGTTTTTTGCTCGGTTTCAATCATTTCTTTCCCTCTGTTCCGTTTGCAGACCCTATGCCACTTTAGCCACATGCTCGAGCAGTTCGTCGAGCAAGAGAAGGAAATGAAGGCGGCGAATGATCGCGAGACGTCGGAGTGCTCCAAGGCGGTTAAGCTGTTCGAGGCCGAGCAGCTACTCTCGGTTTCGCGTGCGACCGAGGTGGGGCCCTCGAGGCGAAGCTTGCCGAAGCACTGAAGCATTCTGCAGCCGAGACTGGCAAGGTCGAGGCATTGGAGAAAGAGAGGGCTCGTCTCGAGGAGGAGCTCACGAAGGTCTTAGAGGCGTCCGAGGAGGCGCTGAGAGGCCAAGCTCTAAAGGTGGCGGAGGCAGAGAAGACAATTCGGGATGAGGTAGAAATGCACATGATGACGAACATGGAGGAGGCCTACGCCCGAGCCTTGAAGCACTTGTCTGCTCGCATCCCCGACTTCGACGGCTCGTCGTATTACTTCTACGACCCCGTAGAAGGCGAGGAGCTTATCCCTCTGGCAGAGGCTGAACCCGAACAAAAGGGTGATGAGGCTGAGGGGGACGGCGAGGACAATGCGAACCTTGATGGATCGCTCGTCACTTTGCCGAGCGAGGATGCTTCGGAGCAGCTCCGCGTGGTGGACCCCTGACTCAGTCGTCCTTTCTTTCGTTTGTTTTTTTTTTGTAATGCCGAACCGCGGACTAGCCACCACTCTTATGTACTTTTTTGAATTTTAATGAAAAGACCTACTTTTTTAGATTTGGCTAAGTGTTGAAATTTGATCTTTGATTTGAGGTCGCCTTGTTTTGGATTTTTGCTGAGTGTTGAAAACACCTTTTGCTCTAAAAAATTTTGCTTAAGTGCTAGCGACTTTGCTTTGAAATTTAGCTGTGTTGCTCGAGCTTAGCATTGTTGTGCCCTTTCAGAAGGCATCGACAAACACGACCGCGGCTGAGGTCTCTCATCTCCGAGCCGACCTAGGAGCGACGAAATTTCCCCTTTCTCATAGTCGAGAGTATTTTCTCAAGAGCGAGTTGGATTTGGACCGCCTCAAGGTAAAGCTGTCGAAGCGTCTCTCTGAGCTGAAGCAACTAAAGAAGGCGCTATCTGATGTCTCAGTGGAAAGATATGAACTGTTAGCCGAAGTCCATGAAATGTCGATAGCCGAAGACGAGCTTTTGGCAGAGAGAGAAGAATTAACAGCGGCTATGGGCAAGTTGACGGCCGAGCGAGATGAGCTGTTAGTAACCATGAGCGAGGCGACGACGAAGGTTGATGAGCTGAAGAGGGTTACATTCGATAAGAGCATCGAAGTTACTCATCTTCGTCGAATTATTGCCGACAGTTCTGGTGCTGCGGGCTCCGCTCAGCTTCCTCGCTTCAAGATTGCCGTGAAAGATGCCTCTCTGAAGGATCGAATCATCGAGCTCGAGGAGGAAGTTGCTCGGCTCAAACCTCAACCTGAACGGATTAATGTCAGAAGCACGTCGTGCACTCGTGAAGAGAGCGAGAGAGGAATTTTGATGTGTCTAATTTATATACAATTATTTGTACTCATTTACCAATTAAAATCGCTTGTTTTCGTTGATATTGTATATAATTCATCTTATTTCTATAAGATTTCATTTAATTAATTATTTTTGAAGAAATAGTATTTTTGATGCAAAAAGTATAGATTTGTGGAAAAAATCAACAAACAAAATAAAATAATAGATTTATTAATTTTTATTGTTTTGTTGAGTTAAAAATGCAAAATAATTTTAGAAGGATTTTTAACGAGCTAATATGATTTTTAGTTAGTTTAATTAATTTTAAACTAATTAATTTTATTTTATGTAAAAATCCTAATTTCTGCTATTATTTTGTGTATGCAGAAGCACGTGGTTGAAAGAAAAGGAAATAAAAGGAGAAAAGAGAAAGAAATAAATTTCAGATCAAATAAGGAATGAAATAAACAAAAGAAGAAGGACTATTTCTGCAAAAAGTGCAAACCCTAACTTTCTTCCCGTTCTCTATAAGTACAAACCAAAGGAAGAGAGAAGATTAAGAGGTGACGGCTGCCAATTGAATAAAATAAAAAATAAAAAAAAGCAAAAAGCAAGAGACAGACTCTCCTACGCACAGTAAACAAGGAGAGAGAAGTAGCGTTGTGACAGGGTTCTTCTTCTTCTTCTTGGACGGCTGGCGTGACAAAAAGACAGCAGCGACAGCCTCTGAGTTGACTCAGAGACAGCTGATACGACAGCAGAAGCAGACAGCGGCGCGGGACCCAGGCGACAGGTGCTGACTCGGCGTGCCGTTGACCTATTCGTGCTGACGTGGCGGCTCGGACAGCGGCTCAGAATTGGACAGAGACAACGTGGGACCAAGCTGACGTGGCGGGACCCACGCGCTCAGGAGGAAGCTATTGGATGAAGCACAGGCGTAACAGGTCTGAACGCTGACGTGGCGATTTTCTGGGTTCGGTTTTTGAGACAGAAAGATAAAGAGAAAGGACCGGTTTGCATTATTAAATTTTGTATTTCTTTTTGTATCTCATTTTCTTCTCCAATTTCTTCTAGATGCAATCCAAACATTTTTATTAATTGCAAAATGAACATGAACTGAATTTATGGTTCTAGAGGCTAAGATGTAGCCGAGTTTTGTAGAACACAAATTTTAATTCCTTATTATTACTCTATTTTTCCTGGTTGTGTTTTAGTTTTTATTATTTATGCTTACAACATGGTGGATAGACATTTGTATGATTTTTCAAATCATAAAGAGACCGAACAAGTTATTTGTGATTAATAAAAATTAATACCGTATATTGGAGGACGTGACCATTAAGAAATCCAAATTTTCAATTAATAATTTGATGGCTAGGCGAAGAATTAGTTGAGAATAATTTTTAGATTACGTGGATAGAGTGGTTAATATCTTTAGGATTTTGGTCTACAATTGGGAAAAATAATATTTTTATTTATAAGGAATTATAATTTGTGTGTGATAAACGAGGTGAACCAAGAGCCCTAGAACTAATTTTACCCTTAATAAAGTACAAGAGCTTCATAATTTCATAGCCCTCTCTCTCTTCACCAATTTAGTTAGTTTTAATTAGATTAAGTTAATTTAGTTGTTTTATCATTTATAAAATTCGATTTTCCAAATAGTGATTAATCTATTGATATCGGTACTCAGTAAAATATCTAGTCCCTGTGGGTTCGACACTCTACTCATTTAACTATATTACTTGTGCGATTTTGTACACTTGCAAAAATTCAACATCAAATTTCCTTTTACGAGCTAGCGACTCGATCGCCCGCTGCTAGGCAGAGCCCCGTTGATGCACAAAGTGGTGTGGCTACTTCGTCGAGCGGAGCATCCGTTGGGGCCACTGTCAGAGGTAGTGCTGAAGATGCATCTCAGTTTGCCGGTCTAGAGACGAGCTCCGAGGTTAGGCGCCGCCGTCCCTGGGTATCTTTAAACCGGAACATTCCTGTCCCAAAGAAGCATTGAAAGAGTTGTAATTTTGGTTTTTCTTTTTCAAATTTTTGTAACTCGTCGTAGAGTAGTTGGTCTAGTAATCTGAGTTTCTTCAAACTTTAAAATTTACAGAAGTGAAAGTTTTGTTTATTCTATTGTGCTTGTGTGTTTGCGTGCTTTGTTAATCATCTATGGTTGTATGACCACTTTTTACCCGCTCATGAGCGAGGAGTATGAGCGGGGCTGAGCCAAGCTTCGAACTCCGAACTCTTTGCTTGGGTAGGCTTCAACGGTTGTGGGAGCAGTTCCGAATGGTGAACCACTTCTAGCCTGCTTAAGAGCGAGCTTGTGAAGCGGAGACGAGCCAAGTTTTGGACTCCGAACACGTCATTCGAGTAAATTTCAACAGTTGCGGGAGCAGTTCCGAATGGCGAACCACTTCTAGCCTGCTTAAGAGCGAGCTTGTGAAGCAGAATCAAGCCAAGTTTTGGACTCCGAACACGTCGTTCGAGTAAATTTTAACGGTTGTTGGAGCAGTTCCGAATGGTGAACCACTTCTAGCTCGCTTAAGAGCGAGCTTGCGAAGCAGAATCGAGCCAAGTTTTGGACTCCGAACACGTCGTTCGAGTAAATTTCAACGGTTGTGGGAGCAGTTCCGAATGGCGAACCACTTCTAGCTCGCTTAAGAGTGAGCTTGCGAAGCGGAATCGAGCCAAGTTTTGAACTCCAAATATGTCGTTAGAGTAAATTTCAACGGTTGTGGGAGCAGTTCCGAATGGCGAACCACTTCTAGCTTGCTTAAGAGCGAGCTTGCGAAGCAGAATCGAGCCAAGTTTTGGACTCCGAATACGTCGTTCGAGTAAGAGCAATTAAAGGTCTTAAACAGAGAGATAAAATAATCACAAGAGAATCATCAGGAAAAAGAAGTTCTTTATTGATAACTGCTAATCGGCTGCTCTAAGTTGCAAGCCGTTATTACAATGGGAAAATAAAGAAGCAAGTAAAAAACAAAAAGATAGGAATGGCTCGACATTTGATCGTACTCAAAGAGGCGTTTAAACACCCTCTTGGTACTTCAGTAAATGGTCGGCATTCCAAGTTCTTGGTATCTCTCTGCCTTCGAGGTCTTCAAGACGATATGCTCCTGGCCGGACTACCTTGGAAATCTTGTACGGTCCTTCCCAATTCGGAGCTAGCTTACTCTTTTGGCTGGGGAATGAGATAGCTAGCTTTCTGAGGACTAAGTTCCCTTCCTTGAGATCGGTGGGGCGGACTCTTTTGTTGTAGGCCTGCTTGATTCTCCTTCGATAATTTTGCTGGCGAATTGAAGCTCTTTCACGGAGCTCATCAATAAGGTCCAAATTCACCCGGAGCTCTCTGGCGTTCTGCTCTTCATCATAGGGAATAAGGCGAGCGGATGGCAAACCAACTTCTAAGGGGATTATGGCCTCGGACCCATAGGTGAGATTGAAGGGCAACTCTCCTGTGGGGGTCCGTTTCATAGTGCGGTAGTTCCACAATACGTTAGGAAGTTGTTCTGCCCATAAGCCTTTGGCCGACTTATCAAGTCTCTTCTTGATACCGGAGAGGATCTGCCTGTTGGCGTTCTCTACTTGACCATTAGACTGCGGATGGGAGACGGAGGAGAAGCATTGCTGAATGCCGAGGTCTTCACATAAAGATCAGAATGTTGTCCCTGTGAACTGTATCCCGTTATCTGTTATTAGGACCCGAGGTACACCGAACCTACAGATTACATTTTTCCAGAAGAATCACAGCACTTTGTTCTCAGTAATAGTAGCTAGTGGTTCGGCCTCGATCCACTTAGAGAAATAGTCGATCGCCACGACTAGGAACTTGAGCTGGCCAGGAGCTGGTGGGAATGGACCTAGCAAGTCCATCCCCCACATTGCGAAGGGAATGAGACTCGAGAGAGATGTGAGTTGTGCTTGGGGTAGTCGGCGGATGTTGGAGAACTGCTGACAAGGGCTGCATTGCCGGACATGTTGCTCGGCATCTCGAAGTAGAGTAGGCCAGAAGTACCCGTAGTTCAAAAATTTCCTGGCAAGGGACCTTGACTCTGAATGGGCTCTGCCTATACCTTCATGGAGTTCTTGCAAGGCATACAAGGCTTCTTCCGGGGAGAGGCATCTCAAGTAGGGTCTGCCATCTACTTGGGTATAGGAGCGTTTGTACAAGACTCCTTCAACAAGGGTGTACCGCTCCGCTCTCGTTCAGATTCGACAGGCTTCTTTAGGATCTTGGGGAAGGGTCCCATCCCTGAGGAACTCTATCAAAGGCCTCATCCAGTTGTCCCGGATTTGGACGGGCAGCGACTCCATCGAGTCGGCGGACTCTTCTATGCTTGGTCTTAGGATTACTTCGATTAGGATGGTCTGTTCAAGACCTTGGAGGGAGGAGGAGGCCAATTTTGAGAGGGCATCTGCTTGGGAGTTCTCTTCTCTAGGGATCCGCTGGAGTTGTGCCTCTTCAAACGAAGCCATGAGACTTTGGACCTTGGCTAGGTACTTAACCATTCGGTCGTCTCGTGCCTCGTAGTCTCCTAAGACCTGATTAACCACCAGCTGCGAGTCACTGAACACTTGGACACATTGCGCTCCTGCCTTGCGAGTCATGCTCAGGCCTGCTATTAGGGCTTCATACTCAGCTTCGTTGTTGGAGGCTTTAAAGTTGATGCGAAGGGAGTATTGGAGAACGAAGTCATCTGGGCCTGCCAGAATGACTCCGGCTATACTGTCTAGATGGGCGGCCCATTGGCCACTTGACTCACTTCCGGGATGGTGCTTTCCACCATAAACTTGGCCAGTGCTTGGGCTTTGATATCGGTCCGAGGCTGATAAGATATGTCACGTTGACTTAGCTCAATTGACCACTTCATCAGATGCCCGGAGGTCTCAGGCTTGTGCAGGACTTGCTTGAGCGGCTAGTCGGTAAGGACGACCACCGAGTGGGATTGAAAATAGGGGCGGAGCTTCCTGGTTGCTATTGCCAAGGCGTAGGCTATTTTTTCCAATCTCGGATAGTGGAGCTCAGTGTCTCTGAGAACCTTGCTCACATAATAGATAGGCTTCTGAGCCTTGTCTTCTTCCCTCACTAGTACAGCACTGAGGGTTTGCTCGGAGGCAGCGAGGTAGAGGTAGAGGGTCTTCACGGGAGTAGGCTTGCTGAGGAGTGGGGGGTTGACCAAGTAAGCTTTGAGCTGGTCGAATGACTCTTGCTGCTGTTGGCCCCACTCGAAGCCCTTAGCCCCCCTGAGGGCTTTGAAGAAGGGGAGGCACTTCTCCCCTGACTTGGAGAGGAAGCGCCCTATAGCGGCGAGACGTCCTGTGAGCTTCTGCACTTCTTTCACATTTGTAGGAGGAGCCATATCCAGTATGACTTTTATCTTCTCGGGATTTGCCTCGATCCCCCTCTGACTGACCATGAAGCCTAGGAACTTACCAGATGAGACCCCGAATGCACACTTATTCGGGTTCAGTCTCATGTTATGCTTCCTCAATACGTCGAAGGCTTCTTACAGGTCGGTGACATGGTCGGACCCCTGGATGCTTTTCACTAGCATATCATCAACATATACCTCCATGTTCTGCCCGATCTGATTCTTAATGACCTTGTTGACGAGGCGTTGGTAGGTTGCACCATCATTTTTCAGCCCGAAGGGCATCACCCTATAACAGTAGAGGCCTTGATCTGTGACGAAGGAAGTCTTCGGGATATCCGGGGGGAACATTCTGATTTGGTTGTATCCGGAGAAGGCGTCCATGAAGCTCAGTAGCTCATGGCCCGAAGTAACGTCGATCAAGGTGTCGATGCTGGGGAGAGGAAAAGGATCCTTGGGGCATGCCTTGTTCAAGTCAGTGAAGTCGATGCAAATCCTTCAGCTTCCATTGGCCTTCTTGACCATAAAAACATTAGAGAGCCACTTGGGATAGTTGACTTCTTGTATGAACCGTGCTTTAAGGAGCTTGTCCACTTCTTCCTTTATGGCCTGCTGGCGCTCAGGGACGAACTTGCGCCTCTTCTGCTGGACCGGTTTGGACCCGGAGCAACACTTAGGTGGTGGACGAGGAGGTCCTCGAAGATCCCTGGCATGTCGGCAGTTGTCTAGGCGAAGAGGTCAAGGTTCTTCCCGATGCAATGGACTATGTCAGAACAGAGGGCAGTGGGGAGGGTCTTGCTGATGAAAAATTTGCGGTTCGGATCTTGCTCTGAAAAGAGCACTTCCTTCAGCTCATCTACATGTTCTAATATAGGCAGGGTGTTCCCCTGGGGAATCTCAAGAGTCTCGAGGGAAAGGACAGGTCCCCCGGTTGAGTTCATGTAACACTTGCGGGCCATCTCCTGACTTCCCCTTACTTCTCCTACACCTGCCTTGGTGGGGAACTTCATTTTGAGGTGATAAGCCAATGGGACAGCTTCTAGGGCAGCTAGGCCAGGTCGGCCTAGGATCACATTGTAAGCGGCTGGGATGTCGACAATCATGAAGTCCATTGGCTCAGTCCGGGTAGTAGGAGTTTTGCCAGTGGTTACGTCGAGGGTTATCAACCCTTCGATAGTCACTGGCACTCCCGTGAACCCATGGAGCGTATAGCCGGAGGGCTTGAGCCTGTCCCGCGATAACTTGAGTCATCGGAAGGCTGCTAAGAAGTGGATGTTGACAGAACTGCCATTATCCACCAGAATCCTCTCCACTTTGAAGTTAGCCATGTGGAGGTTAATCACCAGTGCGTCACAGTGGGGTGTTCAGACACCCTCTAGATCTTCATCCGAGAAAGTAACTGGGACTCCGAGACCTTTAGGAGGGGGTATGCTGTGCACCGAATTGACTTCCCTGATGAAAGCCTTTTGAGAAGAGTTGGATGTTCCTCCCATTGGGCCTCCATGGATGAGGTACAAGATGCGTTCCTCTTCAAACTCGGGAGTCTCGTTGCTCCTCTCGGGATGCTTGTTAGCCCCCCTGGGGGGTGGAGGAAGGTCGATTCGGTCATTTCTTACAAACTTGGACAGCTACCCTCTCTGAATGAGGGCTTCGATTTCGTTCTTCAAAGCCAGACAGTCGTTGGTGTCGTGGCCGTGGTCTCGATGATATCGGCACCACTTCTCCTTGTCCCTCTTCTTCCCAGGGATATTCATCTTCGGGGCAGGAGGCAGGACTCCCTCTTTCTCAACCTCCATGAGAATAGTTGAAACATTGGTGTGGAGAGGGGTAAACTTCTCAAATCTGGGAGGCGGGCGGCGCTGACCCCCGTTGTCCTTCTGAAGCTTTTTAGCTCCCTCATCTTCAGCTGCCTTTCTCTTGCTTCCTGAGGAAGGCCCCTCGAATGTAGGGCGATGTTCAGCTTCCTCAGCCCGAATGTACTTCTCACTTTTGAGAAGAAGGTCGGAGAAGTCTCGCAGGGGCTTTTTAGCTAGGGAGGAACGGAGGCTCGAATTGAGGACATTGGACTGGAAGGCGGCTGCAGCAACCGATTGGTCGAGGGAGGCAATGGACCTAGCTTCCGCGGTAAACTGCTTGACATAATCTCTCAGTTTCTCACCCTTCTTCTGATTGAGGAAGAGTAGTGAAATACTAGTCTTCTCGGTTCGGCGGCTGCTCACGAAGTGGGTGACGAAGAGGGTCTCAAATTGTTCAAAAGAGAAGATGGAGGATGGGGCAAGGCAGGAGTACCATTTCCAAGCCGGACCTTTGAGAGTAGCTGGGAAGGTCTTGCACAGTAGAGCATCGGAAGCCTGGTGGATCATCATTAGAGTTTTGAAACTCTCGATGTGATCCATGGGGTCTGACTCCCCCGTATATGTCTCGAACTGTGGTGGCTTAAAGTTTGCTGGAACGGGAGCCTCTATGATGGTTCGGGAGAACGGAGGTCTGCTTGGATGGAGGGTCCTCCCTCTTAGCTCCTCTTCCCTATCAGTTGATCGAGGCGCCTCTCCATCTCGTGGAGATGGCGATAGACTACATCATCCCTTCGACGGTATCCCGGTGAGCCTCTGGACTCTTCTTCGTACGAAGGGGAGCGACGGCTACGACGACGGTAGCTCAGAGAATGACGTGGACGTAGCGACCGAGGAGGAGGGCTTTGAATTGGCGGAGGAGTGGGGACCCTCTGAGCATTATTGTTGTTGTTTGGTGGGAGGTTGAGGGCCAGCAAGATTGTAGCCTGGAGCTGTTGGAATTCGGCACGTGTGATAGGTCCGTTCTCGTCCCTCTGGGGCTGCCGATCAGTGGGAGAATGAGGCCTCCTTCGACGGTACTCCGGGGACTCCCTCCTCCTCCTATGGAGAGGGGACCTCTTGTGGTCGCGACGACGATGAGATCGCGCATTTGGACGTTCTGAGCGGGAGACTCCCTCACGGGCCCACCTTTCATCCAAACGGTGGCGAAGGTCCTCTTCTTTCTACTGATTGATGAGGATGTTGCAGAGGTCTTCTGAAGGCCGAGGGTTGTGAGATGCCATGGAGTCGGTTGAAGGGTTATGTACGGAGATATGGTCGCGGTGAAGAGGTTGCTTCTGAGGGGAAGGACGAGAGGTCCCTATACTAGTGTTCTGGGGCCCGAGTGGAGCCTGCTGGTGTTGAAGATTTTGGAGAGGATGCTGTAACTGCTGCATCGGCTGATCGGGTTGAGGAGGGAGCTGTCCCTAAGATTGGATGGGTTGGAGGGAAGCCTCTTGTTGCGGTTGAGGAGGAGTAGGTCCACGGTTGGACCCTCTAGGTCTTAGTTTCCTTGGAGGCATGGCTGGAGGTGATCTTAATCGATGGAAGAGGGTGGATTGCTATTCGTCGTTTCCCACAGACGGTGCCAATCTGTTGTCGTTGAAATCGGTGTGGGGGAAAACAGATAGATTTGTGGATTCTTGGGATGTCGAATAGTCATACCTGAACACCTTTCTGCTGGAGTTTGACCTTGATCTCCCGCCGCTTACTTGCAAAAAGTGCGAAACACCGGGGTTGATTCCGGCGACGCACCCTCCGACGCTCTAGTCAGTAATCGGAAAGATTATGAAAGAGCTTTGATTGGCAAAAGATTGATTACCTGGTAACAGTGGGGGATGTGGGGTATTTATAGCCACCTTAGGAACCAGTTTCAGGATAAGATCAAATCCCTACTTCCCAGTGGATGGATAGAAGTGATCAGGACCGTTGATTAGGGACAATCAGAAACCCTAATTCTATCCAGCTGGATTGGGTTTCTTGCGGGTTAGATCCCACACCCAGTTAAGACGGATCCGTTGGTGGGTTATTGGGCCTTTTGAAAAAGGCCCAGTTCCCATCTCAGACCCGTTTGTAGGTGAAATTACCATTTTACCCCCGGGCTTTAAGATTCGTGCCTGATTTGGACGGTTCCGATTTAATCCTATTTTTAGCCATATCAATCGTCATCTTCTTCTTCCTCGGCGGCGTGCTCCTCCTCTCTTCGGTCACTTTGTTCTTCTATTAGTCTTTGGCGATACAAAGGTCGTGTGGTCATTGTCTTTCGACGACCCGTTTGGTGCACCAGACCCGACAATAGGATGTCCAGCCTATTTCCTTCGCCAATAAGGTCAACTTGTGCCCGACACGAACTTAACATTTTTCGCACCTTCATTGGTTCGGCAACATTGCCTTTCAACACTTTTGCGCATTCTTTTGCCTGAATCCATGTTTGGGCCATCTTCAATCAAACAAATAACATGTATTAAAGGCATAATATACACAAACTAAAACTTATGAGATGTATATGTGTAATGTAAAACGAATATACACAAACTAAAACTTACGAGATCACAAATCAATGTTGACTTTGGTTGAAACATTGGCAAATGAACATAGTGTTCGTCAGCTGGATCAGCGGCTCGTCGTCGGGTCGGTACTTGCACACCCGCTGGCATTTGGGATGAAGGAGATATATAGAGCCTAGTCATTCTCCGATACCATAACATATACAATCTATGAGAACCTGCATCGAATGGTGGAATATTAACAATGACGTTATCAAAACGGTAATTTTTCCATACATCCACGTGTGTATACAAACAAGCGGCCCAATCGTGACCGGGTTGCCGACCTATATCGGTAATACCATTCAAATTTTTTGCATTGAATGGTTCTGTGACCAAAATATTTTGACGACAGCTAAACTGTTGAGTACTCTACGACGTAATATGACTCAACTGTGCCGAAGTTGATAACAACAGCTTTTGTCAACCACAACTCAGGAGTCGCCGTGCATAGGGGTGGCAATCCCCCTAAACTTTCCACTGTATAAGGCTCCCACTTGACACACTCATCTGCCAACGTATCAAACTCGTCCCTGTAGTATGTCAAGCATCGATTTGGGTTAGTCTTCCATGTTAGGGATCCGGTCCAGTATACACCCTGTGGTGGTCTCATGCACGGATCATCGGGAACATGATACCACTTAGATTATTGCCTACTGACCAGAGGTCTGCCGATATATATGCATTCCCAACTCCAGACCTGTAACAACAACACCGGGCCATTCATCTAGCTAGCACCAAGAGTGCATTTGCACAAACTCCGGTATAATGTTGCCAATGCGACACTACCCCAACTGTACGCCCCAACGATTACTAGATTAGCGATTATAGGTAAGTACATAAGGGGAGCGGAAATACTGGTGGAGTTCGGGAACATTACACCTCCGAACAATGACATAATATACGCTCTGCAGTAGCACTCCACTTTGATGTCGCTCGAATGATCATTCAACTTATCGACGAACGTATCCTTCAACCATTTCATTCGAAGACACTTCCTTACGATTGCCCTAGGATTAGGTTTACCCCAAGATACTCTGCGATAAAAAACTCTGGATCGAAGTCCATCAAACCTGTTACGACCTGTCCGTTGACGAGAAGACCTGTGATCACTGCTACATCCTGTAGTGTGACAGCAATCTCCCCTACTGGCAAATGAAATAAGTGTGTCTCCGGACGCCAACGTTCGAGAATGGCGGTTAGAAGAGGACGGTCAGCCTTAATTAAACTCATGAGGCCGATGTCGTACAACCCGCAATCCCTTAACAGCTCGTGTATACGTGGATGCATCGGAAAAGTGGCGTGCCCTTGAAAAGTACACTCCTTCGATTGTCCCTCCCAAACGTCCTTCGAACGATGTTGTGGTTGCAATGTCAATAACCTTGGATCGACAGGACCGGGACCCACCGGCGGAACATAGGATGATGAAGAAGGCCCCGCCTCATTTGGGGAAGAAGACGAGCCTGGTTGATTTGGCAGGGTAGACGGACCCACCGGTGGAACATAGGAAGATGAAGAAGGCCCCGCCGCATTTGGGGAAGAAGACGAGCCCGGTTGATTTGGCAAAGTAGACGGACCCGGCTCAACCTACACAACAAACAACAAGACACATCAATTTTACAATGTAATAATTTATTAAATCAAAATCAGATTAGTCGAAAGAAAACAATCATCTTACATTTGGACGCCTTCGTCCACCACCACGACCACTACTTCGGGGTCTTCCATAACAAGTTCGTGGCCCCCCGCGACTTCGGTTACTTGGGGTCTACTACTCTCTCCTTCTTCATGAATATTCCGCGTTCGTGCTATATCTAATAGCGATGAGAATCCTACAATTTAAAATGTATTTCGGTATATTTATATAATAGAATTGCATACTTTAAAACCAAAATTGCATACTCTAAAACAATAAAATTTAACCATTTCAACATGCTCTCAACAACAAAACCAAAAAAACCTACAATTTTAAATGATATGGAAAATATTGTTTAAAACCAACATAACCTACACCAGTTCAACATGCTCTCAACAATCATATGGACAAATATTTAATAATCATAATCACATTCATGTGAATATGTATCAAAATCAGTGTTCTAAAAAGCGGCCTAGGCGGCCGCCTAGGCGCTAGGCGGCCCTCCAACGCCTCGCCTAGGGGCTAGGCGTTTAAGAAAATCGGTTAATGGTTCTAGGCGGTTAAAAGCGGGTCTAAGTGGTGCGTAATCGGTGTAAGCGGGTCTAGGCGGGCTAGATCCGCTTACACCCGCTTAGGACTTAATTATTAAAAAAAGGGACCCGATTTTATTCCAACCCGACCCGCTCTAATACACTCAAACCCCTAAAACTTCTCTTTCTCCTCTAAATCCCCCGTAAAAACCCCCAAATCAATTGTATTCTCTAAATCCCTAATTCCTCTTCTCTAAAACCCCCAAATCACCTCATCTGCCTCCCTCCTCGCAGTCGGAGGCTTGCAGCTCGCAACGCGCTTCAATTTCGACCTCCTCCGCCTCCCTCCTTCGCCTGCCTCCTCACAGTCGTTGCTCGCAGTCGTCAACACAACCTCCTCCGCCTCCCTCCTCGCAGTCGCAGCTCTCACTCATTCTGTCACTCAGTCGTCAAAACCTCCTTCTCCACCTCCCTCCCTGCAGTCGCAGCTCGCTTCAACTTCAACCGACGTCAACACAACCTCTCTCTCCTCTCTTCAGCTTCAAAGTCAAGTCGTCAACATAACCACACACTGCCTCCCGCCTTGCTTTGCCTCCGACGTCAATACTACGTCCTCTTCTCTCTCAAACTTCTCCTGACGCAATCCTCCCCCATCCCCCGACTCAAGCCTCCCGCTTCCCCACACTGTTTGCTCCTTGGACTGGAATAGCCAAACAGGTAATCTTCACTACTGATCTTCGTCATAGATTAATACTAGTCTAATAGATGAGTATAAGACTATACATTAAAAGAAAAAGACTAATAATAATACACTGATTCGATTTTGTAAAGCTCATCCTGCAATTGCAAGGAGAAATATCAAGAGTAAGAATTGGTAACAATAAAACAAAACAAAATGATAAAATATATAAATAAAATATATACATAAATAAATATATATATAATATATAAATAAAACCGCCTAGCGCCTAGCCGCTTAAGCTTCGCTTACAAGGCCTAGGCGCTAAGCACCCATCGGCCGCCCGACTACCGCCTAGTGACT
Organism: Hemerocallis citrina; assembly: GCA_017893485.1. Taxonomy (NCBI): domain Eukaryota; kingdom Viridiplantae; phylum Streptophyta; class Magnoliopsida; order Asparagales; family Asphodelaceae; genus Hemerocallis; species Hemerocallis citrina. The sequence continues at coordinate 405,494 of JACEHZ010000223.1, read as the reverse complement.
TTTAGAACATTGATCAAAATATTTATGAGAAGTTTAAGAATTATAATCACATTCATGAGAAGTTTTGAAATATAAGCCACAAGTACCAGCCAAGCATCTCCAAGTATCAGAGTATCCAAATATACAGTATATACCAAATATGAGTACCTTTCTTCCTCTATGAAGTATTGCTGTCTTAAAAACATCCAGAATCCTCGATAAAGTAGTAAAATGCTACAAACTATACCAAACAATCATACAAGAAGGAATCTGAGTACAGGCAATTTAACCCATTACAAAATAAGATAAGATAATTGATGTAGCCGACCCCAAAATTTTGGGATAAAGGGTTTGTTGTTCTACAAAACAAGATATTCAACCAAAATCAAAGCTTAGAATTAACAAAAAATTTAAATAAGCTACTTATTGTTTAGAACGGTTTATTTATGGGCTTCAAAACAGTATTAAACATCGAAAGCACACAAACAAAGGGTAGATACCAATAAACAAGTATAATCTAGGAAAGCAATTTCTCCTTGATCAATTTTTAATCAGATAATAGCTACGTTATCAATTCAAACCTTTCAGGTAGAAACTCTGATACCGACGTCCAAGGATGTAATGCCTAGCTGCTCAAATAAGAGGACAATAGCATTAATGAGTTCAGCCTCAGCCTGTACAGTGAGATGACATCTGTGACAAAAAAGTATAATATAGCAATCGTGTGTGAAGAAAATTACAGCCATAAAGTAATGCTGTGTGCAAGAATCCAAGATTTTGTTTAACACAAAATCTAATTGTAAACGTATGAAGACTTACCAAACGATAGATGAGTATTTTAGGATCTACGGTTCACGAAATCCACTTCACCGTTTGTCCTACGATCCTCTTCACCGTTCACAAAAACAACCAGAATTGGAATCAACGGTGTAGGATTTAGGGTTTTGAGAGTGGGAGTAGAGGGGGTTGAGAGTGATGTAGTGAATTTGGAGAGATTTTGGACGATTTTTTTGGAAAATTCACGACTTGGGAGGCTAGGGTTTGTGGGTTTCTTTAGATTTGGGGGAGCAGAGAGAGAGAGAGAGAGAGAGAGAGAGAGATCTGAGATAGCGAGTCTATAAAAAAAATCCCCAAAACACACTCGCTATCTTAGTTAGCGAGTGTGGTATAAACACACTCATTAACTGAGACAGCAAGTCTAATCCTAAGGAATTTAAATTCGTCATCAACACCTTACACTCGCTATCCCAGTTAGGCTTCCCCAGTTAGCGAGTGTGGTACAAACACACTCACTAACTAAGATAGCGAGTGTGGTATAAACCTCATCGCTATCAGAGTCAGCGAGTGTGAGCTTTGTGTTTTTTTATTTTTTCTCACAAGTGTGGAGAAGCACATAACCATACACTCGCTATCTCAGATAGCGATGAGGTTTTAACCAAGCTTGCTATCAGCGAGTGAATCATTTTGGTAAATACTTTCGAAAGTGGATCAGTTTGGTAAATACTTTCAAAAAGTGGGTCATTTTGGTAACAAATTCCATCCAAAGAAGGTTCCTACAAAACAGCAAGTGGGTCCCAGACAGGGGCGAACATCAAGAGAGGGTCCACAGACATTTAGTTAATATCCCCTTCGTGGAACGAACCTGATACGCTTCCAAACAAAGTGTACTCTCTCTCACTCTCTTTTTCTCAGAACATACACTGTAATTAACGACGCTAACTCCTTGAAAGCGGACGTTTCTAAATTCCCTCCGGCCCTCATCTTCTCTCTAGATATTTTTGGAGAAGAAGATCGTTTCAGTCTCTAATGGCGAACCCAACACCACGTGCCTCACGTGACCATGCCAGCAGCTTCTTCACCCAAGCCAACGCCCTCCTCCGAAAAAATCTCATCTTCCAAGTACGCACCTTCTCTCTCTCTCTCTCACTCTCTCTCTCTCATCAGCATAGAATCTCGGTTAATGTTTAATTTCTGATATTAGAAACTATATATGAACAAAACTGTCGTTGATTTCGAGAAAAATGGTTAAGGAGAAAGTCAATTAATATGTATGATTTGATTTGGTATTAACTAGCTAGGGCGATATATCATATATCGTATATTTATAAGCGAAAAAAATAATAATATTGAGAGTCCCCTGTTGCTCACTATGTTTAGTGAGCATGTTTAGTGAGCACTCATGAAATAAAAACCCTATGAAATATTTGAACCTCTCATATTGTTCTATATGCCTAAGATAGCCTAACAATAAAAAATCAGGTAATTTGAAGTTGATTTGCCCATTCATCATGTTGTTAGAATTTTCAGCCATACAATTTTGTGATGATGTAAATCATGGACAAATGAATTTTCAAATTAATTGATTTTTTATCGTTAGGCTATCTTAGGTATATAGAACAATATGAGCGGTTCAAATTTGTCATAGGCAGGGGCGAAGGCAGAACAATTTTTTCAGGGGGCCAAGAAAAAATTCTATAACTATATATAAATATATAGGTATTTTTTCATAATTTTTAGGGGGACCAAATAATAAAATTTAATAGATTTAAGGGGGGGTTTAAAAATTTCAAAAATTTTAAGTGGTTTTTCAAAATTTTGGGGGGGCCCGGGCCCCCACATAGCTCCGCCACTGGTCATAGGTGCTCTATTTCGTGAGTGCTCATCAAAGTAGTTAGCAACCGAAGATTTCTCTAATAATGCATGCCAAAAGATGATTTGATTGGGTTTGTTTTGCTATTTGATTTTAATTTTTTTTTTTTTAAGGAGGTACAGGTGTGCTAACTTCTTATCAGACCTCCCACTCAAAATTTAACTCTAGTTATCCACAACATACTTTTGGGGCGAGATGACCATAGTGGTTATTTCAAGTACTCCAGAAGGAACTCAATCAGTCCAAAGTTATATATTTTATAGTTATATGGTGTAATGCCACACAACTCCGGTTGTCATAACTCCTTTTGCAAACTCATTATGAGATTATTATTATTATTATTATTATTATTATTTTATTTTTTTGAGATAAACGTGACCAATTTCATTAATGAAAAATTAACGAAATTACAAAATATCCATATTACAATACTTATGAGATTGTTGATAGTAAACTAAATTTAGCTTGCGGCTATTTGTTATGGCTCTTAGCCTTCTCTTGTCAAAATGAGGGTGGGTATGAATCATAATAAGGGGGGAATCACATTTCAGTTCTAAGGCATATATGTAGAATCAAGAGCCGAACATAAAAATTCGGGCTATGACTTTAGTTGGATTTTGTTACAACTATTTGCTTCTAATGAAATTAGACTAGAGGTAGAGCCATATATATATATTACAACGATGCTCTTAATATTTGATTGCCAGAAACGCAATATGAAGACGAACATTGGCCTCCTTGCATTCCCCGTTCTCCTCTGTTTGCTAATAGTTGCCATCCAAATTATCATCAACAGCGAGCTGAATAGCCCCGATTTCCAATGTGGGTGTGTTTGTGTGGACAAAAATGGGGATGGTAAATGTGAGAAGGTGTGCAGTATCGAGTACTCGACAGAAGTCCAAGCTATGTTCTGCCCTATACCTAATCCTCCACAATGGACACCTTTACTCCAAGTTCCTACTCCTAAGAAACGTGCTGTGAGAGTTGATTTTCTGCCATTTACCGACCTCCCAGATGCATCGTGCAGAATGACGAGAACATGTCCGGCTACTATTCTCTATACTGGCAAAAATCAATCCTTTGCAAAAAGTATGTGAACTGTCTCCCCCTCAATGAAATGTTGAAAACTTTCGCAGGGAAAAGTTTTCAACAAAGGATAATCTTGTTTGTTTGCCTGTAGTGAAAAAATTACATTTCTAGCATTTTCTGCGATTTAATTCCTGTTCAAATCAGTTTCATACTTTGTGCATGCTTTAAAATTGGAATCATAAAAAAATAGTTTATCTTTAATAACTTACAGGTTTGGGACAAAGCTTGTTTATGAGCTCACCACCGTCTTTTTTAAATTTCTTTGATCAGTCAGATCTCCTACCCAATCTCATCCTGGTAAGAACTGTGATAGATTATAGATTATGGGTTTTCAGATGTGCTTGTTATATGCTTTTCTCTTCATTCTTAGGACTTGTTAAATCTCCGTAAACCTTGCAGGGTACAGACACCTACCCTGGATCAACGCTGTTCACTGAACCTGCATTTACCGATGGAGAACCGTTGTACGTTCTTATGCCTAAATGCATACCGAATTTCACACTTGCTGTTCCTTTACAGGTTGCTTCTCTAAATCTTTCACTAGGTATGTAAGTTCTTCATCTTCTAAAACATTCTGTTTTTAACTCAATACTGTATAACTCTATGTTTTCTTTTTAATTATCATTTTAACTACGAAACAGAGCTTAAGTGCATTGAAGGCTTGCCTTTGTGGCGTGATAGTGCTTCAGTGGTAAATGATGAACTGTTCGTGGGTTCCCTAAAGTCTAATGAAATCACTGGAGGTATCTCCATTTTTGTTTTTTTGTTCCATGCATTTACCTTTGTGAGATCAAAATCTGATTTCAGAGTCCTGTTTTTTTTTGCAGCTTATGATTTCTTAACCTCTAATGAGAAACAGTATGCAGTTAATATTTGGTATAATGCTAGTTATCAAGAAGATTTCGGTGGGCCTGGATTGTTGCGTATTCCACGGTCGGTGAATCTGGTACAAACACTTTAAATAGTTTAAGGTCTTTGCTGTTTGTTTTTTTTTTTTTTTGATTTAACTGAGTATCCTCCCTCCTCCTCAGTTGGAAGACTAATCTCAGTCCCGTAGCGAGGCTTTGCAAATGGGCCTAAGATTTGAGGCCCATGGCTACTGGCCACAATATAGTGTTAACCACGGGTTTCGAACCCAGGATCTCGGAGGAGCATACTCCTGGTCCTGGCGTCTCCCAACCACTAGGCCACTATGTTGTGGTTGTCTTTGCTGTTTGTTTCACACACACATTGTGCTTTCTCCTTGTTTTTGTGAGAAATGAAAGAGTAGGAAATCAGAAAGAATTGCTCGATATTATTAGTTTATTACACTAAACCCTTAGGGGGTGTTTGGAAGGGGGATTATTTTTTGTTTCCTGGGAATCTTAAGAGATGTTTAAGACCTACCAAACATGTTTTATGATTCCTAGGAATCATAAATTCCAGGATTTATGATTCCTGGGAAGAAAAAAAAATTCCTTGTACCAAACGCCCCCTTAGGCTATTCATAATGATAATGAGAATAAGAGATCGAGTACATTTCTCAAAGAAGATATTCATAATATACGAGTATCAATATTGTTTTATTCATTTAGAATGGTTGAAATTGTTGTCCTTTCAATTATTCATTTTTTTTCTCCCTTAAACATGAAAACAATGTCGACTTATCCTAACCACGCAGGCCTCCAATGCTTACCTCCAACTCCTAAAAGGTACTCATACGAAGATGCAGTTTGAATACGTTAAAGAAATGCCAAAACAAGCAACGCAACTTAGGCTGGATTTCTCTTCTATAATTGGACAGCTATTCTTTGTCTGGATTATAGAACTTCTATTCCCAGTAAGTACGATAAAACTTGAAGCATCCTCTGAACGATTACATTTTGTATCGTTTCTGTTGTAGTGATTCCCTATCTTTGTAACAGGGGCTATATTATAGCATCATTTTCTATAATTATTTTGAAAGCTATCTTTTGTGGATTAATATGTACAAGTGGCTATATAATTGTGCAATTTTTGATACAGGTCATATTGACATACCTGGTCTACGAGAAGCAACATAGGCTGAAAATCATGATGAAAATGCACGGGCTTGGTGATGGAGCTTATTGGATGATATCCTACACTTATTTTCTCGTGATATCATCTCTTTACGTGTTATGTTTTGCGATATTTGGCTGTCTTATCGGTAAGAGTATGTACAAACCTCACAATTTTCAATCACCGGAAGTCCAGAAATTCTAAAATTAAATACCCTTTTCTCTTCAGGTTTGAAGTTTTTCAGGTTGAATGACTACAGTGTGCAGTTTGCCTTCTTTTTTATTTACATTAACTTGCAGATTGCACTAGCATTTTTTGTGGCATCGTATTTTTCTAATGTCAAAACCGCTACAGGTCAGCTTCTAACTAACTAAATTTGCAATCCCCTTACAGTGGTTAGCTGTTCCTTCTCTAAAAAAAATTTGAAATTTGTTATCCCCTTCCTACAATTGACTAATGGAAGCTTTTGATATTTTGCAGTAATAGGTTATATATATGTGTTCGGTTCTGGTCTACTAGGATCATTCCTCTTCCAATTTTTCCTGGAAGATAGTTCCTTCTCAAGTAAGTGGACGAAATTACTAAAATGTGAATTCTATTATTTAGTATTGCATATTATTTATAATTTTAAATTTCATTTGATATTCTTAGTTAGTGCTGCTACTTGGACAAATTATCTAGACCTGACCTGCTTCTGAATTATACTCGCTTAGGTCTCATTATGATGGACTGGACGGGAGCCCCAAATTTTGGATCAGTCTTTTTACTGGTTAGAAGACATAGTCCGAAAATAAGTAAATACTATAATCTAGATTTTCAAACATATGACATATTTCTTCATATTTACAATGTAATTAACTATCAAAAATGTAGTAATTACGACTCTTGGAGAGAGAGCTTCAACTGATGAACAAAATGTCATCAAGTTTCATTGGTTAAGCTGAGATTATATATATAGAGTTAATTTTTTTTTACTTGTGTTAATCTATGATTTTTCAAACAATAAACTTTAGACAATGTTAAATTGAAGTATCATTTGCAAGGTGCTCTCGTTAACTTGACGCGTTAATACTTTATCCAACTAGTTTTTCCACGTACCGAGTACAAAAATATTTGTTTGGTTAATGTTTACACACATAAAAAAGTAGGAACAAATTAATCCTCCTTGAAGGACCTTGAATTTATTTTCATTTAACGTTTGGCATGTTTTACTACATGCTTCACAAAGATATATAATCGTTATTATTTAGATTTTAATTGACTGTGTAGGGCATGACCTAATTTGTCGGGGGTACGTACACATCCGATACCATCATCTGACCTAATCCGACAGTGCTAGATATTCTTGCTTCAATTTCTTTACTTCGTCGACCAGTCTATAAATAACGTTATCAGATTGTGAGATTTTTTTGTGTTTTTCAGGGGTCTGGATTGTAGTGATGGAGATTATTCCTGGGTTTTCTCTGTATCGTGTAATATACGAGTTCTCACAATCTTCATTCTATGGGAATTATGTGGGAACTTCAGGCATGCAGTGGGCTGACTTGGATGACAGTAGTAATGGGATGAAAGTTCTCATGATACTAATGAGTGTAGAATGCTTGGTATTGCTCCTAGTTGCATACTTCATCGATCAGTTTGGTTCTGTAGGTTATGCGATCAGAAATGTTGCTCTATCTTTTTGCGCATGCTTGAAAAAGAAGCAATTACCACCTAATCGTGAACCCAGTTTTGGTACTCAGGAGCCTAAAGTTTTTGTTGAATTGGAGAAGGATGACGTTGTTCAAGAGGTAAGCGTAGTATTGCTTTATATTCATTCAACAATTCACGTAGGTTTTATTTCAGTGTTGCACTTATGCCTCTTTAGTCTGCTATCTCTTCTAAAACCCCTGCAATTGCAAATGCCAGCCTGAGTCATGTTTCCTGTACTTGCTTTTGCTCAATCACATTCTATTCTACTTACTTCCTTGCTTATATGATATATATTCATTTCATTTTATCATAGTTTCTATACTCTGCCTTTTGAGTTATATATGCGCGATAACATAAAAACTGTATTGAAATTATTTCGTTGCATCTCCTGATTTCCAGGTGAAGGTGGTTGAACAGCTACTTCAAGGCCCTCATTCAAATTACGCAATCATCTGTGATGACCTTAAAAAGATGTATCCAGGAAGGGATGGAAACCCGGGAAAGTTTGCAGTTCGAGGGCTATCCCTTGCCTTGCCTCGAGGGGAATGTTTTGGCATGCTCGGTCCCAACGGTGCAGGAAAAACTTCCTGGATCAATATGGTCAGTGTATTAACATTCTCATTCAGAACTTGTAGATGGTCTAAATATATATTTGTATTTACTGGGTTTGATCCCAACATTATTGTGCTACATCTAAAGTCAAAAATTATATTCTATTCACTAACGTCTAATATGTGCATAGATGATTGGGCTTACAACACCTACTTCAGGCACTGCATATGTTCAAGGAGTGGATATATTGACCAACATGAATAAAGTTTACAGTCGTATGGGTGTTTGCCCACAACATGAGTAAGATCGATCTTTCCATATTTTCTTTTCTATTGATTTGATGACATCTTGGCAGAATAAACATTGTTGTGATATTGAAAACAAAATCTTCAGAGTTGCTCATTTGCCTTTTCATTTTCGAAATCTGAGACAGTTTGCTTTGGGAGACACTAACTGGAAGGGAGCATTTGATGTTTTATGGTCGACTGAAGAATTTGAAAGGATCTGCATTGACTCGGGTAATGGTCAAGTTTATGTCAACCAGCATTGTTATGACTTGGCAGAACTACATAGCCTATATCTTACCCTTGCATAATATTACATTACTTTCTTGTTTGAGGACCAACTCTTATACCAAAACCAAAATTTAAATATCTCTCATTATATGTATATACCTTTTAACAGGCTGTTGAAGAGTCACTAAAAAGTGTGAATTTGTTCCTTGGTGGTGTTGGTGATAAACAAGCCGGGAAATACAGTGGTGGAATGAAGCGAAGGCTCAGTGTCGCAATTTCACTCATTGGAAATCCTGCAGTATTTCCCGACATCCACATTACCCCTATTTCTCGATAACTATTACTATCTTATGGAGTCAAACCAGTAAACGTTTACGTTTAATGGAACAGGGTGACAATATTCCACATTTTCTTTAAAAAAAAGAAAAAAAGTTAACGCATATGTATTTTGATTCTATGTTAGGTTGTCTATATGGATGAGCCAACTACAGGACTAGATCCGGCATCAAGGAACAACTTGTGGAATGTCATGAAGAGGGCGAAAGAATGCAGCGCAATAGTATTAACCAGTTAAGTTTTTAAAATTTTCCCTAATGTATCCCTCTTGATTAGGAGACTGCCTAAGTGTTTAACTTAAATATTTTAGTCAAGTTATCGATCTCATAATGATTTTCATCTTTGTCGATTTCAGCCCATTCGATGGAAGAAGCAGAGTTTCTCTGTGATCGGTTGGGAATCTTCGTAGATGGAAGTTTGCAGTGCATAGGAAATCCAAAGGAGGTGAGTCCAGTAAACACAATACCTTGACATGCATGTTATATAACTGAAAAAAATGCGGATTTGTTTTGCTTATCAATCTCAAAATTTCACCATTTGTGCATTCAAATTTCTGCCTGATAACCAACACCTGATCGACTTAACACCTAATAATGTTTCACAAGCATTTCTTTGATTCCTCTAAGCCTAACATTGATTAATCTGTTTGTAAAATGGGATTGTGCAGCTTAGGGCTAGATACGGTGGAACCTATGTGCTTACAATGACAACATCTTCTAACAACGAAGAAGACGTACAACACTTAGTTCACGGGCTCTCTGCAAACTCAATAAAGATTTATCACTTATCCGGAACTCAGAAGTTTGAAATGCCGAAACAAGAAGTGAGAATCGCTGACGTTTTCCAAGCGGTGGAGGATGCCAAGAGCAGGTTCAGCATACATGCATGGGGTGTGGCTGATACTACCTTAGAGGATGTGTTCATCAAAGTTGCCAAAGGTGCAGAAGCTTTCAGTGTCCTTTCATAATTAAGAAGAAGAACCAAAAAAAAAATTGGTCTCATCTCTTATTATTCTCACGTAGATTCAAGAATGAGTTTGATGAATCTATGTATTGTAATTCTTCTGATCAGACAATCTCAGTCTCGATCTGTTTAAATTCCTTTATTTATTAGATACATGGGTTGCAAATGACACTATAGCAGGATGCATGAATTCTATTAGTGCTTTTTGTTGGGGTTTATGGATCCAATACACGATAATGGGGTTGGAGAAGTCAGATGAGAAGAAGAGTCGAAAAAGCAACAAGTTGCTGCAGGCGAGCAGTGGCGGAGCTATGTGGGGGCCCGGGGTGGCCCCGGCCCCCCCAAAATTTTGTAAATTCCCTTAAAATTTTTGAAATTTTTTAAAACCCCCCCTTAAATCTATTAAATTTTATTATTTGCCCCCCCTAAAAATTATGGAAAAAATACCTATATATTTATATATAGTTACAGAATTTTTCCTTGGCCCCCCTAAAAAATTTGTTCTGGCTTCGCCCCTGCAGGCGAGTTGCGGTCGACCGTAGGTGGAAAGTTGACCGCATTCGTATAGGCAAAAGAACGGTCGACCGTGTAGTCGACCGTCACTCTCTCTGGATGGACCCTGTATCTTGAAGAGACGATCGGTCGACCGCGCAGTCGATCGACCTGCGCTCTGTTGGAACTCGTGCAGGCGAAGGAAAGAATCGGTCGACCGACTTGGTATTGCGGTCGATCGTCCCGACGCTGTTTTAATGAGCGGCTGAGATTAAAGTTGTGGAATTATATATATATTGTATTGTGTATGATTTTAGGGTTAAGTGAAAAGAAAATAGAGATCTACTAGCCGTCATGAAGAGAGAGGGAGATAGAGAAAAACCCTACACCTTGGTGTGAGTTCTTGAAAAATTTGTAAACCTAATCTTCATATTTCTAGTGGAAATCGCAGGAGTGTCTCTGCGCGGGAAAGTAGCCATTGTTATGGGTGAACCTCGAAAAAATCTCGTGTATTCTTGTGTGTTGCTTTTTTGGTTATTCTTTCTTCTCTTGTTTTGATTTTATAGTTCTTGCATCTCGTCGTCGTCGTTGTTGAGTTTATTCCGCAGTTAGAATTCAACAAAGTGGTATCAGAGCTACAGGTTGGTAGTATTGATTGAGATGGGAGACATGAGTAGAGTCAAGCAGTTCGATGGAACGGATTTTACAAAGTGGAAGATCCAAATGATTGCGTATCTCCGACAGAAGGATCTAGATGATCCGTTGTTTGGTGTGAAGCCAGAAGGGACGAAGGTCAATCCGGTTGCATTGGTAGCCTGGAATAGATTGGATCAGAAAGCGCTTGGGCAGATTCAGTTGTCGCTGAGCAGGAAAGCGCTATTGCACATTGAGAATGCAAGAACCGCAAAGGAGGCAATGGAGATATTGACAGATATGTTTGGGAAACCGAATGCAGCGAACCAGATCTTACACCTAAAGAAGTTGGTTAACTTGAAATTGTCAGAAAGGGATTTGGTTGCTGAGTACATCAACAATTTCTGTATGGTTTACAATCAGATGGAATCGTCGAGTTTAAAGTTTGAGGAGAGTGCACAATCGTTGTTGTTGCTATCCAGTCTTCTCGATAGTTACGACACGGTAGAGCAGACTATTACAAGCACCATGACTGATATGACAATCCTAAAGGATGTTATAAGTAGCATTATGAATGAGGATGCAAGGAGGAAAAGACATGGAGAGACTTCGGTGTCATATCCTAGCAATGCTGCACTGTTAGTTGATAACCGTGGTAGAAGTAACAACAGAGGGAAGTCACAGAGCAGGAATCACAGATCCAAGTCAAGAACATGACATCGCAAAGGTGGGTGTTGGTACTGCAAGAAGCCAGGATACAGGAGAGACCAATGCGAGGAGTATAAGAAAGCATAAGCAGGATCACAAGTAGGGATGCTTTCGGATCGGATATTGGCTATACCAATATCCATATCTGCATTCCAAAGAAGGATTCGGATACGGATACAGATATGACTCGGAAAATAAAAATCATATCCGTCTACCAGATACGGACACGGATACGGATAGGATTCGGATACGGATTCGGATACGGATACAGATATGAATCGGATACGGTCTACCGGATAACGGATACGAATTCAGATATCAAATATAAAATTTTTGCTATTTATTTTTCTTAACATGTATATCACTGAATTATGGATATTGATTTTCATATCTAATCACAAAATGAAAATCAACAGAATAAAAAAGGTGAATGAAAATTTATTTCAAATATATACAACTCTTATAAAAATGAATACAGTATGCACTTACCTGTCTATTTTGTATTGGTTTAAATATGACTATTAACCTTTTTCACCAGGACGGTGTGGCGTTATTGAAAAAGACAGTACTTTGGAAGAACTGCAGTAATGGAGGAATGGCGACTTGAGCCCCTGCAAATATTTTTGGAAAAAACATATAAGAGCATGTACTCAACAAAATGTTTGTCGGTCCTGTACATAACAGAAAATACACCAAAATAAGAAAATCCACCTAGTTATCAGCATTAATCTACAAGCCAAAAAGAAAGAGGTTTGCAGCCTTGACTAAGAAGCTCAAGAAAAAAATTGCAGTCATGATCACTCATTAAGAATGGCAAAGACTTGGTTAATAATGTCGATTATGATGCACTAACATAAGGTCATTAGATTGAACTAAATTCATATGAGCATTAGAAAATCAAAAGAACTGCACTGGTTCTTCCGGTAAAAAACTGCACTGGTCAACATGTATGAGTGCACTATTATGTGGCAGCCTGACTGGGATTGCAATTTACCATGAATTTTCCATTTTCCTGTCAATGATGGAGCCAAACGCTCTTTTGTAAGGATTGGTCATCACCTAAGCACTTGTAACGATCATTTAGTGCAAAGTAACAGGTAATTGACGAATTATATGATACGCGGAAATTTTCCAATGAAGAGTGACCGGGAGATTTATCATCCCGATATAACTTGTATTCCTTTCACATTATCTGAGCAATTAACTCATGGGCAAGATGATATTTACTTGAGTATCAATTTATCAAAACAAAAAAACTAAATACTTAAGGAGAGGATGACACATTAAAGTCTTCCAAAGTTGCAAGGTAATGAGGTACGAAATACTCAATCAAATGAACTTAAAAAGAAATCAGCAGCAGTGAATAGAGAAGTATTCCTGTAGTTACCTTTCAGGATCCCATCTATTCTCAGAGCAACTCCACCTTGAAGGAAGAAGGGCATCAGCAGGTATCTTGTGCCACTTGGAGCAATCTTCACACTGAACCCATTGACAGCTATCACTGGTAGGGATTTATGGCAGTGACAATTTATCAGTAGACAAGGGCAAATATCACAAATATCATCGGCCATAATCGATACATACACTAAGCAAATCAACTATAGGATACAGATTAGAATTCAAGTGAAATATGCACACTTTGTACAAGAAGACTATTCAGTCAAAACCAGTAAATTGCACTGAAGTGACTGAACCAAGTCTAACACTCCATCGAGCTGATTCTTCAACATCAATCGGACAATGTAAATTTAATAGTTTCTGGTATTTTGGATTCAGTTTTGTTTAAATCCAAACAAACCAAACTTTATGTGCAAACACAAACAAGCACTCAAGAAGACCAAATTATCTGTATGTGTATTAATTATATACACACATATAACGAGTAAACTTAGCAAATATACACATTCAAATTATGTGCATATCTACAGTTAACTTTTTATACATTGACATATTTAAATAAAACTAAATTTTATGTGCAAACACAAACAAACACTCAAGAAGACCAGATTATCTCTCTGTGTTGATTTTTTATATACACAAATGTGAGTAAACTGAGCAAATATACCATATTCAGATTATGTGCATATGTACATTTATTAGTCTGTATACATCTATATGTAATTATGTACAATGAGAGAGAGAGAGAGAGAGAGAGAGAGAGAGAGAGAGAGAGAGAGAGAGAGACTGATGTTCCTACAGTGTCCATGATTGGCACTCTCAATCGCAACTAGAACACTTTACAATCCAGACAAAAATGATGATGACATGTATGCGCAGACACAATACATAACCTTCTTGCAAATTTGAAACTTTCTTCCTCCGTCCCTTTCACACACACCACATGGTGATCATTCATCAAAGTAACTATGCAGTGTCATCTTGCATATCCAACATAACAAAAACCACAGAATGGCAAAGACATTATTAACCAAGTCTAAATTTACGTGGTGATGGAACGAGTGGAACTTTTTAAATTTTAGTCATGATCACTCTTTAAGAATCACTAAAACAGAAATGTAACTAAATTCCTGCAACTTAATTAAAATAGACAAAAGCATCCAATGAACTGTATAATCTTATGATTAGCTTTAATATGCCACAATATTCATTCATAAACAAACCAATGACAACAAACCTACAGTTTTCTCAATAAATGAAGATTTATAATCATTACGTACAAGTATAAACAATAAATACCTTCTGAAACCTCTTCCGTGGTGTCGATCAATTAAGGTCTGAATGACAGGGTTTCGAAAAAAATGAATGATAGGGTTTTAGATTTGGGAAAATAGGGTTTCAGATTTGGGATAGGGTTTCAGATTTGGGATGGGGATGGGCTTCTGTAGCTCTGCTAGACGATGGGTTTCCACTAGAGTGTTAGGAACTTAGGGCTGCTAGAAGATGGGTCGATGACGATGGTCGATGGATCGATGGGGATCGGGGGTAGTCGGGCCGGTCGATGACGATAGGTAGCCAGAGGAAGGGGATGACCATGGTCGATGGGTCGATGAGGATTAGAATTTAGAAACTTAGGGTCTGTTTGGTTGGAGGGGAATGGTGGGGAGGGGAGGGGCGGGGGAGGGGGGGATTTTTTAAAACATTTCTTGTTTGGTTCATTTTTTGGGAGGGGAAGGGAGGAAAATGGAGGGGTGCAAAATTCCTCCTAAGCCAATTTTAATTTTCCTCCAATATTGTGGGATTTAGAGGGGGAGAGAAAGTATGTCTAAACCAAAATTGCAAGTATGTTCGTAGATAAGAGGACAATTGTGTGTATGTTTGTAGATAAGAGGACAATGATATAGTTACCTTAGCGTTGTATGTGAACGACATGTTGTTAGCAGGTTCATGTATGGAGAAGATTAAAGAAGTGAAAAAGGTGCTAGCTTTGGAGTTTTCAATGATGGACTTGGGTGAAGCAAAGCAATCATCGGCATGAAGATTAGTAGAGACAGGAGAAGCAAAAAGCTTTGGTTATCTCAAGTGGACCACGTGAAGAAGGTGTTGAAGAGATTCAACATGGATGGCGCGAGGCCAGTCACTTGTCCCTTGGCTGCTCACTTCAAGTTATCAGTGAACTTGTGTCCTAAAATGGATGCGGAGATGGAGGAAATGGCTGTTATTCCTTATGCCTCAGCCGTTAGGAGTTTGATGTATGCGATTGTGTTTATAAAACCAGACATCGCACAAGTAGTGGGAGTTGTCAGCCGTTACATGAAGAATCCAGGTAAACAACATTGGGATGCAGTAAGGTGAATTCTTAGATATCTAGCAGGTACTTCAGACCACTCTCTTTGTTTTGGGAGAGATTCTTTGCATATACATGGTTATGTGGATGCGGATCTTTTGGGCGATCGTGATGGTTGCAGAAGTACTACAGGGTATGTATTTACAGTTGGAGGAACAGCTATCAGTTGGGCTTCGCAGTTATAAAAGTTTGTAGCATAGTCAACCACAGAGTCAGAGCATATGGTACTTACAGAAGCGACGAAAGACATGTTGTGGATTTCGGAGCTTATGAAACAGTTGGGCAGGAAGAAACCCATAGGTGAACTATGATGTGACAGTCAAAGTGCAGTTTTCTTGGCAAAAACTCGGCATATCACTCTAGGACTATGCACATTCAAATGAGGTATCATTTTATCAGAATGGCGGTTGAGAAGAAATGTTTGAAGCTAACTAAGATTCTTGGCACTAAGAATTCGGCAGACATGCTTACTAAGGTGGTGGCTAGCAAGAAACATCAGTTTTGCTATACCGCTATTGGATTGTCTCCAGGTTAATTGTTGAGGAGACTCGCAGAGGCACAGGTCTAGACTAGGCCAATGGAAGAATGAAGAACAGGTTAGAGACTTCGTGTATATGTCTCCAAGTGGAAGATTATTGGGGTTTGTGGATCCAATACACGATAATGGGGTTGGAGAAATCAAATGAGAAGAAGAGTCGAAGAAGCAGCATGCTGCTGTAGGCGAGTTGCGGCCGACCGTAGGTGGACAGTCGACCTCATTCGTACAGGCAAAAGAATGGTCAACCGTGCAGTCGATCGTCACTCTCTCTGGATGAACTCTGTATCTTGAAGAGACGATCGGTCGACCGTGCAGTCGACCGACCTGCTCTCTGTGGAACTCGTGCAGTCGAAGGAAAGAACTGGTCGACTGACTTGGTGTTGCGGTCGACCGTCCCGATGCTGTTTTGATGAGCGTCTGAGATTAAAGTTGTGGAATCCTATATATATTGTATTGTGTACGATTTTAGGGTTAAGTGAAAAGAAAATAGAGATCTACTAGCCATCATTAAGAGAGAGGGAGATTGAGAGAAACCCTACACCTTGGTGGTGAGTTTTTGAGAGATTTGTAAACCTAATCTTCATATTTTTAGTAAAAATTGCAAGTGTGCCTTTACGCGGGAAAGTAGCCATTATTTTGGGTGAAGCTCAAAAAAATCTCGTGTGTTCTTGTGTGTTGCTTTTTTGGTTGTTCTTTCTTCTCTTGTTTTGATTCTATAGTTCTTGTATCTCATCGTCGTCGTTATTGAGTTTATTCCGCAGTTAGAATTCAACACTTTTGACATGATTCAGTCATTTGTTAGTACTTGGAGATGTGTATCCATAATGTTAGTAGTATCAAAATTTAGCTGATATGTTCGATATTAGAGCATCCACAGTCGTGATTGTCAAAAAATGACAAAATGCATATTTACATATAGCATATATAGTGTTTGCTGCAATCATCGAATGCTATTATAGCAATTTAAAATAAAAAAATATAAGATGGACTTTGGAGATCCGTCGGAGGGCGAAACGTACATGAAATCGATAATTTAATATAAAAAATTCGTCAGACAGATCTTGAACATCCGTCGGAAGGAAAAAAAATCAAAAAAGCGTCTGTCAGACGTAATTCTAAATATTTTTTTGATTTTTTTAAGAATTAAAAACAATTTTTTAGTGAAAATTAATAATAAAATTGTGGGCCCCTCCACAGACGGATCTTCAAGATCCTTCCAAGAGGGTAACCCTATTATTGAACAATATTTTTTTAATTCAGAAATTAAAAAAAAACGTGGGACAGACTTTCAAGTTCTGTCCGACGATTTAAAAAATAATTTTTCGGCGTGGAATGGATCTTGAAGATTCGTCCTGTATAATATGCATAATTCCTTTATCCGTTCTCATATATAGCAATTTATTATCACAAAATCGTCAAAATATACATAAATAACAAACGACTGTAATACTTGTTTAGCTAAAATATACATATTATGTATAAATAGCAAACGACTGGGGCTGTTCTTAGGCAGTTAGCTATACCTAACAACATTAATTAAAAAAATTAAGACGAAGGTGATCATTTTGTTAACTTTGGATTGAGATAATTGCAATAAACATGTTGACAAGCAAAGTGAGAGAGAGAGAGAGAGGGAGGGGCTCTACATCAAGTAGGACTTAGCAAGATGTTGATATTCAGTGGGTCCCATGAATACGTGGCAACAGTTTATTCCTTACCCTCGGTTTCTTTTGACATTCTGTCCCTTTGTTGCTACTGGTCTAAGGTCGAAATGGCCCACCAAACTCTTCCAATGGCCAAGGTTAAAACGGATCAGCATTTTGAATAGGTCCAATTCGGATCGGATCTTACAAATAGACACGGCAAGACCCACTAAGAGTTTATTGGATAATTCCCTATAACAATCAGTTTCTTTCCTTGCATTGGATGCTCTCCTAATATAGTCACAATTTCGGCTATTCGGAATTCTACAAAAATTAGATAAATTCGAAAACAATTTGGCAAAAGTTTGGCAAGAAATGAATTCAAAATTTAATATATCTTAGTAGTTAGTACTCATTAGCTAAGTACAAATATATTTAAATCCACAAATATTTATTGTACAATTTATTTAATTCGTGATTTTTATAAATAATTTGTTAAATTCGTAAATTAAACTTAAAAGGATAAATAATTCGCAAAACAATTGAGCTAATGATTTCTCCGCGAACAATTCGTGAACTTTGTTACTGTGAGATTCTATAGGATTCTCAGCCGTTGGTTTGACCGGTTTGACCTTCCATGCTAAGAAAATCTAGATTATCTTCTCCTCCTCAATTAAGCCTTATCTCTCCTCACTCGCTCAAATACAGACAATTTATAACATATATTTATCCAAACTACAGACTTCTTACTGTTCAGTTTTTCTCTATTAACTCGGACATTGTTTTCTTTTAGGGAAAATGTGAAATAAGGTTACTTTGTTTAATTTATAAGAAATTAACAAATAAACTCAAAGTATTGAACCAAATATACAATCTACAACACAAAAAATAAAATATAGATCCTCCAGTTATACATGGAAGGGTGGGACAGTAGACAAAATATATATATATATAATAACATCACCGGTAAAGACACCAAGTGGTTCCCTCCAACAAAATCTTGGAGGGTGGGCCATTGATCCGAAAGATAGCTATCTCAACGAAGATTGTTGGTAGGTGGAAAGACAGATCTAGGATTGTAATATATGGTGTTTATACTCAAACCAATGACATTTTAGTAGGCTTGGTATCGATTCCGATCCACTGTTACGGGCTCAAATAACGTTCAAGATGAAGCTTATATGATGGAGATGTAGTATATAGACTGGTATATGGGTCTGTATCTGATATATGAGTTCTTCGTGTTTTTTCTTCCTTGAGTTACAGTTCATTCTGAAACGTTACTTCGGGTCGGGTCCTGAGATGGAGCGGGTTGTAAATGAGTCTGTACGTTGAGCGGTTAAACCGTTAGTACTGTAGCGTTGCGTGCGCTTTATTTAATAAATCCCTCTAAAGGGAGAACTCCAATATTTTGTGATGCATTTGAAATCAATAGAAAATTCCCAACTCTAGTCTTCCACTTCTTCTTATAAACCCTAACATCATCCATGGTGAGGAATCGACATCCGCAAGTTACAGCTCCTAACAGTGTGGTATCAAAGCCAGCCATTGTCGATGACGATCGATGATCGTGATGTAGGAGGACCGTCGGTGGTGGAATCAGAGATCGCGGAGTTGAGGAATCAAATGAATTCTCAAATGGCCTTAGTTCAAACCTAACTTGATTTTGTGGTCGATCAGCTTTGTGTAATGGCGATTCGGCATCCAACTCATGCGAATCCAATTCCAGACCCTGCACACGAGGTAACAAACCCTAGCTCAACTCAATTTAGGGCTCCTTTTGGTCCCAATAATGCTCAAAGAACTCCTTTCAAAATTGAGTTTCCAACGTTCACTGAGGGGGATCCTACGGAGTGGAACTGTAGTGCAGAGCAATTTCTTGATTTCTATGAAGTAGCTGAAAATCAGAAGTTGAGATTTGCTTCACTGAATCTCAAAGGAAGAGCGGCACAGTGGTTTTGAAGACGCATCAAGGGTAGGGGTGATACAATTTCGTGGTCTCAGTTTTTGGAGGATTTGATTACTCGGTTCGGTCCAACGGAGTTCCAAGATTAGGAGGGAACACTGTTGAAGCTGAGTCGGAAAGGAGACTTGGAGGTGTATGTTTAGGAGTTTGACAGGCTCTCTAATTTTGTGGAAGGGTGGACTGAGAGACATTTTCTCAGCACATTTGTGAGTGGGCTTCGTGATGAAGGTGGGATGTAAAATCCCAGAGGCCTAAGAATGTTAATGAAGCCATTGGCTTGGCTCAAGGGTATGAAGAGAAGATACAGTGCAATAAGAAGGTTCCTAAGCCTACATATGTTTCCAAGGGAGCTGTCAGTAACTTCCAGGGTACTAAGAGTTCTGAGGGACCTCCTTCTATTGTAAAAGGACCTAAACAACTAATGTCGCATGAACTTGGAAAGAGGAAAGCTAAGGGCCTCTGCATCAACTGCGATGAAAAATACACACCAGGGCATAGGTTTGTTTCTCTGAAGTTATATTTCCTAGAGAGGTTTGAGGATGATGAAGGAGAGGATGATGAAGGGGAAGAAGTTATAGAGGAGAGAGCTTTTGATATGAGTATGAGGGTTGAAGTACCTCGCATCTCCTTCCATGCACTCATTGGATTATCAAATTGCCCCCAAACTTTAAGGGTTAAAGGGAAGATAAAAGAAAGGGAAGTTAATATTCTAATAGATACTGGGTCTACTCACAACTATATTGATCCTAAAAAAGCTAAGAAAATTGGCTTAGTGATTCAGCAAGAGCCGAGGTTTAAAGTGACAGTTGCAAATGGAGAATTCATGCACAGTGAAGGTAGGATAGAGAATGCTAAGTTCATAGTGCAAGGGGTTCCTTTAGTAGCTGAATTATTGATTCTACCACTGGGTCCCTCTCAAATGGTACTTGGAGCACACTGGTTAAGATCCTTGGGTAGAGTCGCCATGGATTTCAATGATCTGACCATGGAATTCATGCTTGAAGAAAAGCGGAGGGTGATACATGGGGTGAGGGTTAAATGGATACAAGTCATAAATGCTGAAGAACTTCCAAAGGCTTTAGAGAATTCTTGTCAATTCTTCATGCTTCAAGTTTAACAATGTGAAGAAGATGACTCTGTTTCTTAGCCTTGTGCATTATCTGTGTACTCTCAATTGCAGTCGGGAGCTCAAGAAGAGTCCATTAGGCAGGTATTATCTCAATTTCCAGAAGTTTTTACTGCAAAAATTTCCATGCCTCCTCAAAGAAGAGTAGACCACCAAATTCCCTTTATAGAAGGTCACAAACCAGTATGTGTTAGCCCCTACAAACACCCATATTTTCATAAAAATGAAATTAAGAAGCAAGTGAAAGAGATGTTGGATGCTATGTTAATTAGAAATAGTGGGAGTCCCTATGCCTCACCGTTATCTTAGTTAAGAGGGCTGATGGCTCTTGGAGGTTATGTGTTGACTATAGGGCCCTTAATGCACAAATAGTGAAGGCAAAATTTTCCATTCCCTTATAGATGAGCTGTTAGATGAACTCTTTGGTGCAAAATACTTCTCAAAGATAGACCTAAGGTCTGGGTATCATCAAATCAGGGTGCATGAGTCTGACATATACAAAACTACATTTTGGACTCACCAAGAGCATTATGAGGTCATTGTTATGCCTTTTGGCCTAACTAATGCTCCGACTACCTTTCAAAGCCTCATGAATGAGGTTTTCCAAGCTTATTTGAGGAAGTTTATTTTGGTTTTCTTTGATGATATATTAGTTTACAGTCCAACTTGGGAGATTCATGTGCAACACCTGACCAAGACCTTGGAGAACTTGAAGACTCACCAACTAGTAGCAAAATAAAGTAAATGTAGCTTTGGCAAAGAATTCGATGGATATCTAGGACATATCATAAATGCAAAGGGTATTGCAGTGGATCCCTTGAAGATAGATGCAGTGTCCAAATGGCTTGGGCCTAAGTCTGTAAAGGAGTTGAGGGGATTTTTGGGACTAACATAATATTATAGAAAGTTTTTCAAGGGTTATGGGGGATTTGCAGCACCTTTAACACAACTGTTGAAGAAAAATGGCTTTTTTAGTTGGTCTTAAGCATCTATGACAACTTTCATACAGTTGAAGGAAGCTCTCATAAATACTCCAGTATTACAATTTCCAAACTTCCCAAAAGGATTTGTGTTAGAAACAGATGCTTCTCTCAAAGGAATAGGAGCAGTATTGATGCAGGAAGACAATCCAATTGCTTATATGAGTAAGGGTCTATAAGGCAAATCTCTTTCATTATCCACCTACAAAAAAGAAGTATTTACAATATTATGTGCAGTGAAGTAGTGGAGGCAGTATCTTCTTGGCAGGGATTTCATCATCAAAATTGATCAACGAAGCATTAAGTATATACTTGAACAGAGGGTGAATACAGAAATGCAAGAGAAGTGGATTTGGAAATGATTAGGCTTCAATTTTTCAGTGGAACAAGAAAGGAAAAGAGAATGTAGGTGCTGACAGCCGCTCTAGGAGACCTATGGGTGGAGAGGAAGCTCAAGCTTTGGAGCTAACCTTTGCAGTGCCTCAGTGGATGGAGGATGTGAAGCTTATGGTGCAAGATGATCCCTATTTTCAAACACTGACTTTCAGGGCTGTTAATGGTGAGTTAAACACTCACAAATATAAGCTGATTAATGGCATTTGGTATTACAAAGGAATTTTTTTGCTTAGTCCGACATTAGACTTAAGAATGAAAATATTCGTTGATAATCATGATTCAAGGGAGGGGGGACATTCAGGATTCCACAAGACTATGAGTAGAATTAGAAGGTCCTTTACTTGGAAGGGTATGAGTAAGCACATCAAACAATTCATTAAAGAATGTGTTGTCTGTCAAAGAAACAAAAGTGAAACTCAGTTGCCATAAGGGTTATTACAACCTTTGCCTGTACCTGAGTTGATATGGGAGGATATCTCAATGGATTTCATTGAAGGATTACCTAAGAGTCAAGGGAAATCTGTCATTTTGGTGGTAGTAAATAGATTGTCTAAATATACACACTTCATGGGGCTGACACATCCATATACAACTCAAACTGTAGCTCAATTCTTCACTGAGCAAGTAGGCAAGTTGCATGGAATGCTTATAAGTATTATATCTTATAGAGATATCCAATTTTTGTCAGTGCATTTTGGAAAGAATATTTTAAATTGCAAGGCAGCAAAGTCCATACCTTACCAACTTACCACCCATAATCATACGGGCAAACAGAAATTATAAATAAAGCACTTGATATGTACCTTCGTTGTATGTGTAGGCAAAGACCCGTTGAAGAATCTACCTCACAACTCGTAGTGCTAATAGCGGAAACACACCACAAGCAATAGAAACTCCCAAGGCTTAGATGAACCAAGAACAAGCCACCACAATTTGCAAGATCGCACAAGAACACAATCAATATGCAGAGATAACCAATACTTTTTATTTTTCAAGAAATACAAAGATTAAAAAAGAGATTACAACTCTCAGTCTCTCTCTCTCACCTTTGAAATACTCGACACAATCCTCTCTTGAAGTTAAACAATGATAACGGCTTACCTCTTCATTACACAAATTGATGGATTAGATCCACACAAACCCTAGAGTCTACAGCCATATATATAGCCCCCCAAGTAAACCCTAAAAGATAAACATAAATCCAACTATTGGGCCTTAAATTCGTAAGCCCAAAAAATAATCAGCGCCAAAGTCGGTCGATCGCACCCCTAAGGTCGGTCGACCGCAACGTGTAAGTTCAGACCCGAGAGCTGACCGGTCGACCGTCCCCTCCTCTGTTGGACCTGTACACTCGAAGAACTCTCAGCAGATTTAGTTCGGTCGACTGCACCCCCCGGTCGGTCGATCGCGCGGTCAACCGCAACTCTCCAGGCTACATTCTTCTACTTGCTGTTTGTCTTCTCTTGGTTCTTTATCTCATCCTCTTCTTCTCCAACTTCAAGTACTCAGTGCCTACGTATATTTGAGGCCACAATTCCTAACAATCTCCTACATGGACCAAATACACTATGCTTCAAAATTATTGCAATCTTTACATCGCATTATCTCTGCTAATCTCCCACTTTCATGGAAGACCCATGCACTCCCCATTCTCATGAAGAGCACATCTGTCACTCCACCACGTGGAGTGCACCAACCATCCCTCATCGCCTCATGAAGGATGTGCTCCACCAATCGCATAAAGCACGAATACCAAAGAAACAACCTCCTGTGTCGGATTCCGTGTTATAAGACTCCCCAACTCGTAGAATCTCCATCAACACAGGCAATAGTTCAAAACCTCTCAATGCACCCTCTACATTAGAAGTCTCCGTAGACGACACATCCACAATATCTGCAAACTGTTCAACCCCTACAGTCCCAATTCGATTACCCTCATCGACATCACCCCGCATATCGATACCAGTGCTCTCTATCACACAAGAGCGAATTGAAGCTTCGACTACCAATTCACAAAGTACCCTTACCGCAGCAATGTCTTTCCCTCTAGGATCACTTCCATGACCAGCAGCTCTCACTAAATTAGTAACATTCCCTCCACAACTAAAAGAACTCGGTTACACCCCACACAACCTACTACTCGATTCCGACTGAGAGTCAACTACAGGAGAAACACCCCTCACGTCTCTAAGAAAATACATCATTCTCTCACGCTTTCCTTTTGCAATCATCCTTGAATCTGCAGTTAAACACCACTCTCCACTACCAACTGTAGTAGACATACCCTCTTCGTCTAGCATTCCAATCGAAATAAGATTTTTTTTTCAATTCTAGAACATGCCTTGTCTCCTGTAAGACAATACTTTGATCATCATTGGCTTTCACACGAATAGTACCGACCGCACGTACAGGACACCAGTGACCGTTCCCCATGATCAAATCTTCAAAAGAACCCTCATTGTAGTCAGCAAACACCTCTCTCCTCGGAGTGCAATAAAAAGAAGCTCCCAAATTAATACACCAATCTTGAGTGCCCAACTCCTCTCGAGCTGATAAGCATAGATCCTCAACAAGCCCCACTTGAGCTTCCTTTGGAGTATCTCTCTTCGGTTTCTCTTACTTCTTCTTCATATAAGTCTTGCAACTGCACATCATGTGATCCTTCTTGTGACAATACCAGCACTGAGGGCTATGTTTCCCATCACTGTCATCAAACTCACTCTCTGATGAACTACTCTAATCCTTTCTTCTTCGACTACTCGTAGATGTCTCATGTCTCTTCTCAACGTACATTGCGAAATCTCTAGAAGATGGTAATGGATATCCTCTGTTTCTCACCTTTCTTATCTCCTTGTTCAGAATGCTACTCACCATATCCTGTAGAGTCGTCGAATCTGTCATAGTGCCTGTAATAGCTTGTTCCACCGTACCATAACTATCAGGTAGAGTAGATAGAAGTAACAATGACTGCCCCCTCTCTGAAAACTTCAAACCTGCAGCTTCCATCTGGTTGTAAACCATACAGCAATTGTTCACATGCTCTGCTAGTGAACCCCCTTCCCTCAACTTCATATTAACCAATTTCTTCAGATAAAAATTTTGATTAGATACCGACGGTTTCTCATACATATCCGTGAGAATCTCTATAGCCTCCTTTGTGGTCTTTGCCTTCGAGATATGAAATAACGCCTTCATACTCAGCTCCAACTAAATCTGCACCAGCGCCTTCTGATCCAAACGATTCCAATCTGCCAAGATCTTCGCATCCTTGTTTGCACCTATCAGCTTCTCATCAAACAACGGACGATCAAGATCTTTCTAGCGAAGATATGCTATCATCTGAATCTTTCATATAGCGAAGTCACTCCCAACAAATTTCTCGATCTTCATCTTATTATCGGCCATCTCGAACCAACTGCTCTGATACCACTTGTTGAAGAATTCATCCCATAACTCGTAGTGCTAATAGCAGAAACACACCACAAGCAATAGAAACTCCCAAGACTTAGATGAACCAAAAACAAGCCACCACAATATGTAAGATCTTACAAGAACACAATCAATATGCAGAGATAACCAATACTTCTTATTCCCCAAAAAATAGAAAGATTACAAAAGATATTACAACTCTCAATCTCTCTCTATCACCTTTGAAATACTCGGCACAATTTCCTCTTGAAGTTGAACAATGATAACGGCTCACCTCTTGATTACACAAATTGATAGATTAGATCCACACAAACCCTAGAGTTTACAACCATATATATAGCCCCTAAGTAAACCCTAAAAGATAAACACAAATCCAGCTATTGAGCCTTAAATTCGTAAGCCCAAAAAAAATCAGCGACGAAGTTGGTCGACTGTACCCCCAAGGTCGATCGACCGCAACGTGTAAGTCCAGACCTGAGAGCTGACCGGTCGACCGCATGGTCGACCATCCCCTCCTCTGTTGGACCTGTACACTCGAAGAACTCTCAGCGGATTTGTGTCGGTCGACCGCACCCCCCGATCAGTCGACCGTGGGGTCGACCGCAACTTTCCAAACTGCATTCTTCTACTTGTTGTTTGTCTTCTCTTGTTTCTTTGTCTCATCCTCATCTTCTCTAACTTCAATTACTCAGTGCCTACGTATATTTGAGGCCACAATTCCTAACAAGACCCAAGAATTGGATGAAGTGGCTCAGTTGGGCTGAATTGTGGTACAATACTAGCTGACACACTTCAACAGGTATTTCTCCCTTTGAAGCAATATATGGAATACCCCCACCATCTCCAAGACTCTATGTAAGGGGTACTGCTAGTCTGCAGAGTTTGGAAGAGGAGTTAATGTCCAGAGATGCTATCTTAAGGCTACTCAAGGATAACATTAAATCTGCGCAGGAAAGAATGAAGTTTTTTGTAGATCATAGAAGGAAAGAGAGGAGTTTTGATGTGGGTGACTGGGTTTTGTTGAGGCTACATCCATACCGCAAGATGAGCTTACGAAATCCTACTCCTCAAAAACTATCACCCAGATTATTTGGACCTTACAAAGTAATTGAAAGAGTTGGAAAGTTAGCCTACAAGCTGGAGTTACCTGCTAATGCCATGTTGCATCCAATTTTTCATGTGTCTAAGCTCAAGACATTTTGGAGAAATCCATCAGTGAGTATTTCTAATGAAATTCTTGATTGGTGGTTAACTGAATAAACTTCACTGGTTCCTGAATTGGTAATTACTAGGAGAGTCTATAAGAAGGAAATTGGTGCAGGGGTTAAGCTGTTAATCAATTGGGTTGATCAACAAGTGAGTGCAGCTACATGGGAAGATGCAGATGATCTTCGCAAGTCCTTTCCTGATTTTGAGCTTGGGACAAGCTCAATCTGAGCAGGGTGAGTTGTTACGGGCGCAAATGATGTTCAAGATGAAGCTTATATGATGGAGATGTAGTATATAGACTGGTATATGGGTCTGTATCTGATATATGAGTTCTTCATGTTTTTTCTTCCTTGAGTTACTGTTCATTCTGAAACGTTACTTCGGGTCGGGTCCTGAGATGGAGCAGGTTGTTTAAGTCTGGGTTGAGCAGTTAAACCGTTAGTATTGTAGCGTTACGTTCGCTTTATGTAATACTAGTATCATGCACGTGCGATGCACGTGGAGAGGAATGAAAAGGACAGAAAAAAAATTTATAATGCACGTGCGATGCACGTGGAGGGGAATGAAAAGGAAAAAAAATACCAACATGTGCGATGCACGTGGAGGGGATTGAAAAGGGTAAAAAAAAAACTATAATGCACGTGTGGTGCACGTGGAGGGGAATGAAAAGAAAAAAAAAGAGGGGAATGAAAAGGGAAAAAAAATAATAAACTACCAACACGTGCAGAGCACGTGTTGACAAAATGACACTAACCCCTTCTCCCATTATAATAGTAGAGATAAATCCTTTTAAAGAGAGAACTCTGATATTTTGTGATGCATTCAAAATCAATAGAAAATTTCCATTTCCAGTCTTCCACTTCTTCTTATAAACCCTAAAATCATCCTTTGCGAGGAATCGACATTCACAAGTTACAGCTCCTAACATCCACATACGTAGTTCCGCCTCTCCATTTTGGAAAGGTGTTTGGAAAGCGTCCAATGCTTTTCTTTGTAGTATATCTCGCTTGTGCGCTGAGGGAACATCAGCGCACTTTTGGTCCGACTTGTGGATCGGTAACATTAAGCTGTCCTCGGCTTTCCCCTCTTTATTTCGTTTGGCCGCGCTTCCCGAGGCTACTATTGCAGAATCCTATATTGTTATAGATAATGTGAGACACTGGTCGATTCCTTTCATATCTGAAATCCCTAACCATCTCATTCCGCAATTCAATAACCTCTTAAGTATCCTCAATGGCTACGTTTGGTTTCCTCTAGACGAAATCTCCTGGCGCTGGACGGCGTCGGGTATCTTCACGGTCCGCTCCTTTTACTGTTTCCTCAATTCTAGAGGAACGCGTTCCTTGCTATCGCAGTTCATTTGGGAAGCTAGTGTTCCTATCAAAGTTAAAATTAATACTTGGTTAGCCTTTAACAACAAACTGCTCACAGTCGAGATTCTCAACAAAAGAAACCTCGCCTGGGGGCAACTTTGTCCGCTGTGTGATCAATTCCCGGAAGACATCCATCACCTTTTCACTCAGTGCTCGTTCATTCTCCCTCTTTGGAAGATTGTTACTTTAGCTTGGAATTTGAGAGTTATCCCTCTCTCTTTATCCGTGGTTTGGGACCTCAAGCCCTCCGACAACATGTTTCGAAGTGCGTGGGTTTTAACTACTCACATCATCTTATGGATCACTTGGATGGAAAGGAATAGTAGGATATTCCGTCACCATCGCAAGCCAATAGCTGCTATTATAGATGAATTCTTTTTTCTGTTTAATCTCTGGGCTTCAAGCCCCTCCTTCAAAGAGGACGCCGCTCTGGCGTCAGATAAACTTATGCTAGCTTTTAACTGCCTTAAAAATATTCAGGCTTTATAATTCCCCTTACTGTTTTCTGTCGCTTATGTTACTTTCTTTCATTCACTCTTTTTTAGGCTTTCTTGTTTTGTCATGCAGGGTTGACTCCCTCTAGGTCTCTCGCGCCCCTTGCTATTGGTTTGAACTGGCTATCTTCTAGCCGTGTTCTTTTTGGTCCTCTTATGGACTTTTGCCTTTCTGAAGGGAAGGGGAGTATTCTAGTTTGGTTTCGGTGATGGTGGTTACTGGATGTTTCTTCTGTTTTACTGCTTCTGACTGTATAGTCATGTTGGGATTTTTTTTGCTACTTTCTACTATTGCTACCTTTTACTATCCATTATCCTGCTCTATCTGGGTTTTATTAGCCCTTTAATCCTCTATATTAGTTAACTTATTGCTATATTTTGAGTTTGGGTTGCTTGTTTAGTTTGAAATTTGTCTGTGCTGTTTGGTTACCTTTGATTGATCTTATTGTTTCTTTGTTTGTGAGAGCGCTTCATCTCTTTGCTCGGCCTGTGGACTCGGTTTGCAGGGTTTTGCCTTGGTCCCGTTGTGGTTTTATCCTCGTGTTTGGGATTCCAACCCATCTTGTTACTGGGGTTGACCTATTGCTCGGTGGGTATATGGTTTGCTCCAGTGGAGGGTTCCTCTGTGCTTGTTCCACTATGCTTTTCTCTTCTTCATTTTCCCTGCATGCGCTTACATCCTATTCTGTCCGGCTTTAGTTTTATTATCTCTATGCTCTGTTTTCTTTGGGGTGTTGCTCGAGTAGGTGTCCCGATCCTAGCAGGACTGGTGGCACCTTTCTTCAGTGAGCGCTCCCCTCCAGCTTGTCGAGTCCGGCTTGCTGTCCTATAGCGCAGTATCTGGGGCATGCTGCTCTGGCGGATTCTCTCCAGTGGGCGTCCCCTCTGATGTTGCGTTATCTGACTTGTATTCTCAGTTTGTTGGATTGATTCTGTTAGCTGTAAATAGTCCTTTATTACTGTGTTTCTTGTTTTACCGCTGGTAAAACCCTATTTGTAAACTATTATTTATTTATTTTATCTGTTGGCTGGAGTCTCTAGACTCTATCCGTTTCATCAAAAAAAACATCCACATACGTATAAATAAAAAAATATAGACAATATTCAAAATTAAATGCAATAATAACATTAGGGTAGAGTATTCTACAATTTACATCCAATAAATACTGTAAAATATATATCATATCTTGGATTCCAATAAAGCAATCCAAAAAAAAAAATACAAAATTACACATCTTCTTGGATGTTAAACACCCAATTAACACTTAATTTATCATTTTAGTTGATTAATTAAGGGTGCGTTTGGCCTAGCTTTTTTTAGCTTTAAAGCTACTTCAGAAGGAGAAGCTAGAAAGTGCAGCTTTGAAATTAAAAGCTGAAGCTGTTTGGATAGTCAGCTTTTTTTTAAACTTTAAAGCTACTTTTAAGCTAGAAGCTGTTTGGCATATATCAATTAAAAGCTACTTTTATACATCATCTTCACCAAATCCCTAATCCCTAATCCCTAATCTCCACCATCTTCACCAAATCCCTAATCCCGATTCTGTCTTCACCTAATATTAGATTCTGAGATTGACTCTTATCTATGATTATCCAAATAAAAGTAAAAAAATAAAATCTAAGCTCTGCAAATCAATTTCTTATTTTTGATTTGGGTCGACGACGAAGACAGATCTGGAGGAGACCCAGATCGAAGACAGATCTGGAGGAGACACAGATCGAAGACGACGAAGACAGATCTGGAGGAGACACAAATCTACGCAAATCTACGCAAGACAGATCTGGAGGAAACCCAAATTTGGAGGAGACACAGATCTACGCAAGACAGATTTTTTTATTTGGGTCTTTTCTAATTTTAGATCGAAGACGACGAAGAAGAAGAAGACAGATCTACACTGATTCTGAATTTTGTTTTTTTCTTTGTTGGTTTTGATCTAGAAGCTAGAAGCTAGAAGCTAGAAGTAGATCTTGGTAGCTTCTTTCAGAGCTCCTTTTTCTACATAAAAAAAAGCTACTTCTCTTTTTGTAGAGCTTTTCAAAATATATGTTTGGCCCAGCTTCTCCTTCTAAAGGAGAAGCTAAGCTAATTTTAAGCTGGGCCAAACACTACCTAAATACAGCTCTTAATCTCGTTAATCACGTTTAAGCGAGTCCCACGTGCTGTTTTGTCCCATCTCGACACGTATTAAAGAAAGAGATTCCAAGACAGGTCACTCTGGATGTGGACCCCACACGAACTGCACGATAAACGACAAATCCAGTGGGGGCCCACATGTGTCGCTTTCTGGGGCCACCTGGCCAAGTGGGCAAGCCCACGACCACGCTTGGTGGATTTGCCGATGACGTGGTAAAGCTAAGACTAGGAATGTACACGTGTCATTCTATGGATGGGTCGTAGTGGTACAGCTGTTTAGTCTGCGGCTGGGGATTTGGAGGTCTGTGTGTAAATATCTAAAAGTTGAGCGGCGTTTTTGGAAGGTGAAGAAAAGTATATTAACAGGTGGCAAAAAAATACAGGTGGCTGGAGCCTTTGGCTCTATCCGATTCATCAACAAAAAAAAACAGGTGGCAAAAATTTGGCTGGCCACTGTCTAGAGTATCTGGAGTGGTTGCTACTTTGCAAAAATTTTCAAAAATCGGAAAAAATAATATTTATACAAAATTTGAGTTTCGTATGAATAGTGGTTGGTTATATTTAAAAGACGAAATGATAATTGCCAAAATATAACTAACTAAAGATAATTTATTGCCTGTTTGATCGGACCAAAAATTATCTTTAGTCGCTTAATTTTTTTTTGGAACGGTAAATGTAAATGATTTACCGTTCCAAAAATTGCAGATATCTCGAACGAAGGATTATTCCTCATCCTTATTTTTTATTTTTTATTTTAATTAAAAAAACGGTCGGACGGGAGATGAAGCATTGTCTGTTTCAATTTTTTTATAAAAAAAATTAGAAATGTGCTGGGATGGGAGATGAAGCCTCGTCCCACACATTTCTCCTCTAAAAATTCCTATACAACCACCCTATAATTATTTATATGGGTTAAACTTAGGTTTAAATGTTAATTAATTAAAATTAAGAAATAATTATGATTAATTTAACAGTTTTTAAAGAATTAATTATGATTTAAAGTTTTTTTAAAAATACGACGGACGAGAATTGATTCCCCGTCCGTTCGTTTTTTTTAATTTTATTATTATTATTATTATTACGTTGGACGGAAAAAAAAAACTTTCGTCTGAGATTTTAAAAAGTTCAAAAACCCAATTTTTGGCATTCGACAACTGCAGTGCAAAGTCATTTTTCACATTTCCATTTGCCAAATACCCAAAATTTGGATTTCCACGACTACATATGCTCTAAGAGATTGTTGTTTGAATTTCTCCGGGGCTAATTTTATCAATATTATTTTTGTTTAAAAGGATTTTTAATGCATTATCACAAGTAGGGATGCTTTAAGATCGGATATAGATCGAATATTATTACCTATACCAACATTTGTATCAGCATTTTCAAGACGGATTTGAATACGAATACGGATATAACTAGGAAAAAATAATTATATCCGCATCTGCAAATTTCGGATACAGATACAATAGTGTCTGTTTTCATCTTCGCGCAAGAGTGTATTTTTCAAAGTAAATTATTTTTTTAGGCTAATGGAGATGGCGAGATGAGCATTAGTGCATTACCCTCTGAATATTGTAGGGGTGTCTTTGTTTTTTGTCAAAAAAAAAGTTAACTTTTGGAATAAAAGAGAAGAAAGAAAAAGTAAAATTAGCTGTAATGAACAATAAAAGGAAATATGTATAACTTGCTGTGTTAGATAATCCAACTCAATTCATCAGACACGCAACTAATAAACAAAGAGCAGTGTTTGTTCCGACCCAACAGCAGTACAAGAGCATTACAATATCTGCAACCATTTTAAGTATTTAAAATTTATCTTCCACAAATTATGTGGTGATAAACAGGAGTTGTACACAAAAAGAAGACAAAACTTTTCCAATTTTCCCCCATTAAGCTCTAGGAAATTCAACGAATTTTCCATGTTTGGATCAGGATATACAAAAAAGTTCGTTTCCTTTTAGTTGAGGAAACATAAGAAAATATGTAGAGAGAGAAGAGAGGACGGCCAAATATGACATATGTAAGAAAAGTTCGTTTTCTTTGCGTAATTATATATATATATATACTAGATTTGTCCGTGAACACGTGCCTATGGCACGTCTTCAGAACGATACAGCATATGAAAAGTTTTGTAAACAGTAAATCAACAATTATGTACCTCAAGTTTGAATAGTATGACAATAATTAGTTGTAAATAAAAGTTCATGTTTCCATAAGTATTTATATATAGAGAGAGAAAGAAAGAGAGAGAGAGAGAGAGGGAGAGAAATAATTAAATAAATAAAGAAGTTGTTTTGGTGGAGATTTGAATTTGAGTTCTGGGGGAAACTTTGGGAGGGAGAGGGATGTGTTTTGTGAGGTTAAATTTGGACATTTGATTTTTGGGATTAAAGAAGAACTCGTTGATAGCTTTCTTTGTGTTTTATTGTATAGATATACACGATATGACATATAACATATGATATTGTTATTTGGTTTGCCAAATTTAAATTTTAAAATGACTATTTTTTAATTTGACAATCCAAATTAAGAGATTGGTATGCAATTTTTTTCCTATTTGAGTTATGACAACCTAAACAAGAAGTTGGTGTAGATATTCAAAAAAATAAAAAAAAATAAAAAATAAAAAAAATAAATAATAATAATAATAATAAATCCGTAAAATGCCATTTTAAGCAAGTAGTACCATTTTCAAGCCCTTGCTCACTGTTACATCAATTTTTCACACCACCTTCTAAATATACTTTCACATCTACATCACCTCAAAGATTCGCATTTTAACATTCATAACATTATTCCCAATTACATTGAAAACTAAAATCTCAACAAAACACACTAAAAAAAAAGACACATACATACATAGATCACACAAAAACGATATGTGCAACATGGAAACCTAAGAAATTAAGTTATCAAGTCCAGAACCAGAAGGGATTATGATCTTCAAAGCCGAAATCGAAACCGACCGAATTGTCCTCGAGCTTTAAGAACTGAGTATACCCTTTAACTTCTTCTTCTTCTTCCTCCTCTCCGAAGAGGCGGGAAGTATCGGACTGATCCAATACGTGGGAACGTGGGCTATCTGCAGAGTCTAGCACCAGGCTGTGGGTAGAGCTGTGGTCTTCTTGCTTCACTCCCACGATTTGGCTCTCGAGTTTCTTCACCTCAACTGGGGGGTTGTCGTTGAATTGATCGAATGGTTCTGTTGTGCTCTTCTTCTTCTTCTCTTTGAGGAGGAGCTTGTCCGTAAGGTGCACTACCTGCATAGATGGATTCCTATACTGATTAATAGAAATCATAATGATGAGGAGATTACTCATTTAAATCATGCATAGAAAGGTTATAGACCAAGAAAATTCGAGTTTTCTCATCATATATCAATTAAGATGAAAACATTGTAAGATTGTTAAAACTTCGAAGTTTTGGTGTAATGGCAGCAGCTTATTTTGACCTGGTAAGAGCATCCGCGCCAATAGTTATTTTAGG
Organism: Hemerocallis citrina; assembly: GCA_017893485.1. Lineage (NCBI taxonomy): Eukaryota > Viridiplantae > Streptophyta > Magnoliopsida > Asparagales > Asphodelaceae > Hemerocallis > Hemerocallis citrina. The sequence continues at coordinate 371,347 of JACEHZ010000223.1, read as the reverse complement.
TTGCCATTTTTAAATTTGGCAACCCAAATGGTGAAATCCCTCCACACCAACCTCTTATTTGGGATGTCAAATTTGAAAATAGCCATTTTTGGATCAAATTTGGCACACCACATAGCATTGCTATATGTCCCATCACCTTAATTCTTTTATTTTCCCACAAATTTTTTTTTAACTTGAATTAAATTTTTGGCAACCAAAATGACAACAATTGGTGCAGAACATATTGCCAAAATTTGGCAAAATTGTTCTTCGGTTTGCCAAGTATGAAAATGGCAATCCTATAGATGTGGATAATCTAACAAAAACTATTTCAGTTTAAATCCCAAATTAGGCATGTACCCATTATCAAAACCTTTTTTTTTTCCGGAAAAAGTCCTGGCTCGAACCACGAACTCTGGATTCAAGCTGCCACTCAATTACCCATCCCACCCAATACCAATCGGACATTGTATGTTGGTCACCCATTATCAAACCTCAAACCTCACCATCACAACTTCGGAGTTTTGGTGTAGCTAAGGTACAAATCATCCATCAACATACCCGAAAGATGATGCTCGATGATGCGAATTCATGCGTTAAGAATACAAATTTCAGTGAAACTAGTATATATATATATACCTCTGATTTAAGCTTGTCTTTCTCCTTGAGCAAATTCTCGTAGTCCAACTTCAAGGCATTATAGCTGGACTTGAGTACATCGAAATCCTTCTCAATCTGCTTAGTCTTCCACCTCGCCCTCCTGTTCTGAAACCATATCACGACTTGCCTCGGTTGCAAGCCCAGATCTTTTGCCAGCTGAATTTTCCTCTCTGGCTCCAACTTGTTCTCAACCTCAAAGCTCTTTTCAAGAAACTGAACTTGGTTAGCTGAAAGCCGCCTCTTCTTCTCCGGCTGTTGAAGACTGCATGAGTACTCATCCAAGTCTTCATCAATGGCTTCCTCGATTTCTCGCGGTGCCCTGTAAAAGGGCTGCTGGTTGTTTGCAGGAGTCCCACCACGCGCTTCCTCAAAGGTCAGTATTGATCTCGAACCTGAGATAAAATAGTGAAGAAAATACAATTCCGAGACTGATCATACTTCATCATCTTTTCTATATATGGAGACTTCTGCGTACAAGTACATCAAAATTGAGAGAGAGAGAGAGAGAGAGGGTACCATTGACAGCTGAGTGAGAAGAGGATGAAGAGTTCATGAAACCCTCAAAAGGATCAACACAGATTCCATCATTCTGCAACAAAACATTCATATCTGAACCTCCATAAACTCTTCTTCCTGCCATGTTCTGTTTTTTTTCTTCTTTTCTTTCCTTTCTCAGACTCAAATTAGAACTCTTCTTTCCCCCTTAAAACCCAGAAATTAATCTTGATGAAATCAAACTGATAAGAGGCATGCAAGAAACAAAAGATGTGTTTGGAGTTCTAGAGCTTGTGGCGAAAGAAGCTGGTGGTCATAAGAACAGAGACATCAGATGAGCCTTGTGGGCAAAAATTGATGATGCCCATGCCTTTTGCTCTCACAAGGGAACCAACTCAGATGATCAAAAATTGAGTTAGATATTTTGATGGGTGTTTGATAATGGGTCAGTCGAATTTTGGGAGATTGTGATTGGATTTGTGCGAGCTGGTTGAAGAACAGAGGAGGAGTTTGGGAGTGTTGGAAAGTTTATAACAGGATCCTCTTTTGTGAACTAATTTTTTCTTCTTCTTCTTCTCCTTCTCTTTCTTTCTTCTTTGGATTAGTGAGAGAGATTTGAAGGAATTATAAGGATGAGAGAGGTGGTGGAGGAAATGGCATGAATGCCCTTGTGATAAGAATATTATCTTTATGCAAGTACATGGACACTTGTTCATTACTACTATTCGAGAACAATTGATCTCCTAATTAGCCAGTTCGGACAATATATGTAAAAAGTTATATTTATGCAAAACATACAACTCTTTAACTTTTCTAGTTTAGTTACTGTTAAAAAAAATGGGTTAAACCTGAGTGCAACAAATGAAGCTTCTGAGAATGACTCTGGAGTTGATCTGTAACAGAAAGAAAATAAAAGTGGCTCGAGGCGTGAGTTTCACTTTCTTTAAGAAACTATTTGGCTGATTCTAGAGATAAATCGTTGATCACCAAACACTTCTCTCCGGATACAGCGAGTATCTGTCTACAATACTGCCTAATGCTCTAATAGCAGCACGTACCGACTTGCACCACACTAAGTAAAAATTGTTCGACAATTTGGAGAAAATATTTTAGAAGAAATTAAGAATTTGTTTTTTTCTTCTTTATATCATCTATGTAACATAACCCATATATTTATATCCAAAATAAAAACGTTTTTCTTTCTTTCTTATTTAATGTCATAACAACTATACCATAAATTGGTTTTAATGAATTTACTGATAAAAAAACTGACCAGTAAGAAAGGAAATATTTTTTATTTTTTTAAAAAAAAGACCCCTAGGCCCGGCCCAAGATATATAAATATATATATATATATATTTATGTGGGATGTAGGAATTGAATTCCGACCTTACTTGAGCCCAAAATTTTAACCGTTGGATCATAAGATAATGTTGTCAACAAAATAAATGTTTTGAATGTATATATACTCAATTCCAATAGTTATAATAGTATTACGGGCCTGTCTATTTCTTGTCCTTTTGGTCATCAAATCATTCACATAATAATGGAAGTTAACATGGACAAAATTAATACTAGCATCCCTTACATTAACCTTGAGCCTTTCAGTCTCCAAATAATTTACATCGTATTGATAACTAAGAAACAAATTTGTTTTATTTACCATACACATTCAAAGTACGTAAATTGAGATTTTCTCAAGTATTTTGTCCATTATTGACAGTGCCTGCCTACATGGTAGAAATCAAGCACAGTAAAACCATGCAGGATTGCTTGCAATAGCATGCAAGATTGATCAATCAAATCAAGCAGTCATATCACACTACATGTCAGAAGGCACAGAATACAAAGCTCAGAAAAGAAAGTTAAAGCTGATGCTTGAACTCAAGGGCAACTTCCTCTTTTCATGCAAGAGAAAGAGGATGAATGGAGTAAAAAGTTGAAGAAGGTACGCTGAGATATGATGACTAAAGTGGTGAAAAAAAATACTCAACTAGGAGAAGCAAATGATATGAAGCCTTTTAGAGCATCTCTAATCGTTTTTTTCCTTCTATTTTGTTAATTTGATAAAATAACAAATAATAAGAGCATCTGTAGTCGTTATCTATATATCGATAATATCGATATTTGATAAAAAAATAGCTGCAGTCGTTTGCTATATATCGATATTATCGATAAAACGCTACAGTAGATTGCTATATATGAGAATGGATATAGCTTTATCGATAAGTCAGCAACGGTGTTCGAAGCGCCGTCCCACGCGCGAAATTATTATTATAATCGTCGGACGGCATTTCAAGTGCCGTCCGTTTGAAAAAAACCAAATTCGCCCTCCGAAATCCTCGGACGGCACTTGAAGTGCCGTCCGGAGGTTTTTGTATTTTCTAATTTTTTTTTGCAATTTTTTAATTTTTTTTGCAATTTTCGAAATGTTTTCGTAATTTTTTAAATTTTTTTTGTAATTAATGAATTGTTTTTGTAATTAATGAATTGTTTTTTATAATTATTGAATTGTTCCTATTGGCTGCACATGACGTGGCACCCACATGGGCTTGGACGGCACATGATGTGCCGTCCGACCCTGGGGTTTGACTTTTCTGAGTTTTTTTTGCAAATTTTAATTTTTTTTGCAAATTTCGAAATGTTTTCGCAATTTTTTAAAAGTTTTTTGTAATTAATGAATTGTTTTTAAAATTAATGAATTGATTTTTATAATTAATGAATTCTTTCTATTGGCTGGACGGCACATGGGCTTGGACGGCACATGATGTGCCGTCCGTCCCTAGGGGTTGTGATTTTTTTTTCTTCTTCTCTCTCTCGAATGACAGCGACGTTCACTCCGACGGCACTTCGTGTGCCGTCGCTTAATATTATAGTATTGATTGCTAAAAATAGCTCTCGACGAGTGCAGCGTAATCGAAATTTCTATTTCTATTTATCCATATATGGATAATTTTAGCATAAACGACTACAGATGCTCTAAAAGGATTGTTTTGTTCCGATCATGCTATAATTTGAAAAATAATAAATTAAAAAAATAATAAGACGAAACATGTTATTTCGTTCGGAATGACTTTATCAATTTATAGAAGGATTTAAATAGTCATTAAGAATTTAATTAGTTATTAAATTAACATTTAAAGATAATTTAATTAAGAAAAATTAACACTTAAACACAAAATATGGCATTAAATGATTGGAGTTTGGGCTGGACAATTCACAAACGGGACATATTGTCCTGTCCGATCCCTTTATTTAAAATTTTTTTTGGGACGGTACATGCAATATGTACTGTCCGATATTTTTTAAATTAAAGAAAACCCTCCAATGAAACAACAAGATTAGTCCGATCGTTGTAAATTTTTTTTAAAAAAAATAGAGCCGAAACACCTTGTTCCGTCTGCTATTTTTGACAATTGCCAAATTCGTGTATCAAATTTGGCAAGGTATTGTTCCTCGTTTGCTAAAATTTGGCAAAATAGCAAACAATTGGAGAAGCTGTTAGCGATAAGAGGCCCAGCTATTGAAGAGAAGGGGATGAAAGAAATTAAGAAGAGCGCAGCGTTGAACGCATCCATGAACACTTATATTATGAATATGGTGTTAGAATATGATTACTTATCACTTCATATCGTTTCAGAGTTTTGATATACTGTTCAGGTCTTTTTTATCACTAATATTATAATGGGAGAGTTGGAGTTGTCATTTGTAGACATTCAATCATCTAATCTCAATCATTCATTTTTAATTGAGAGTTATATTAACCATTTATAAACTCAACTGTTGTTAGTTACCATAATACCCTCAAAATTTAATTTTATTTACAACATAATTATTTACAAAAGTGTGACTCATATAAAATAAAAGTTTGTACCACTATGGATAATTTGTAAAGTATATGTATGTCTCAGGTCAAGGCCAGGTTACGTTTCATTATTTATTTTATAAAATTAAAAAAGTGATTAGAGTGTGCATCGCATGTGCATATTACTAGTATAGTATTATAGTATATATGTTTCATACTTCAATAATTAAAGTATTATTTAAAGGAACCCCAATGAGTAGAAAACGTGCCAACAAATGAAGCACCTTGCTCAACATTCTTTTTTTTTAAAAGAAAAAAAACAAACTATCATCTCGGGCTTTTCACTACTTCGATTTTGGTTTAGTGATAGGATCCTCCACGTATATATGATTGATGCTTATTTCGGTGTGAGAGCAAACAGATGATGAGTTAATAATTGATGAAAACTACTAAAAGTCAAATTTGTGACCTTAGCCGTTAAAAGAGATTAGAGCTCCTGAGATTGAATCTGGATCGTTGATTGATCTCTTGTGATCTGAATTTGACGGTTGCTATTGCGGCCGATAAACCTGCAAAAAGCCTCCAACACCTGGGAGTGGCCCTCGGCGACAGACCCTCCAACGCACAAGTCAGAACCAGAAAGAGAGAGAGAAAAAGAGAGTAAAAGCTGGCAAATTGTTGATTACCTTCTGACCGAAGAGGGGGAGGGGTATTTATAGTCCTGAGAGACATTTCAAGAGATTGATTCGTGTCCGTTGGATCGGTTTAACTAACTTATCTCTTTCATGTCTCTTCCCCTCAAGAGATAAGATATCCTTGTTAGGGGATAAGAGATTTGACTACTAGCCTGCATAGACTGGGTGTCTCTTCTAGTGGGCCTAGTCTGTCACTTTTTATGGGCTTAGGAGAAGCCCATGTCTTGGAGTGGGCCCGGACCTGTAAAATAGGTCTGTGATGGCTAATCTGTCTGAAGATGATTTGAAATACATGCAGGGATCGTACGGCTCTGATCTCCTGCGATTTTTACCATCATCACATACTTCATTAATTAAAGTAGTATTTAAAGGAACCCCAATGAGTAGAAGACGTGACTACAAATGAAGCACCTTGCTCTTTTGTCCTATAAAAGCATTAGTAGTCGTTCTCTATATTAAAAAAATTTGACAAAAAACTGTTGTAATCTTTTTAAATATTTTTAAAATTATGAAAATGAGGAACAATTTCTATTTATTTTTGAGAGACGATATAGGAATTTTCCAAATATAAGAATCAAAAGATCATCTTGCGTCATTCCTAAAATTTAATCGTTTTTTTTTTCTCGGACAGAAGATGATGTTGCGTCGGATCAACATCGGGATTAGAATCAACTGCAAAAGCAACTAAGTCAACGCCTATTTGCTCTGGATCTACTGGCCCGGACACTTGAATCTATTTTAAAAACAAAAAAAGGTGTCGGATGCAAGATCAAATAAAAATAAAAAAACAAAAATCACGGTGTCAGAAACAAGAGGATTTGGCATCTGATCAAATTTATTATTATTATTATTATTATTATTATTATTATTATTATTATTATTATTATTATTATTATATATATATATATATAAAACACTAAGGGACACAAGATGATCTTGCGTCCAAAGAAAAATTCCCCCCAAACTTTGAACCATGTTTCTATGGAATAGGACCTATAAGATTGTTATGCATATGTATTAGATTTGAGATTGATGTGAATTTTGTGATCAAGGGCTGAGATGGAATTGGCCTATAGGAATTGTTATGTGTACCTATGCATACAATTTTTTTTATACAAAAGTGTCATAAGACAATTTTTATTATTTAAAAATTATGATTTGAGGGGGATCAATGGCTGAGATTCAAGAAAATATATATCATCCACCGTTCATTCAAATTTTGCATTTAAACGACTACAACACAAACTCAAAATTCCTATTTCTAAAAGCCAAACAAAGAAAGTTTGAGTTTTAACGACTACATATGCTCTAAGGGAGTTTTTGTTTGGATGGAAGTGGGGTGTAGGAACTTAAATCTATTAAGGGTGGCAATTGGCCTGAACCCGATCCGAGCCTGCCTAGGCCTGACCTGATAATTAGCGGGTTTGAGCTAATAATTCTCATTTCAGGCCAGGCTGGGGCTCAATTTTTTAGGCCTGAAGAGAATTCGTGCTTGGCTCGGGCCCCGAATCAAATTTTTATGTGCATGTGTATATTTTTGTATACATCATGTATATTTGTTTATGATTTTTTTAAAGAGAATATTCATATAAGTAAGTTGAAATAAGTATTAAAGTTTATAGATAGAGAAATTATGCCTTGTATATGTATAATTAAATGATAATAAACAAATTAGATGTTAATTACTCTTAAGTTTATTGTATTCCTATTATTGTTTTTTTTAATCCTATATTATTCATGATGTTGCTTTATTTTATCAGAAAGTTATATATTAGAACATGGATAAGTAATTCGAGCCTAATTCGGGCCTGGGCTTGGGTCTTATTTTTTAGCCCGAAGAAAAATCGGGTCGGGTTCGGACCTATATTTTCAACTTGAAGCTCGGGCCTAGGCCTATATGCAGGAATTCTCTCGGATAAGGATATATACGATTCGATCTGTATCTAAATCCAAAATTTTTGCGGATACGAATATGAAAAATCCATATCTGGGCGAATACGGATACGGATACAGATTCGGATATCCAAATCCAAAAAAATGTGGATATGGATACGGATATTCCTAAAAAAAGCGGACTCGAATATGGATATCGGCTTAATTTATAATATATTTATTTAATAAATATATATAGTTATATACTTTTTAAAAAAAAAACTACCCTAGTCTTCTAGAAAACCCCTTCAGCACAGCCCTGTCCCCTTCAGTTCATCCTATCGTCGAAAAAAGAAAAAAACCCTGCCCCTTAAGCCGTCGAAGTTCCTTCTGATCGCCGTTGAAATTTCTTCTCATTTTCGTCGATTACTCCGAACAACTTCATCTCCCACCTTCTCCTCTACCTATCCTCATCGCTTCACCTCTACAGAACTGCTGCATCCCCAAATCGGAAACCCTATTTTCCAAATCGGAAAACTCCCAAACCCTGTCTCTTCTTCTCCGTCTTTAACCTCCTCGCATTCGATTACTCTGACCAACCTCCTCTCTAACCTTCTCCTCCACCCATCTTCATCGACTTGCAGTTCCAAATCACAAAAAACCCAAATCCGTCGACTTGCTAATTGTAGTTGTTGCTGCTGTCTTTACCGCCGACAAAAGCCAAAGAGTTCACGAGACGGTATAAATATTTCTCTCTCTGTATATCTTTGAATCTATTCTTCATTGTATTTTTGTTTAAGTTTGCTACATCTTCACAAGTGCAAAGTGATAAACTAAATGTTATTATATTATATTCTTTTTAACAGAAAATATTGTTCAACTGTTCATCATGGCTGTCCTTCATCGCAATCTATCTGGTGTTGACAAATTGATATGTTCACATTTAAAAAGTATTCTCCATCATGTGCATTTCTTATTAAATTTTTCCCCCTAAATTGAAAGATCGAAACCTAAGTTTGTATATGATTTAATGGTCTTGCATAGTATCGAAGAGTTCATCCAGACTTCATGTGTTGGTGAGTTAACAAACGCATGCAATTTCTCCTTGCATTCTATGGCCAGCTCAATCGTGGTTTTGGTTTGCAAGCTTACACTAGGTAACTTATTCAAATAGAGAGTTTAATATATTGTTTGCCTGTTTTTTCCCTATAATATCATTTTTAATGTTTTAAATGATTTATGGTAGTCCTTATTTGATGGAAAACATGAGCATTTTGTACAATGCCTTTGAATATTATGTACAATACAGACCAATGTAAGTTCTCTTCTTATTTTAGTTACTTTCACTATTTTTTTTCTATCACGAATTTGTTGCAAAAATTTAATCTTCACTATTATTGTTCTCTCAGAGTATTGAGGCATATTCAAAATAGTGAAAATAGTATAAAAGATATAGATAGGAAGCTGAAGGAATGTCTCAAACTTTTCAACTGAGAACACTCATCTGTTGAGATTTTTATAAGGAATAGGCAAAAGATGAGGAAGTTTATCAAACAATTCAATGTATGTTTTTATGCTTCAAGTTTTTCTAACTCTTGAATGCATTATGGTTTTAATCATGTTTTTTTCTATTTCAGTTAAAATTTAAAACACTTATAGCATGATAATGTATATCGTTTTTTTCCTAACTGATCATTGCAGGTTATCTAATTTTGGGCTCGTGCATGATCTGGTGCTTGCAATATGGAGTGATCTGAATATTCTTCAAAATGTTGGGAGAAAGGTTAGTAAACAGTAATTGAATATATTGTTTTTATTGCTCTATCTGTAATGTGTATTTACATTCATAACACTTGTGCCATTTATATCATGTGAACTGAAATTGGAGAGTCCATTACCAAGATCTAACCACTCATGGTAACAGGTTTTCATTAATATCCTTGTTGTTCTATTTTTTTCTCCTTTCCTTTTTCTTGTTGTGTTTCTTTGTGTCTGCAAGCACATCTTCTCTGCTAAATTATAATGTTCTTAACTTCTATATTTATGCACGAATTTCAATTATGTTTCAATACAAAAAATGTGAGACATGCATATGGCAGCCACTGAATCAAAACTGACAGCGTTAGTATCTAAAGTTAAACAAGTAGGGTAGCAAAAAGAAAAATACATGTATATATCATGCTACTTTTTACAAGTGTATGCTTGTTAGTTATCATAATAATCACAAAGTAGATGTGGAAAGAGACCGAAAACGTGAAAAGAAAAAAAAGGCAAAGATAAAGAAAGAGAAATAATGGTAAGTTGTTTATCATAATAATTTCTTTATTATTGCAGGCATTGGGCCAAATTTATATACAAGTACAAATCCTGCTATTTTTTTAAGAATGAAGAAAGTATTTATACATTGTCATTGTTAACTTTTCTCAATTACTGCAGTTCTTCCCAAGTGCTATCTTTTTCAATGATGTCATATCGTCCTGGTGACAAAAGTTGAGAGTCAGATTCAAACCAATGTAAAATAAACGGGTAAATGCGTACTGAATATCATTCTTATGAGTTGTATATAATTGAAATAAATTTTCATTCACCTCTTTTGTTCTGTTGATTTCTATTTTGTGATTATATATGAAAAATGATATCCACAATTCAGTGATATATATGTCTAAGTACCAGGTAAGAAAAATAAATAGCAAAAAAATATCTTTGATATCCGAATTCATATCCATTATCCGGTAGACCGTTTCCGATTCGCATCTGTATCTGAAACTTGCGGACAAAGATATGATTATTATTTTCCAAGTCATATCTGTATCCGTATCTGAATCCGTTTTTGGAATGCAGATACGGATGTTGGTATAGCCAATATCCGATCCGTATCCGATCCGAAGGCATCCCTACCTATATGGGTCCAGCCCAAACCCGGCCCGTTGCCAGCCCTAAAATCCATGGAACTCTACCGTTCCTTAGATTTGTTTAGCATGAAGTCGGGGTTGAAGTCAGTTCCCCCAATGAATAAATAGTAGCCTATGTCCCCCCGAAATTATTTTTCTCGACTTCCTCTTTTCAACCAGCGAACTCACAGGATTTTCATTGTAGCGCTATTGCAACAAATTAAAAATTGTTTATCTCTCCTACTTTTTTTATCTATCCAATCAAATAATTTCACTGTAGCGCTATTGCAACAAATTAAAAATTGCTTATCTCTCCTACTTTTTTTTATCTATCCAATAAAATAATTTCACCTAACCCGCTACTATAAATTTCTTTTTCTCTATTCTCTATCCTATACGTTAAAATTACATCCAAACAAACCACATTTTTAGAACTCATTTTTACCCCCCTTTTTTTTTTCTTCTACAATAATATTCCTAGTTTCAAAAGATTTTACAACCAATCAAACAGGCTCTATCTTGGACCTGGAGATGAGAAGCATCCAAATTTCTTTATCTATGCTTGCAAAGGGTGACTGAGTAAAAGAAGAGTAAGTATGGATGACATTCTTCTTGTCATAGTTACCCAGACTGTGATAGAAGTTTGACAATAGCAAGAAAGGAGGAGGGAGTGGTATTTCTTTTTTTCAAAAAAAAGTTATCCCTCAATAGTTAGATTGAGAACTGCAAAGGAAGTACGATCGAAACTAAAACAAAAATATTTTGTACAACGACACATAGTACAATTAACTGACCTAAGTATAAAAAAATCAGAAAGTATGTATATTTTTAACTAGGTGTATTTGATTTTTCTTTCACATGTTACAAATATTGAGTAGGATTAAGGTTTAAAAATCTCAGCTTTTTGAAGTTAATTTGATCTTCTTGGTTTAACAGCACAGATTCACAATAACAATGAATCCACATGAATGAGGATCGTGACTCCATCAAAAGACTTTAATGCCTTTCAAAAAGCAATAGTGGGGTCGAGCTATATTTAAGATCCTCTTCCATCATTTTATTTTCCCAGTTCAGTTCTGGGCTAAATGCTCACTTAATTCGGAATTTGGCTAAAATGAAAAAGACTAACAATACCAGTTTCCACACTATTTTCCCCTTATTATTGTTCAATCTTCATTATGATTCTTATTTTTTTAGTTTTGAAAAAAATCTTTACCATAGGAAGTGGTCAACTAACTCACCAATATTTTGTTGATTCATATACCGCAATAGAACAAAATCGTCTCAACTGGATGAGGACGAACCAAACAAGTATACGGAATGTGTTGTTAGGTGCCTTCAAGATGCATTCACCACAGGGGCAACAAAAGCAGGGGTAGTAGGTAAACGATATGTTCTTCCATCTTCTTTTATCGAGAGCCACGAGATATATATCAACAATATTATGATGCTATTGCAATATGTCGTTGGGGTGGAGCCCCATATTTTTTCATTATCTTCACATATAATCCTAAGTGGACTGAAATCATTGAATCACTACAGTATTTTCCAAATTTAAAATATGAAGATAGACAAGATATTGTTACCAGAGTTTTCAAGTTGAAATTAAGGGAGCTTATGAAAGATATCAAGCAAAGTAAGATGTTTGGAACAACTATTTCAGGTACAAAATTTCAGTGAAAGATTTGAAAATAAGTAGAATTTGACTTATATATAAAATGTGCATGGTTTTAAAATTCTCTTTTCTTCTTCTTTTGTGTGTTGAAAACAGATCTACATGTAATTGAATTTCAGACAAGATGACTTCCTTATGCTCACATCTTGGAAATTGTTCGAAGAGAAGACAAGATTGTCAATATTGAGGATATTGATAGATTAGTATCCGCCGAGATTCCGGATAAAGAACAAATTTCCGAAGCTCATGCAATTGTGCTTCGGTCTACGATTCATGGGCCATGCGGGGAGTATAATCCAGCCTCTCCATGTATGGAGAATGGTGTGTGCACAAAAAGGTATTCAAGACACTTTATGAAAGAAACTATTATTGATAAGCATGGGTATGTTCAATATCGTCGTCGGGATGACGGTCAAACATTTGTAATAGGTGGCCATAATCCGAAGGTTATTGACAATCGATGGGTGGTACCCTACAATTTAGAGTTAACAACAAAATATGATGCTCACATGAACATTGAGATATGTGTCAATCCTAAGTTGCTGAAGTATCTTTACAAGTATGTGCATAAAGGTCATGATAGAACTACAATAATTATAGAAGACAATGGAAATCTTGTCCCGGCAAGTTCTGAACCTCAATTTAAGCCAGTTGATGAAATTCAGCAATATCTAGATTGTCGTTATGTTTCCTCCATTGAAGCATGCTGGATAATTTTCAAATTTAGTCTGCATCGTCATCATCCTCCGGTTGAACGTTTACAATATCATCTAGAAAATCATCAGAATATATGTTTCAATGAAAATTCTAACTTGGGTGATGTTGTCTCAAGAGCTGAAGATCATAAGACAATGTTAGATGCTTGGTTTGAGGCCAATCAAATCTATGAAGATGCTCGATATCTTACATACTCTGAATTTTCAGAAAAATGAGTATGGACAAAGGTGGATAAGAAGTGGTCAAGAAGACTAAATGGACTTGCAATTGGAAGGTTTTGTTGGGTTTATGTCTTGAATATGATGTTGGATAAGAAGACGATAAGATGATGGAGGGATTGAGACGATTGGAAATGGAGTGGAGGCGAGAAATAGTCAGCGGCAGCAACAGCAGAAGTTGCGGTCGACCGTTCCCTGCACGAAGTCTTCCAGAAAGGAGGGCAGTCGACCGACTTGTTGGTGCGGTCGACCGTTCACGGCGCTGATGGGTTTCGGGCTTGAGTCTGGCTGATTTGTGAAAAGCCTAACTTGCTCTTCAAGTTAGATCGTGTAGCTCCTATCGTAGGGTTATCTCTTATGTACTATCTAATGGCTATTTTAACAAGATATCAACTTAGGGTTTTTCTCTAGATCTATATATAAACAATTGTAACAGCTCATAGATCCATATGATTCTATTGAGTGCCGAATAGAAGAAGAGAGTACTTCATCTGAAAGGGTGAGAGAGTTTCTCCATTGTAAGTAGCATCAAGTTCCATTAGGCTTGAGAGAAGGTCGTGGTGAGAATTGTAATATTCTTGTATCTTCTCTAGTTGAATAATATCTCGGTTCTTCCTTCCCCGGATTAAGGCGAAAGCCCCAACCGGGACAATTCTTGTGTGCTTTGTGTGATTGGTGCGATCTAGTCTTGCTTGGTGGTTTGTGTTGATTGTGTCAAAGACTCAACAAGATCCTCATAATTCCTAACAGGTTGTACTATGCACTTCCAGCTGCAGGAGAAATTTTTTATTTATGGATGCTGTTGTGCGTGGTACGTGGAGTGACGAGCTATGCACATTTAAGAATCGTGAATGGAGTGACCTATCATAATTACCAGTCTATTGTGCACTTGGGTTGCTAGATGTAACAACGAATGACACCAGGTATTAACCGAAGCATCTTCTTTAGCATCAAGTCGTTGGCTCAAAAACTTTTTTACTTCGATATTGATGTTTTCTGAGCCAACTAATCTGGTTGATCTATGAAACAAACATTGGAGCAATCTATCGGATGAATTATTGCATAAATGTAGGACATGATCTTCAGATTTTAGTTTAGAATTAACAGAAATTCAGTAGAAGAATTTGACCAATTGAAAGCATTTTGAATCAGAACAGACGGACTCTTAAGGAATTCCCATTGCTCCCATTTTTCGAAGATGCACATGTACATGTACATGTCATTCAAAACCGACAGATACATGATGAATTATGTTATGACATCAACGGGTTGAAACGAGAGTTTCAGCAATTATTCCATAAGTTGACTAATGAGAAAATTCAGATTTTGGAAGCCATGGTTTCAGCGCACTGAAGCAATATGGGAGGTTTTTTCTTTATTCACGGTAGCGGTGGTACAAGAAAAATATTTTTATGGAATACATTAGTTGCAAGATTTCGAACGAAGAGAAAAATAGTCCTCAATGTTGCTTCTTCTGAAATAGCTGCCATGTTATTGCCTAGAGGTCGAACTGCGCATTCGAGATTTTGCATTCCTATAAAAGTCCATGAAACTTCGACATGTTCTAGTTTCCAGTAGGATGATTTATCTCAACTCATTCAACAAGCAAATTTGATTATTTGGGACGAGGCGCCAATGATGCATCGCCATGCATTTGAAGTCGTTGATCGGACTTCCAAGGATATAATAAAGTTTAAGAATGAAAGTGCAGCTGATGACGTGTTTGGCAAAAAAATTGTTGTTCTCGATGGAGACTTTCGACAGATTTTGCCTGTCGTGCTAATAGGTGGAAGACCCCATATTGTATCTGCATCATTACAAAGGTATCATATTTAGTGTTCGTGTAAAGTGTATGAGTTGACGAAAAACATGAGACTAATGGGAAGTTCACTTGATCAAGTTAGCAGAAAGGAACATGAGAAATTTGCTAAGTGAATTTTAGATGTGGGAGAAGGTAAAATTCCAGGTGAATCTAATAATGGAGGTTCTGCAAAGGATTGGATGCCAAATGACCTTCTAATTAAAGCTGCAGATGGTCTAAAGGGTTTGATAGACTGGATTTATCCTAACACTGAATCTAGATATACCGACTCAGCATTTCTTGAAAAACGTGCTATTCTAGCACTGACTAATGAAGAAGTTGATGTCATTAATTCTCATATTTTTTCCCTATAGTTCTTGGATAGGTGTTCAATTCTTTAAGTGCAGATTCAGTCGATCATACCCCATGGTACAAATGAGCAAGATATGCACCCCCCCAAATTTTGCATATAATTAAGATGAGCGGGCTGCCAAATCATTGTTTACAAATGAAGCAAGGAGTACCGATTATAGTATTGAGAAGTTTGAATCAGTCTCTAGGACTTTGCAATCGGACACATCTTACTGTTCATACTATGGGAGAACATATTATCATAGCTACTGTTAGATATTATTATAGTCCCATATTGGTTGTAGAGTTATTTTGATATTTGTTCTCCTCCTATATATAGGTGGTATTGTACTTGGTTAAACTCAGTTCAATATTCAGTATTGTTTTCATCTCTCTGATTTATCTTAACATGGTATCAAAGCCAATGGCTCAAATTTTCTTATCTTAAAATTTTTCCATCCAAAAATTCTCAAATTCCAACAGCCAAAGTTATACAAATTTCTTCCCAAAACCCTAGTTCAAAAAAAAAAACAAAAAAAACATCATCGCCATCTTCAACAGTCCAGATCTTCAACACATCGAGATCTTCAAACCCTAACGCCGCCACATCTTCAATAACGACCATCATCGTCATTCTCAATATTCCAGATCTTCAACATCGAGATCCTCAAACCCTAGCGCCGCCACATCTTCAAATCTCCTCCGACATCCTTCGCTCGTGCAAGTTGTCGAAGCGCCAGATCCCGTCGCCTCTTCGACGCACTAGTACCCATTGTCGGAACCCATCGTCGTTCTCCGAAGTCCAAGCTATCCACCGAAGTCCAGACGGTGTCGTCTCCTCCCCTCGCCGCAATCGCAAGTCCCACCTCCTCTGCTCCCCCCTCTTTGCGGCGTCGCCTCCCTCGCCGCAAACCCCAATTGTCCAAATTGGAACCCTCTTCATCTCACTTCTTTCGATTGATTTGGGCTTTATTTGTTGATTGAATCCGTATCGTCACCATTCATTCAGTTCTTGCATTCTAATTTGGAAGATGTATCAGTTCTTGCATTTTGAATGTTGATTTTTTTCTTTTTTTGACTCAGGTTTATTTTCAAAAAAACAAAAAAACAAAAAAAGAACAAAAAACAAAAAAAACGAAAAAAAGATTCAAAAAAAAAATCAAAAAAAATCAAAAAAAATTTATTATTATTATTATATATATACAGGTACCACTACTTGATGGCATCTCAGTCTCTCCCACATATTTCTGCCTCCACTGACTTCCCCGATGCAACCGCCTCTCGCTCCTCCTCCAGATTCAAACAGCAGCACGCCACTTTCAGTATGCTTCCGGCCTCCTACCTTCTCCTTACATTATTCCTCACCCTACCCCACCTCTACTTCCGCCAACGGTAACACCGCTCTACTCCCAACCCCGATCCAGACACCAGCAGCATCTCCCTCCACATTGTGCTCTCAGTCACAGCAGCGCTAGTCTTATTTCTCCTCGCAATGCTTCTTCCCTCCCATCCTCAGCCATGCCTGTCACTCCGGCCTTGCCGTCTCCTGCTGATTGGGCTAATCTTCAGCAACGCCTCACTCAGCTGGAACTACAGCTCATGGGTCAGTCTATCAATGCTGGCTCCTCTGCTCCTACACTTTCTGCCACTCCCGGTATGAATTCGTTTTGGATTTTAGATTCTGGTGCATCACATCATCTCACTAGTAATCAAATACTGTTCACTACTTGCACAACCCTTCCCTCTCACTCTCTATTTCTACACACTGCTGATGGCTCACAACTTCTTATTACATACTCAGGGACAATTACCTCTCCCACTCTCACATTACCATATGTTCTCTATGCTCCTCATTTATCTATAAACCTTATTTCTATTAGTGCGTTGTGCGATAATGATCTTGTCGTTACTTTTGACTCTTTAGGTTGTTCTATTACTGATTCCTCCACCGGTGAGGAGTTTGGGTGTGCTAGTCGTCAGGGTCGTCTATGTTATCTGGATTTTCTTCGTGCACATCACTCTCCTTCTAGTTTTGCCGGTATTGTTTCATCTGATGCTGATCTGTGGCACAGACATCTAGGTCATATTAGCGCATCACGACTCCAGACAATAGCTCGCAGTGGTGCCTTGGTTCTCACTTTTAAATATTTATCTGATTGTCAAGGTTGTCATTTGGCCAAACACATTGTCCTACCCTTTAGTCACAAAAGAATTTCTGAAACCACTCACCCTTTTCAACTTGTTCATTCTGACATATCCGGACCCTCTCCCGTACCTTCGTGGAAAGGCTATCTCTATTATATTGCCTTCACGATGACTTTACTAGACATACATGGGTTTTTCTTATCCGTCAGCGATCTGAGATATCTTATATTTACCGGTTCTTCACAACTATGATTTACACTCAGTTCGGTGTGCGCATTAAGAATTTTCGATCGGACGGTGCACGTGAGTATACTTGCACCACTATGAGATCGATCCTTCAGTCTCATGGCACCCTGTTTCAGCAATCATGCCCTCACACACATGAGCAGAATGGTGTAGCTGAACGCAAGCATCGTCACATCTTTGAGACGGCTCGCGCTCTTTTACTCTCCTCTTCCGCTCCTCGTTCTTTCTGGGCTGAAGCTCTCATGACCTCTGTTAGTCTCATCAATATTACTCCCTCGTCTATCCTAACTGGTACGACGCCTTATGAGGCTCTTTATCATTCACCTCTCGACTACAGTATGCTCCGTACATTTGGATGCACCTGTTACGTCCTTCTCCTTCCTACTGAGCGCACGAAGCTCTCCGCTCGTGGTGCTAAGTGCGTTCACCTAGGTCTCAGTCCTGAACACAAAGGTTATCGTTGTTTTGATCCATCAGCGGGTCGTGTCTGCATTTCTCGACATGTATCCTTTGTGGAAGACTTCCCTTACTACCTGACTCCCCCCGAGGATACTAGATTTCTCGATTTTCCAGTTGTTAATAGCCCCCCGACTATATCTTCTCGCATTCCTTTTGATCCCACTTCTCTGGTTCCATTCACATCTCCTGCAGTCCTTACACCTGTTGTTTCCCCTTACCGAAACACCACCTGCATCCCCACAGTAGCCAGCACCCATCCCACCTACTTTCCCACCGACACATGCACCTACTCCACCGTCCTCACCCCCACACTCTGTCAGTCCACCACCTCTTCGTCAGTCTACCCGTTCCACTTCTGGTATTCCTCCGGCTCGTTATACACCTGATGCCACTGTTCCTTCTGACCAGTTTGGTTTTTCCACCCTAGCTTCCTACTCACAACAGTTTCATGCATATCTCACTGCTATACACTGTACACATGAGCCCAGAACCTATCAAGATACAATTCAATATCCTGAATGGAGGAAAGCTATTGCAGAGAAATTTAGTGCATTTGATCAGACTGGCACTTGGGATATTGTTTCTCTGCCAGAGGTAGTTCAGCCTATTAGCTGCAAGTGGATCTTTAAGGTCAAATATCAACCTGACGGATCTATTGAGCGGCACAAGGCTCGTCTAGTAGCCCGATAATTTACTCAGGAACATGGCATTGATTATAATGAGATCTTTGCTCCCGTTGCACAGATGACTACTGTTCGCACTCTTCTTGCTATTGCAGCCATCCGCCAATGGCCGTTACACCAGATGGATGTGAAGAATGCTTTTCTTCATGGTACCTTATCTAAGGTTGTTTATATGGATCCTCCTCCTGGCCTCCCTACTCCTCCTCGTTATGTTTGCCGGTTGCGTCGGGCTATATATGGTTTGAAGCAGGCCCCTCGAGCCTGGTTTGAGTGTTTTCGCTTTGTCATCACCATGGCTGGTTTTAGACAGAGTTCTCAGGACCATTCTATGTTTATGCGGTCATCACCGCAGGAGAGGGTAATTCTACTACTCTATGTTGACGATATGATCATTACTGGAGATGACTCTGTGGGCATTACATCCACCCAGAAATACCTTCATCAGCAGTTCCATATGAAAGACCTTGGCAGACTTCGTTATTTTCTGGGCCTCGAGATTGCTCATGGATATCGGGGGATACTTATTTCTCAACAGAAATACACATCTGATATTATCTCTGTTGCATGCCTTTCTTACAGTAGATCAGCCGATACACCCTTCGAGCTTCATGTGAAGCTTCGTTCCACTGATAGTGAGCTCCTTCCTGGTTCCACTAGATACAGACAGATTGTTGGACAACTTGTCTACTTATGCATGACCAGACCCGATATTGCTCACGCAGTCAGTGTTGTCAGTCAGTTTGTTTCTACTACTACATCAGTTCACTACGATGCTCTTCTTCGGATTCTCAGATATCTTCAGGGCACTATTACTCGCTCATTATTCATGCCTGCTACATCTAAACTAGAGCTGAGTGCATATTTTGATTCAGATTGGGCAGGTGATCATACTACCAGACGGTCTACCACTGGTTTCTGTCTATTTCTTGGTGATTCGTTGATCTTATGGCAAAGTAAAAAATAGGCAGTTATTGCATGTCCTTTGACTGAAGCTGAGTACAGAGCAATGACAGCTACTACTAGAGAAATTATTCATATTCGTTGGCTGCTATCAGATATGGGTGTCACTCTTACAGGAGCTACTCCTCTTCATTGTGATAACCGGAGTGCATTGCACATTGCAAGCAACCCGGTCTTTCATGAGCGAACGAAGCATATAGAGATTGATTGCCATTATGTTCGTGAGCGCTTTGAGGCAGAGATCATTTCTCTCCATTCCGTTACATCTTCCCAGCAGACTATAGACTTCTTCACCAAATCTCATACTGTTCAGAGATTTAGATACTTAGTAGGCAAATACACACTGTTTGACCCATCGTGAGTTTAAGTGGGGCTGTTAGATATTATTATAGTCCCATATTGGTTGTAGATTTGTTTTGATATTTGTTCCCCTCCTATATATAGGTGGTATTGTACTTGGTTAAACTCAATTCAATTTTCAGTATTATTTTCATCTCTCTAATTTATCTTAACAGCTACAATTTTTATGGGAAGACATGCAGGTGAGACAAATGTGATTTAAAGAACGGACATGTCGCCTACAGAAACCAGATGACCATTTGTCCTTAGAAAAAGACAATTTCCTGTAAAGTTGGCATTTGCTATGACAATAAACAAGAGTCAGGGTCAAACTCTCTATATGTTGTGGTTCATCTAAAAAGACCTGTATTTACGAACGGTCAATTGTATGTAGCAATATCGCATTGCACTTCCCATTCTGGTTTGAATATATTACTGACAGATAACTCAAATGAACTTGAAAAGACTAATAATTGTACACGTAATGTGGTGTATCAAGAAGTTCTTTAAGATATGCGTAACTCCATGAAAATTAGTTGAAAGGTAGATTTCATTAACAATCTAATTATATTTAACTTATTAAAATAATAGTTATATGGTCTACTACATTATAAGATACTTAGATTAAAGTATCTTATAATGTCATCATGTCACTTCAAATATATGGTCTACTACATTTTCTATATCTTTCTCATTCTTATTAGAATTTATCAAAGCCTTAGTTATTCATTTTTTTATTTATGTATCAGCTTATATCAATTCAAATAGTTCATGCTGCTATATAAGTAATTAACTTTTAATAGTATGCAATTAACTAAATTTTGGTGTGTGTGTTCTCTTCTTATGTAGGCCAATATGTGGTGTTCAAGTGTGAATAATTCAATCACTGTTGGAATTGAGTATACATTCAAAACACTCATCTTGTTAACAATACTGTCTCATGGCCCAACGGTTAAAGTTTTGAGTTCACAAGAGGTTGGGGGTTCAATTCCTACATTCTACACGTATATATATATATATATATATATATATATATATATATATATATATATATATATATATATATATATATATATGACTGGGCCGGGCCTTAGCGCCTTAGGGGTCTTGGGGTCTATTGAAAAAAAAAAAACAGAACCTTTTTTTTGAACTTTCAGAATTCAAAACGTTTTTAATAAATATAACAGTTTCATACTTAAATAGACTTTATGTTATAGCAGTTTCAAAAATTAAATGGTATTCATTATATAGCCGTTTTTTGGATTAATGCACACACATTATAGCATCCTGGTTACAAGCTATAAGATGAGATTATCTTTGGGAAGAAAATAGTGACAGAAAACAAAAAAGAAAAAGAAAATTCTATCATTCAAAATTTTCTCAAAAAATTCATTTTCTGCAGTTTTTGGTGGTGCAAGTTGGTACGTGCTGCAATTGGAGTCTTGGCAGCACTGTAGATCAGAAACTCGTTGTATCCCAGGAGAAGTGTTTGGTGATCAACGATTCATCTCCAGAATCGGCCAAATAGTTTCTTAAAGAAAGTGCAACCCACGCCTTGAGCCACTTCTCACTTTCTTCCTGTTGCAGATCAATTCCAAAGGTTCACTTGGTACACTCAGGTCCAATTTTTCTAACAATTTTAAGAAATTATTTTCGTGATCTGTAATGGCTTTAGTTTCTGACCGCAAATATGAAACCAACAAACCAGAAAAATTTGCTGGCTTGAACTTCAAGCGATGGAAGAACAAAATGTTTTTCTATCTGTCGCTGAAAGAAGTTGCCCATGTTCTTACCCATGACTGCCCTGTAATGCCTAACCCAGAACCTGTTGATGCCAATGATAATGAACAAATTTTAGATGACATAGCAGAATGGAAGGATGCCGATTTTAAATGTAGGAACTTCATCTTGAATGGGCTATCCGACGAACTATATGACTATTACTTACAGTCCGATACGGCTAGGTCTGTTTGGGAAGCCCTACAGAAGAAATATGACACTGAAGAGGCTGGCTCGAAGAAATTCGCAGTCAGTCGTTACCTCAAATACACCATGGTCAACGACAAGCTGGTAACTATTCAATCACACGAGTTACAACATATTGCTCATGAGATCATTTCAGAGGGAATACCCCTCGATGAGCAATTTCAAGTAGCTGTGATGATTGACAAGTTACCACCTGGTTGGAAAGACTACAAGAACATCCTGCGACACAAATCAAAGGAACTGACCATGGAGAATCTGATAACTAGGCTTAGAGTTGAGGAGGAATCCAGAAAGCAAGATCAGAAAGAAGAAGTCCTGCTTGTTCAACAGAACAAAGCGAAGGTCCATTTGAAACCAAAGAACAAGCCGTTCAAGAAGAATGCTAGTCGGAAGTTCAATTCGAACTTTCGTCAGAATGGTCAGAATGGACGTCAGAATCCGAATAAGACAAATAACCAGCAAGCCCAAACCAACAACAATGGAACAGATCCTATCGAGTGTTGGAAGTGTCATCGCTTTGGACATATCGCTAGGAACTGCCGATCGCGTACGCCTGCACCACTGGCAAATTCTATCGAAGGGCCATTAATGGCTATGATTACTGAGATCAACATGGTCGGTGTAACCGATGGGTGGTGGGCTGATACGGGTGCTACTAGGCATGTTTGCTATGAGCGCAGCTGGTTCAAAACTTATAAGGAGACTGAAGGTCAAAAAGTGCAACTTGGTGATTCACACTGTATTAATGTGATGGGCACTGGAGAGGTGGACTTGGAGTTCACCTCTGGCAGGACTGTTACCCTCAAGGATGTCTTACACACTCCTGATATGAGGAAGAATTTGATTTCTGGATACCTACTCAACAAGGTTGGTTTTCATCAGAGCATCGGATCCGACCAGTATGTTATAACTAAAAATGGGATTTTTGTGGGAAAGGGATTTGCTTGTAATGGGATGTTTAAACTCAGTATTGAAATGAATAAGAATAATGCTTCTGTTTACTCTTTGTCTTCTTTTAATTTATGGCACTCTAGACTATGTCATGTTAACAAGAAATTGGTAAGTAATATGAGCAAACTTGGCATGATACCAAAAGTTAACTTAAATGAATTTGAAAAATGCACATCCTGTAGTCAAGCTAAGATAATTAAAACTTCACATAGAAGTGTAGCTAGACAAACAAAAATTTTAGACTTGATACATTCTGATATATGTGAGATGGATGGAACCTTAACCAGAAATGGTAAAAGATATTTCATTACGTTTATTGATGATCATTCAAATTATACTCATGTTTATCTTATGGCACATAAGAGTGAAGCAATTGACATGTTTAGAACATATGTAACTGAAGTGCATAGAGGTACAGAGATTTGAAATATGTAATCAATTTGAAATAAATATTAAGAGATTTCGTAGTGATAGAGGTACAGAATATGATTCCAATGAATTTAAACAATTATATGCATCATTTGGAATTATTCACGAGACTACTGCACCTTATTCACCTAAATCTAATGGAAAAGCTGAAAGAAAGAATAGAACTCTTACTGAATTGGTAGTTGCTTCGCTTATTAGTTCTGGAGCACCCAAATCTTTATGGGGTGAAGCTCTCTTATCGGTATGTCATGTTTTAAATAGAATTCCACATCTATCCTCTGATACTTCACCATACGAATTATGGAGAAGTAGAAAGCCTAATATTGATTATTTTAGAGTTTGGGGTTGTTTAGCATATGTCAGAAAACCTGACCCTAAAAGAATCAAACTTGCAAGTAGGGCATATGAATGTGTTTTTATTGGTTATGCAGATAACAGTAAGGCTTCCAGATTTTTAGACTTAAATAATAATGTGATTATTGAATCCTTAGATGCTGATTTTTATGAGGATAAATTTCCTTACTTATTGAGGAACAGTAGGGGTAGTAGTGGGGGTTCACAACCCTCAACTTCCTCTGGTATTCCTCAAACTAGTACAAATGCTAATGTTGATTTAGATTCTGAGCCACGTAGAAGCAAACGTGCTAGTACTACTAAAGATTTTGGTGATGACTATGTTGTATATGCTCTAGAATCTGATCCTAGTTCTATCAATGAGGCTTTAACTTCACCTGATGCCGATTTGTGGCAAGAAGCCATAAATGATGAAATGGATTCACTAACCTCTAATGGTACTTGGGAGTTAGTGGACTTACCCGCGGTAGTCTTACTATAGGATGCAAATGGATTCTTAAAAGAAAGCTAAAACCAGATGGTACAATTGAAAAATTTAAAGCTAGACTAGTAGCTAAATGATATGTACAAAAGGAAAATATAGATTTCTTTGACACTTACTCTCCTGTGACCCGTGTGACTACCATTAGAGTTTTATTAGCCATTGCTGCTGTGCACAACTTGATGATCCACCAGATGGATGTTAAAACAGCTTTTCTTAATGGAGAACTTGAAGAGAAACTTTATATGGATCAGCCTGAAGGTTTTGTGATTCCAGGGCAGGAACACAAAGTCTGCAAGCTGAATAAGACTTTATATGGTCTTAAGCAAGCTCCAAAACAGTGGCACGATAGAATTGATCAATTATTACTCTCAAATAGTTTTTCTATTAATAATGTTGATAAATGCCTTTATTATAAAGCATCCAATGATAGTTGCATCATGCTTTGTCTATATGTAGATGATTGACTCATTTGTGGTTCTTCGCTTGAATTAATTTCAGAGACTAAAACTATGCATAGTCAAAATTTTGATATGAAAGACCTAGGTGAGGACAATGTTATTTTAGGCATGAAAATCACACGTTCTGAAACTGGTATTACTCTTGATCAATCTCATTACATTGAGAAGATCTTGAAGAAATATAATTACTTTGATCGTAGACCTGCATGTACACCTAATGACCCTCATGTTAAACTTTTGAAAAATTCTGGTGCTGCAGTTAGACAAAAAGAATATACTAGTATTATTGGTAGCCTTCGCTACGCTACTGACTGCACTAGACCTGACATTGCATATGCTGTAGGTGTATTATGTAGGTTTACGAGTTGTCCAAGTTCTGAGCATTGGAATGCTATTGACAGAGTCATGAGGTACTTGAAAAAGACCATGAACCTAGGACTACATTATGAGAGATTTCCCGCTGTCCTTGAGGGATTCAGTGATGCAGATTGGAATTCATTTTCAGATGATTCCAAGGCCACAAGTGGATACGTTTTTAGTATCGCTGGTGGTGCTGTTTCTTGGAGGTCTAAGAAACAGACTATTTTAACTTACTCTACTATGGAGTCTGAGTTAGTTGCTCTAGCTGCGGCTAGTGAGGAGACAAGCTGGTTGAGGAACCTCTTGTCTTACATTCCTTCATGGAATAGGCCTATACCTCCGATCTTAATCCACTCAGATAGTACTGCTGCCATTGCTAAAGTACAAAATGCTTACTATAACGGTAAGAGACTGGTGATTCATCGCAAGCACAGTACGGTAAGAGAGCTCCTCACGTCTGGTGCTGTTACTGTGGATTTTGTCAGATCAGAAAGTAATCTTGCAGATCCTTTGACGAAAGGATTGTCTCGAGACAAAATTTGGAATACATCGATAAGGATGGGACTGAAGCCCATTTAGGATCACAATTGGTGGGAACCCAACCTATACGACTGGAGATCCCAAGACATAGGTTCAATGGGAAAAACAAGCCATACTGTGATTGAAATCATGCAACCAAGGAGTTTTACCACTCCTTAGTCCATCCTGATGTGTATGTGCATGATATCTTGTAGCGTTAGTAAGGATGAGCTTGGCTCTTAATGAGCTCTATATCTCTGAATGAGAGGAGTGCCTAGCTACAAGAGCACTCTTGATAGTCTCACCGGGGTGTTTGTGAAGTGTGGCTGCTTCTATGAGAATGGGGCTGATTCTCTAAAAACATTCACCTATACTGGGATAAGCACAAGGCCGAAATGTGCTGGCATTTAGAACTTGCACCTGGTAGAATCACGTGTGGTTTTCCTTCACTATGTAAAAACGGGTAATGAGTTCAAGACTGAAAATCACTCATTATTCTTGCATTTTGGGGATTGTCCACTATGTAAGGTTCAAGTCCTCGGACACCTTACTTATGCATGGTTCTATACTTAAAAAAAAAAAAAAAAAAAAAAAAAAAAAAACGCTTCTTTTAAAATTAGTGTTTTAAATATATAAGTGGGGGATTGTTGGAATTGAGTATACATTCAAAACACTCATCTTGTTAACAATACTGTCTCATGGCCCAACGGTTAAAGTTTTGAGTTCACAAGAGGTTGGGGGTTCAATTCCTACATTCTACACGATATATATATATATATATATATATATATATATATATATATATATATATATATGACCGGGCCGGGCCTTAGCGCCTTAGGGGTCTTGGGGTCTATTGAAAAAAAAAAAAAACAGAACCTTTTTTTTGAACTTTCAGAATTCAAAACGTTTTTAATAAATATAACAGTTTCATACTTAAATAGACTTTATGTTATAGCAGTTTCAAAAATTAAATGGTATTCATTATATAGCCGTTTTTTGGATTAATGCACACACATTATAGCTTCCTGGTTAGAAGCTATAAGATGAGATTATCTTTGGGAAGAAAATAGTGACAGAAAACAAAAAAGAAAAACAAAATTCTATCATTCAAAATTTTCTCAAAAAATTTATTTTCTGCGGTTTTTGCTGGTGCAAGTTGGTACGTGCTGCAATTGGAGTCTTGGCAGCACTGTAGATCAGAAGCTCGTTGTATCCCAGGAGAAGTGTTTGGTGATCAACGATTCATCTCCAGAATCGGCCAAATAGTTTCTTAAAGAAAGTGCAACCCACGCCTCGAGCCACTTCTCACTTTCTTCCTGTTGCAGATCAATTCCAAAGGTTCACTTGGTACACTCAGGTCCAATTTTTCTAACAATCACTCGATGATATGTATTCCCCATGTTGAAGTATGAGGAAGGCATTCCCTAAAGATATTTTGATACCACTTTGTTGAAAGCATTACACGGTTTTCTTTGTTCGTTTTGTACTTATCTAGCTATAAATTATTAGTTTGTTATAAAATTAATTTTGTATTTTAACTATTTGGATTGAAGCCTTTTATTATCACGAACAATTAATTTAAGCAATTCATTGTATATATAATTAGAATTTAAGTCATTGAACGAATGATTATTGTGATTGAGTTTGGAAGTGTCTTATTGCATCAAATGCTCGAGCTCAGAGATTGTGTTTTTTGTACGATTTTTTTACTATATAATTGTTGAATGTTGATATACTGTAATATAATTATACAGGAAAAAAACTGTATATACGGGTAGGTTTTGTCGAATTTTTTATTAAATATTATTGATGTATTAATATAATTTTGAATAAAATTTATGCAATTTATACAAGGGGGTACACTAGTTTCTTTTTTCAAATTATTCTTTGGGGTCCTCAATAGTTAGATTGAGAACCGCAAAGGAAATAGGTCGAAAGTAGAACAAAAAAGTTTTAAGATTTGGTAGTGGGACAAGGTGATTATAATCTCCCTCTGATTAAATTCAAATTCTTCCATGATTAACTCGAAATATTCACGTGTACGTGTCGATTGCTAGGAATCTACAATATATCAATGAAGATTGAGTTATAATAGAAATACAAAAACATTTACATTGAGCAATTCTCTAACAACACCATATGCTAAGTGCTATATTACTATCGTTCCATTATTTTAGTGTTAATACGGAAAAGTTATTTTATTGTATTTTGAAGAAAAGGCGGAGTATACCACCCTGTTTCATTAATAAGGAGTTAATAAAACAAACTCAGAGTACTGAGCGAAGTACAAGGTCAAGGTCCTACAACATAACAAAATTACATAATTCCACCCCAAGCATGGGGGGTGGGACAAAAGATGAGAATGGGCAAAACATACATGTATCTAATCAAAATACATCAAATCCCCCCCCCCCCCCCCCCCCCCCCCCCCCCCCCCCCCCCCCCCCAAACCCACCCTGGGGTGGTGGGGACCTATCAACAGTAAAAGGCCAAGTGGGCAGTCAGTCGATCGTCGAGCCTATCTCGACTTCATCATTATCATACTCCTCCACCTAGAAGACGCTCGCAATCCTCCTCTACGTGAAAGTTATTATCCAAATTAATCCAGTAATCCATCTTTCTGAAGGGTAAAGACCATCTAAGGTTACATTTATTCTCCGAAATTGAAATGTTAAGGTAATGGGTTTACCTCCTATTCCCTTCCTCTATTTGAAATATAGAAAGGAGAGCAACAATGGAATCTTATTTAAACTAAAAATAAAATAAAAATAAAACTCAAACCCTCCATAGCTACAATTTCATCCTCTCTAGACCTGGCAAACAGGTCGGGTCGGATATTTATGGGTACGGGTCGTCTGACCTACGGTTCCAACAGACGAGGCCGAAAAGTAATAGTGAAAAAAATTAGTTTTTTCTCGACCCGGATATGGCCCATGGGTACCCAGGTACCCTATATTTCAGGGTTTTTCAAGCTTAAATTATAAAAAAAACTCGCTGAACTATATCCCTCGTGCAAAAAACATCCGTGAACTGTACTTTCAAAAAACCCAAGGCGACTGCGTCAGAATCCGTTATATTTTTTGACACATGCACCGCACGTGACAGATTTTCAGAATGAATTGCCCTTGTTTGACATTATCACAAAACCTCACTCATCTACTCAGGTTGTACTAAAAAATCTCATTCATCTTTCTAAGTTTTTTCACAAAACATCACTCATATACTCAAGTTGTTTTAAAAAACATCAATTTTTTTAATGTTTTTTATTCAGGGACCTCGCCCATTCAGGTTATGATTAATTTCACACTTATCATATATAGTATGACATACTATCAAAATCCAACAACAAATGAACAAATCCAACATCCACCACATTGAACACATTCTCACCAAAATTATCAATGTAAATGCACAATATATAGCATTCTCACATCCTTTCATCAACAAATACATCATCCTACAAATTCAACACATTCACACCAAAATTAACATCCAACAAATTGAAAATAATATGTTATTTCTCATTGATTGACTTGACAGGATATAATGTCTAGTGTAAATATAAGATATATAAGCACGGGTTCTACCCGAAATATAACAACAAATACAACTACAACAATATATCTATTAAATCAATACAAAATAAATTAATACAGTTTATAATATTTAAGAAGAGCATATCTGATCCACCAAATAATAGAAAATTCTCCATACCTAGTTACCCACAATTTCAAGAATTTGCTCCAAAGTTGTCATCCCTATCCCTACTATACAACTTTGTATTCAGTACCTAGTCCTTCTTTAAAAATGATGAAGATTGTGATGATGATGATGAATTTTCAAACCAAATAAACAGAAATAATCAATAATATCATCTAAACACATAAAAGACTATCTTTTTTATATATATTAAATTAACTAAATTCTTTCACAATCACCAAACTCTAATCATTCCCATCAAATTTCCAATATATTTACATTCTAACATGCTGACAAAATATAAACAACCCAAATAAATCTAGTCACCGTTTGGGGTACCATAATCAAATCACTAAAGTCACTCCCCACAAACGAAAAGGAGCACATAAAAGAAAATACCCCTTTTACCAAATTCCAAATTGAAATATGAATTGAATACGAAACATAGAAAGTGGGTATCTTTGAGCTGAGTTTTTCTGAATGGAGTGGGAAAATTGGTGGGTTCTACTTGCATGAGAGAAGCAAAAGAAGAAGATGATGAAAGGAAAATAGGGAAGTAATTGTTTTCTATTGACTGTACGAATGAGAATAGGAGTTGAGCGGAAGCCATGAGATTTTTGCGAATGATTACTCTTTGGTCGATTAGGGTCGGGAGAAATTGGGAATATGATTAAGGGTTAAGTTGATTTGGGGGGAAAATGAGGTTTTTTAAAACAACATGGGTAGATGAGTGAGGTTTTGTGAAAAAACTAGGAAATATGAATGAGGTTTGTTAGCACAACATGAGTAAATAAGTGAGCTTTTGTGTTAATGTTCAGTCAAGGGCAGTTCTGTCCAAAAATATGTCACGTGCGGTGCATGTGTCAAAAAAGGTAACAGAAGCTGACGCCGCCTCTTTGGGTTTTGAAAATATAGTTCACGGCGGTTTTTTGCACGAAGAGTATAGTTCAATGAGGTTTCTTGTAATTTAGCCATTTTAAAAAATTTGTTTTAGGGTTTTAAAAAAAAATTAAAAATTATTTTAATTGAATAATTGATTAAAAACATAACCAACAAACTATCTTTTTTTTGTAAGTGTAAAAGAAAAAATTTAATAACTGAAACAACAAGCAATGTAAACAAGAATCAAGAATAGTTACTTAATAAGCTTGTTACCTGTTGCCTTGGTAGGCTCCTTGTACAAATAAATATATGATATTAACATTCAAAATCCAACTATTACTTCAATTTATCATTTCATCAATTAAAACAAAAGAGCGAAAATTGCCAAACCAAGTAAAGAAAGAGCCACCAATTTTCAAAAGATAATTGAGTTTTAAAAAAAATCCAAACATAATCAAAACATACAATAGCAAAATAAAAACAATGAACGCATATGAAAAACAAGTTTCTAAAGACTTGAAATTAATTACATTCCAAACAATGAACCCAAATAAAAAGCAAACTCAAATAAATTACAACTGAAGTTGATGAGTATTTAATTAGATTTTATTTATTTAAATACATGGGTACTTGCAAAACCCGTGGGTATAACTGGCCTAACCCATTACTTCACGGACCGGGTCGAATAGTAGCCACTCTTTCTTTTCAATTTTTTCCTTACCCATACCCGGCCCTTACGGGTACACCCGCGGGTACCCACGGGTCACGGGTCGAGATTGCCAGGTCTAATCCTCTCCTACTTTCCCCAACCCTAGCCTCCTACGCTGCCCCCTCACACACAACGCGTCCTACTCGCCTCCGACATGCCTCCCACGTGGCCTCCTCACCTCCAAGTTGCCTCATGCTACCTCTTCCAACCTGCCTCACATGAGCCATCCTCACCTTGGACCCGACTCCTTTGCCCTCCTCTTCTCCGAGCTGCCTCCTGCACCCCCTTCACATCCGATGCTGCTGCCACCTCCCCCATGCCCGATGCTGTCCCCTTCAACCCACATCCCATGGGCCATCCTCGCCTCTGACTCACCTCCGATGCTGTCCCCTCCCGTATGGCCCTCCCTAAACACAGACCTCACCTCCAAAGTTGTCGCCTCCCACCATGTTGCTGCCTTCGCCGTTTCTGAACCACCGTGTTCATCAAGGTTGTATTTTTGGTGGAATTGTAGAAGAGTATGGGTTGAAAACAACGATAATTACGGTGTCGGATTCAAGAATGAGATTTGACGAGGTTTCTTCTATATATTTTTTTTCTATTGCCTCCTGCATATTTGAATATGAAACACCTGAAAACTTAGAAATCCGACACTTAATTTCTAGAACCGTGCTTTGCTCATCGTCTGGTCAATGAAATACCTATGTAGCATGCAAGGTGTTTGTAAAAATGCTTTTGACAAATTTTGCTTAACCAAATTAATTGTACATATGTGTGGTGAATGTATTAATTTATGAAACCCTAATTTACAGCCTAATTTCATGTTCAATTTTTAATTTATGTTTTTGAAATCTGGAAATTTAGATTTGGGTACGGGTTGAAGATGGGGATGATTGCAGTGTCGATTCAAGAATGAGATTTGGCAAAGTTTTCTTCTACTTTTTTTCCGTTTTGCTATTGCCTCATGCATATTTGAACATGAAACACTTGAAAACTATAAATCTGGACTTAATTTTTAGAACTGTACTTTGCTCATCAAGTATTTGATGAAATATCTATGTAGCACACAGGGTGTTTGTATAAAAAAATGAGAAATTTTGTTTAATTAAATCAATTGTATCTATGTGTAGTCTATATATTAATTTTTGAAACCCTAATTTACAACCTCATTTCATTTTCAACTTTTTAATTTGTGTTTTTGAAGTCCCGAAATTTAGATTTGGGAAGAGTACAAGTTTAAGACGGGGATGATTGTGGTTTCGGATCTAAGAATGATACTTAGTAAGGAGGGAGGTGGCGAAGGCCAAGGGCAGGGTAAGGCGGACGGAGAGTAGAAGGGGGTGTTGTAGAGGGGGGCGACGGAGACGCGGGAGAGGAGGGAGGAGTGGAGACAGTGTCGGAGAGGGTGTGGATTTGGGAGGGTGAGGGAGGGAAGGGAGGGTCTAGATGAGGTGGGTCAGCGCATATGTGATGTCAGTCAAGATTTACACAAAAGCCGGGTTATGCACATATTTTTTAGGGTAAATTTTACTCTATACACTTGAAGATGCAATTTTTCTCTCAATTCTCTCACACTTTTTTAGAGTCTCATATAGTTTTATGAGTCCCTAAAAATTATTTTAGTCTATATAATTTACACCGGGTAACATTAGCCTTATTCTTATACACCCATTGAAAACCCTTACTACATAGTAAAATTTGAAAACTTTATTATAATTGCATCAATTTTCTCCAATTTTATTCTTTGAAGTTGTACACCTGTATTTTTTCTCTTTAATAAAGTTGGCCCATTAGTATTTCACTATTTCAGTATCATTATAGCTTTCCAGTCCAATTTCTTTAAGCTCTACACCACAACTTTGCCTTATAATATGGAATTACCTGTCGAAATACATCTCCTTCATTAAAGTAAGACCAATTTATTTTTATACGTGGTTAAATGCACAACCAAGGACCCCATGATGACAAGTGTAACATTAAATAAGTTGGTCAATGTTATCTTCACATACATTATCGTTTTGAAAAAGCAACCTTTGTTTGGAGTCAATAACCCTTCACCACTTCTTCACTTAATAAAGAAAGAAAAGAAGTTTAAATTTTTTAAAAGGCTTAATTTATCCCCACAAAAAAAAGACCCGATATAAGTTTACTTTATTTTATTAAAATATTTTAATCTCCAGTTTGTTATTTGCAATTACTCAGCAATTTGTGTTATTTTGGTGTAGGAGCAAACAGATAGTGAGTTTTGATGGAAACTACTAAAAATTTGACATTTCATCTTTATCGTGAAATGCAGTTAAAGCTCCTGAGATTGAACGTGGATCGTTGATTGAACACCGTGATCTGGATCTGACGGTTGCTGATGCGGCCGATGGACCTGCAAAAAGCTTGAAACACCGGGGGTTGGCTCCGGCGACGGACCCTCCGACGCTCAAGTCAGACTAGAGAGAGAAAGAGAGTTTGAGAGAGAAATTGATGATTACCTTGTGACTGTGGAGGGAAGAGGGTATTTATAGGCCTGAGAAACATATCAAGATATCGATATGAATTCCTTATCTCCATTATATTTCTCCCCCTCAAGATATAAGTTTCCTTGTTAGGAGATAAGAGATTTGACTCCTAGCCTTCATGGACTGGGTGTCTCTCCTAGTGGGCTTAGTTTGTTACTTTTTATGGGTTTGAAAGAGGCGCATGTCTTGTAGAGGAGCCTGAAGAGGCCCAGACCTGTTAAAGAGGTCCGTTCTGACTAATCTGCATTTAAAAGCTTTGAGATTGTGCTGAATCGCACGACCTTGATTTGCTGCGATTTTTACCATTATCATAAACCTCCCAATCCCGGAAGACAATTTCTTGGCTTTCGGGGAGTAGTACGCCTTATTTTTGGATTTTATAGTACAATCTTAGCTGTCAGGGTGCTTGGAGATACCTAAAACTGATCAGTGGCTTCTGAAGGCTGTGAATATCTTATTGGATTTTTTGGAAATTTCCATATTTTTCGGATTTTTTCTAATTTTTCAATAATTTTTCCAATTTTAAATCACTTTTCGAATTTTATAATTAATAAACCAAATTTTAAATTAATTTTTCGGAAATTTTAATGAACTTTCCGAATTTAAATAATTATTTTTTGGAATTTTTAATTATTTTTTCGAATTTAAAATGAATTAATAGATTTTTCTTGAATAATCAAGCATCGGGACACTTTTTGGCACGATCGGGTTCGTCCATCGCAGCCCGCTAATGGGTTCGAACGGTGGTGATTTGACTGCTGTCATGGAGGGTGATGTGGTTCAACTGGAGTGTTGATCATGCTCTAGCTCGTGTGCTGAATGGATTAAACGGCTATGATCAAGTCGTGGTGGAGCTGTGATGGGGAGCGACGTGGATCAATCTGGTGCGTTGATCAAGAGAGAGCTCACCTGCTGAGTGGATTTGGGCGGTTGAGAAGAGAGCAGAAGGGAAAAGGCGACATGGTGCGATCTTAAGCTTCCATCTTGTGGATGCGCAATTATCTGGACGATCTCTTCATCGTCGAGCTATGAAGGTGGCTATCTCATCGTCGAGCTATTCCTTTACATCTCGCTTAGCTATGGGGGTGCTTTGCTGAGCTATGGAGTTAGTCATTTCACCGAGTTTTGGCCTCTTGTTTTGGCGAGCGTGGCGACGATGTGTAGATAGAGCTTCCTCGTCGAGTTGCGGGGGTGATCGAACAACGTGGCCTTGAAGTTGGAGTTTTTAAGAAACAGAGGCTTCAAAGAAGAAGACGAAGTTTTTCTGGGTTTGGATAGCGGGTTCAAAACCCACATCCGCAGATCCATTTAACTCTATTAAGTAGGGTTTTGGAGCATGCATGTCCGATTTTGCGACCCGACCTGTTTTGGCCCTATCCCCTTCTCTTATTGTTTTCTTAGAACCCGTGAGCTTTGGAATTTTTGCTCATTCATTTTTTTTTAATTTTTTTTATTTTTATTTTTTTGGGTTTTCACCATTGCTCTTGGAGTATAGGTTGAAGCATGAACTTAGCTTGAACTTGCCCTGAAGCTATCGAATTTAATCTTGATATTTTTTTCACACCAAATGTTCGTTGAACGATTTTCCTTGTTGAATTGCTCTTTTTTCGTCCAAGCATTGTATTGTTCATTTGTTTTGTCGGTCGAGCATTTCATCGTTGGACGAGAGTTCTGTCAGTCTAGGAGCAGAATGCTTTGATTGTTGGATACTATATATATATATAGTTGACCTATATGAGCTGTTGCAGACTTGTTGTTTGATCCCAACAAGTTTGTTGAGGAAATTCTGGGACGGAGTTGAACGTTTGAACCTTCCATTTGTGCCGAGCAAGTTTTGTAGAGGCAATTATGTGATGGAGTTGTACGTAGAGTATGTCATTTGATCCAGGCAAGTTTGTAGAGACAACTCTTTGACTGAGTTGATGTAGAACATGTTGTTTGATCCCAACAAGTTTGAAGAGAACTTTGTGAAGATGTTGGTCATTTGAGCTTGTCGTTTGCCCCCGACAAGTTTGTAGAGACAACTTTTTGACTGAGTTGATGTAGAGCTTGCTGTTTGATCACAACGAGTTTGAAGAGAACTCTGTGACGGAGTTGGACGTTTGAGCTTGCCGTTTGCACCTGGCAAGTTTAAAGAGATAACTCTGATACGGAGTTGATGTAGAAACTTTTGATTGATCCCGATGAGTTTGGAGTGGCAACTCTGAGATGAAGTTGAACATTGAACTTGTTATTTGTTCCAAACAAGTTTGGAGAGATAGCTCGTAGTGGGGTTGGTGTAGAACTTCATGTTTGATTCCAGCAAGTTTAGAGACAACTCTGAGACAGAGTTGATGTAGAAACTGCCTTTTGATCCCGACGAGTTTGGAGATAACTTGGTGATGGAGTCGAACGTTGAACTTGTCATTTACGCTAAGCAAGTTTTGTAGAGACATCCTCGTGGCGAAGCAAGAACTTGTTGTTTGCTCCCAGTAAGTTAGTAGAGAACTTTGTGGCAGAATTAAGTGTTGAACTTTCCGTTCGATCCCGACAAGCTTGGAGGGACAACTCCGTGGTGGAGTTGAATGTTTGAACTTGTTGTTTGTTCCCAAAAAGTGTGTGGAGTGGCAACTCTCAGACGAAGCTGATATTAAACCTACCGTTTGCGCCCAGTAGGTTTGGAGAGGTAACTCTTTGATCGAGTCGATGTAGGACTTGCCGTTTGATCCTGACAAGTTTATAAGGGTAACTCCTTAATCGATTTGATGTAGGACTTACCATTGGTGCCCAACAAGCTTGTAGAGAACTCTGCGATGAAGTCAGACGATGAGCTCGTTGTTTGACCCCAGCGAGTTTGTAGGGACAAATGTGAGACGAAGTTGGATGAAGATGTAACTCCTGTATCACATTTTCTGTATTTTTGCACTGTATTCTTTCTCCCAATGTATTCTATCTATTTGCACTCCTTCTTTTTCCTGAACCGTGTATTTGTTCTTCTTTCCAGTATTTATATATTCACCTATTTGTTTGATTCTTTTGTGATTCTTTTGTCTACCAATTATTCTGTCTTTGGATGATTTATTGTTTTTAATTTATTGCATTTCTAGCCTAATTTCTTATTTATTTGGTTCTGCCTTATTGGATCTGGTTTTCTACCCAGTTTACCCTAATTGAACCCTTCTACCGGTCCTACTGAATCCTAACCCGCAACCCAATACCCTCTTCTTTGACCCAATCTTCCCCAGATTTTCTTCACGTCTGTATCTGCCTAACAAGAAGATCATATCTTCCCCCATCTTCTCTTGATTCTCCAAATTCCTACTTGCCAAAATCCCTTATTATAATCCCCAGCAAAATTTGTTAATTGCTATCTACAATTGCTATCCCCTAAACCCTAACCCCAATTTTCTCTCATCCCTCATCTCTCTTTCCCGACCTACCCTGCACCCTCGATCCCTCTTCACCCCAGCCGCCGGTGACCCACCTCGGAAACCTCCCCTGTCGCGCCGCCCTGCCACCACGACGCAGCCCCGACCTCTCCCCTTCTTCTCTTCCGAAGTCGACAGCAGCAACCACAGCGAAAGCAGCACCCATCAGCCATAGCGCCCCCCCTCTCAGCTTATGACCCCTCCCGACGTCGCGCCGCCTGTCACCGTCGCTTCCTTCGCCGCCATCGTGCCGCCACCCGTTATCCCCTCATCGCAATGTGCAACACCCCTGCCGTTGCTCTTTGTGTGCCTGCGATTGTTCTCTCAAGAGTGTTGGATTTGTGTTCGTGATTGTTCGTGATCATCTTGTTCGTGATCTGTTGGTATTATGTTCGTTGCCAGGAATCTATTCCCGCTATTCTCATTCTCACGTCAGATTCTTCGACTATATAAGGCAAGTAACTTGTATTATTTTGTTGTATATACAAGTACCAAATACCGCCTGTAGTGCCACTTTGTTTCTAGATTCGTTATCATGAAAAACCCTTGTTAAATCTTAACCCTATTTGTTGATCCATCCGTTGTTTCGATATGTCCTTATATTTGTTATGCACACGACATGAAATAAATTTAGATCTAATTAGATTCTTGATGTATTCATATATGTTGTTCGTGATTCATGATATATTGTACACTCGTTACATGTTTGATGTGTTAGTTGTAGTATCTTGTGGTAGACTTGTTAAACACCCATATCATGTTGTTTTGGACATCTATTATACCATGTTTTGTATTTTGTTATAATTTGGATTTGTTGCATATGAACTATTTGAATTAATGCATAAGAAGATATTTTTGTTTTGCTGCTGCACTATTTTGTTTCAGTATTTTAGAAACCGTTAAGGTCAGTAAATGAAACTAATTTGTGAATATAAATTGTGGATCTCGTTGTCTATTTTCCAGAATTTTCGACAAATCGCAGTTTCGATTTGTGAGGTATGAGTTATTGTTGTTTTGCTACAGATATGTTGAGAATTCCAGATTCTATTTTATGTGATTTTGGTATACTGATTCATTTTAATATTGACGTTAAAGATAAAATTTGGATCTAATATTTTGCTGGATACGAATAGACTTGACTGGGATTAACCCCTAATTTTTATGGATTTAATTAATGAATTTTATAAACTATTCTATGCTTGTGAACAAACTACTATATTTCCCAAACTGCATGCTGTTCAGTAAAGAACCATACTTTCAACCTGATTCCAGTCGCTGTTGATAAAAATTTGGTGAAGATAAAATGTTGCCTGCTGTATCTATTTTCCAACCCTTTTGACGGATTTGGATTTCGAATTATACGTTGTAATCTATCGCTGTTTTAGTACTGCTGTGTCAAGAATTTCAGATTCATAAACTTGTTATATCTTGCTGTTTTCCGAATTTATTTGACTGCTATTTGAGTTGGAATATTATGAAATTTTATTTACTGATACTAAACATACTAGGGAATACCCCAAATTTTTCTTGGATTCAAATTAGTAAGTTTTATCTCATTTTCATGTTTGTGAATACAACCTTGTGATATATGGCTGAACATGATTTCTATATATAATTCTGTTTTGAGCCATGTTTCGATGATTATTATATGAATTGTATATATGTGTTTGATTCGGCCGAGAGTCTATTTTCTAGATTTTCTGACGGATCCAGATTTTCATGTGTGTGGCAACGGAAATCTAAAATTTGGTACATTAGTGTTTTGCTGTCCAGAAATTGAAGTTTCGTTGTCATAGCCTTTGATGAGTCGTTTGTCACCCATTTGTGTCATTTATCCAACTTGTACTCGTCCCTTGTTATCTTACCATGTTTCTTGCCTTATTTGTGTACGTCCATGCTTGCTTTAAATAATAATAACAAGAAACTAAGCCGGGGTTAAAGGAAAAGATCTAGTAGTGGAAAATACAGAAATATATACTCAGAAGGGGATCC
This sequence comes from Hemerocallis citrina, assembly GCA_017893485.1. Lineage (NCBI taxonomy): Eukaryota > Viridiplantae > Streptophyta > Magnoliopsida > Asparagales > Asphodelaceae > Hemerocallis > Hemerocallis citrina. The sequence goes on along the minus strand of JACEHZ010000223.1, from coordinate 332,613 downwards.
ATAGATCCTACGTAATATTTGATACTTGATACTTGATACTTGATACTTGATACTTGACACGTGATTGCTTGACACTTGACACTTGATACTTGATACTTGACACGTGATTACTTGATACTTGATACTTGATACTTGTACCTGACTACACTGCCCTCTATGATCCACTACGAAATCTAAACGCAACTTGTCTTAATGTAGCAACTGTAACACCCCGTAGTTTCAAAAATATAGTATATATAGTATATATATATATAATACATGTTGAAAGGAGGCTGTTTGTTAAAGTTTGTATGCAGGATGACATAAAACATGTAAATATATGGATGTTGAATAGTCAGGGGGGCCCACACGTGAAGGAGACAACAGCACATTGTGTGCTGGTTGTCTAGGTGATGATGTCACCTCCATGGGGGGTCCACCGGCTGTAAGAAAAACTCTCGAGATGAGAGAGAGAACAGGAAGAGTTTGAGAAAAATAGTCCCATATTGGGATTTCACTTGAATAAAATAATATATATATATACTATTTCCTATGATCAAGAGTCACCAATTCGGTTAACCACCTTTTGAAAGACAGCCTGTGGTGAGCAGTTGTACTACATAGTATCTAATTTATCTTATAAATTGTATAAATTGTCTGAGCTAGGGGCAAGGGCATTACAAATGGTATCAGAGCCAACTTTCGACACCGAGTGTAGGGCATGTAGACCCAGTCGGGCGGTGGATTCCGGGACTGTGGTGCCTCAATTAAATCTGGGATTATGATTGATCGGGTGGTGAATTTCGGGATCATGATTAATCGGGCGAATAGGAGGCAGCTCATTGAATCTGGGACTATGATTGATCGGGCGGTGGATTCCGGGATAATGATTAGTCAGGCGAATAGGAGAGAAAATGCTTCACATCGGCTAGAAAGGAGATCCTGCACTAGATTGTGCATGCCCTGTGCTCAGCGAGGATGTTGATTTCTGAAGGGGGGGTGTGTGTAACACCCCGTAGTTTCAAAAATATAGTATATATAGTATATATATATAATACATGTTGAAAGGTGGCTGTTTGTTAAAGTTTGTATGCAGGATGGCATAAAACATGTAAATATACTAGATTTGCCCGTGGGCACGTGCCTACGGCATGTCTTCGGAACGATACAACACACAAAAAGCCCTGTAAACAGTAAAACAACAATTATGTAGTTCAAGTTTGAATAATATGACAATAATTAGTTGTAAATAAAAGTCCATGTTTCTATTAGTACATGTTGAAAAATAATTATAAATGTGGGTGTAAAATCCAACTATTTGGAACTTTAAGGGTGGAAAATGATGAAATTTAACTGTTGAAGAGATATTTGCTATTTTCAATATAATATGTGCAATAAAAAAACATAAAAATTCTGAAAATTTTACAAACCTAAAATCTTAAAATCTAAATTTCTAAGTAAATAAAGAAAGAATGGGAGAGAGAGAGAGGGAGAGAGAGAAAGAGAGAAATATGAAAAAGTAAAGAGAGAAGAGAGAAATAGTAATAAAGTAATGAGTTTTTTTAGTTTTTTTTTTGGGGGGGGGGGGGAGGAATTTAATTTTGGGGTTTGAAATTTGGGGGGGGGGGGGGAGGGGGAGGGGGGATGTGTTTTGTGAGGTTGGATCTGGGCCTTTGATTTTGGGGGATTAAAGGTGAGCCACTTGATAGATTTCTTTGTGTTTTATTATAGATGGATGTTGAATAGTCAAGGGGAGCCCACACGTGGAGACAACAGCACATTGTGTGCTGGTTGTCTAGGTGATGACGTCACCTCCATAGGGGGCCCACCAGCTATAAGAAAAACTCTCAGGATGAGAGAGAGAACAGGAAGAGTTTGAGAAAAATAGTCCCATATCGGGATTTCACTTGAATAAAATACTATATATACTATTGCCTATGATCAAGAGTCACCAATTCGGTTAACCACCTTTTGAGAGGCAGCCTGTGGTGGGCAGTTGTACTACATAGTATCTAATTTGTCATATAAATTATATAAATTGTATAAGCTAGGGGCAGGACCGTTACAGTAACTATGTGGTAAAATTTGGGATGCATTAAGTGCTACCTAGATAGGATTAGATTCAAGACATGAAATACATGATCACTTGCACTTGTACATGCTACTTGACACGTGTTACTTGTTACTTGCTTGCATGCTACTTGCTACTTGTTACATGCCACTTGCACCCAACTATCTTGTCATGCTATTTGTTTATGTTCTTGATTTAGAGTTAGTTGCCTTATTTTGCTGTCACATTCCTTTCATGCTTACTTCTGTACTTGCTTCCGCTGTTACTCTATACTTATCTATCTGTCTTTTCCTGTACTTGTTGCCTGTAATACAAGTGGCCCGGAACTTGCATTGACGTGTATTTTGTTTCTCTTTCCTCTTCCTGCAATTTGTTAAACTTGCACTTTGGTGACCAGCTGCCCGAGGGAGTAGGTGACCAAACATTCTAGTTGGCTGGAGTTCTTGCTACAATTTTTTTCTTGTTGTTTCTTTTGAATAAATATAATTGCTACATGGATTATCTTGTAATGGGCATTTTGTCTCAGATTTGTGTTTTGTTCCAGACTTGGTTATTTAAGGATTAAGTATTATTGTTTTCAATAATCCTGTCGGTTTTGTTAATTCATTTATTCATGCGTGGCTGATTATTTCTCTTGTATATCTCTTGTTTATGCTTGTACATATTATAAAGATCCTTACAGCTTATGAATGGTGAAATCCATTCGCTGGACTTGTGTCCCGTATCTGTATTCCATATTCCTTTTTGGAAAGCGGGGCATGACAGAAGAACTTGCTGTCTTTGCCCAGCAAGTTTGTAGAGATAACTCAAAGACGGATTTTGGACGTTGAACTTACTGTTTGCGCCCAGCAATTTTTGTAGAGACAAACTCGAAGACGGAGTTTGGACGTTGAACTTGTTGTTTACGCCCATCAAGTTTTGTAAAGACAATTTTAGGTCTGCTTTGGATGCCATGCCTATTGCCTAAAAATGAGAGGTCGTTGGAAGGACTCGAGCAAGGAGCGGGGCGTTGTACTCGTTGTTTGGATTCAATGAATTGTTGATGGGACTTGAGCGAAGAGCAAGGAATTTAACTCATTGTTTGGAGTAAACAAGTTGTTAATGGAGCTCGAGCGGTGATCGAAGCGTTGAACTGGTTGTTTGGAGCCAACGAGTTGTTTGGTGGCACTTGAGTGATGACCAGTGCGTTGAGCTCGTTGTTTGGTGCCAAGGTGTTGAGCTCGTTGTTTGGAGCCAATGAGTTGTTGATGGAGCTCGAGTGGTGAGCATAGCGTTGAAATCGCTATTTGGAGCTAACGAGTTGCTTGCGTAGGGTTTGGAACTCGTTGTTTGGAGTCAACAAATTGTTAATGAAGCATGAGTGAAGCACAATATGCATAACTCGTTGTTCGGAGTTGACAATTTGTTGGTCGGTGGAACTCAAGTGGCGTGCAAAGCACCGAACTCATTTTGTGGAGCGAATGAGTTGTAGATGTTCTAAATCTTCTAAATACTGAAGCGAAGTCACTTGTGTTTGATCAGCATTGAGGTGATTCTATTCTTCTCTTTGCTGACAAGTAGTTGTGTACATCGAATGGGGTCATCGGGACATTGAGCTTGTTCTCCTTTGCGATACGCGGTGCTTGACGAAGTTGGGACTCTTCCATTTGCACGACACTTTAAGCGAGACGGAGTTGGAGCTTGCTCAGGTGAAGGTGGTCGGATAAACCTGGAGCTTGCCCGTCTAAGGAAGACTTGTCTTGAATTTCATCGTCAAGAGTTGAGGCAGCCCTATGGAGCTGTTAGCTGGTAGGAGGCCGATGAAGAGGTTTGTGTCTCTTAGGCAAAGAATCCATCTAGTTTGTAGTTGGAAGAACGACTTGCAGGACAGTTTGTTGTACAGTATTTGCAAGACTTTTGATAGCGATTCTTAGACATGAAATGTAGACTTATTGTATCATCATTTTCAATTCCCAAATATGTCAACTCTACCTTGGAGAGACTTTAGGGGGCATTTGGTACGCGGTGATAAACAAGAAAACCTGGGATTATCCTCTGGATTACTTGGTTTGGTAAGATATGAGGGGGCGTTTGGTACACGGGTTGGATGATTCCCAAGCATGAGAGGATTCCCGGGAATGTGAGGGTGTGAATGAAGATTCCCGAGAAGGTTGTATTATCGTGTTTTGTATAATACAATGTATTTTCGGGAATTTTTTATTATTCTATATTTTTATTCTAGTTTTTTGGGTTATTTTATTGTTTGTAATGGAAATCTCTTGGAAATCCTCAAATCCCATGATTTTAGGGGGAGGGGTATTTTTTTTAATTTTAGTTATTTTGGTTATTTTATTTTTTGTCATGGAAATCCCCATGCAAACCCTCAAATCCCATGATTTTTTTTGGGGACTTGAAATCTTTTCCAACAAAGAATTTTGATTTCCTTGGGAATCCATCATTCCTTCCAAAACTATGCTTGCCACATACCAAACAAGGTAATATAAGGGAGAATCTGTGATTCCCTTGCACACTCCCACATACCAAACGCCCCCTGAGTATAGTTTTGGAAGGATTTTTTAATTCTCATGGGAACAAAAATCCTTTGTTAGGAAGATATACATTCATCTTTAAACGGGTGAGATTTGTGGATTCCTCTACATAAAAAAATAACTAAGATTATCACGTTACTAAATCACCCTCCAGATTTTTGAAAATCTTTCTGCCTTATCATATTGCCACTCTATGTTTCCTCCAACAAATTTATTACTCTGCCTTATCAGGGTAAGATTTGTGCATATTTATATATAAACATGAACATCTAATTAGATATTGAACAGAGTTAAATAAGTATGATATATGTTTCAGTACAATGTATCAATTTTAACAATAGTACCCACCATTATGGATATAAAAAAATTGAAGGGGAAATTCTCTGTTTACTAAGTCATAAATAATATTTCATCAATAATAATAATCCTTGTATGCCTAAGATTATGTTTGTACTGCGTGCATTTCATTTTATATTTTTGTTATATTTTTTATCTATTTGGTTGAAATATATTAGAATATAATGTAACTTTTTGAGTCATCTATTTGATACTATAATCAGATTTTTAAGATATGTATTAATAATAGTTGTGCACATGTCATGCATATGCATCGATTAACAAAGTTGATAATAGTTATATTGATTTTTTAAAAAAATAAAGCCAAAATGGTATTTTCGATAATGTCTACTATAGCGAATGATTGATGGGAATAAATTGATCTATATCAAACACAGTAATAAAATATTTCTTGGAATGCAATGTCTTGTATTAAATGCAGTATTGCAATATTTTCGAGAATCATGATTTCTACCCTCACATTCCCAGAAATCCACCCATTCTAAGAAATTCTCCCATTAGCATACCAAACGCTTCCCTTAGAGCATCTGTAGTCGTTTGCTAAATATGCATAATATGCATATTTGGCCAAAAAGAGCGCTGCAGTCGTTGGCCAAATATAATATTATGCATAATTCGGTACAGTAGATTGTTATAAATGAGAAATGCAATGAGAAATATCCATATATAAGAGACGGAGCTTCGAGTGCCGTCGCACCAAAAAAATTCTTTTTTTTAATGGTCGGACGGCACTTGAAGTGTCGTCGCACAAAAAAATACATTTTTTTAATGGTCGGACGATACTTGAAGTGCCGTCCCTCCAAAAAAAAAATTAAATTCGCAATAGAAAACTAAAGAAAACCCCCACTTCTCTCGGACGGCACTTGAAGTGCCGTCCCACCCTCTCAGGGTTTTTTGTAATTTTTGTAGTTTTTTGTAATTTTTTGTAACGTTTTTGTAATTTTTATAATTTTTTTTGTAATTTTGTATAATTGTTTTGTAATTTTTTTTGCACATCGACTAATTTTTTCCCTCAGACGGCACTTGAAATGCCATCCCACAATTTTCATTTTTTTTTCTCTCCGACGGAACTTCACATGCCGTCCCACCGTTTTTTAATGTTTTTTTAATTTTTTCCGTCTCCGGCGGCACTTCAAGTGCCATCTGTTATTATTTTAAATTAAAAAACTAAAAAATAGTATTCAAACAACTGCAGCAAAACAGCGAATTGCTATATCCATTTATCCATATATGCATATTTTGATCATCAACGACTGTGGATACTCTTAGAGGCCAATTATAGATGACAAAATACAGAGAGTAAATCTTTGGGCCCACCTAACCATGGACCCTTTGTTTTGCCACAGTGGGCCCAATGGGAATCCATTCTGATATTGTCTTTGGTAGGTCTCTCTACATTGTGGGGGCTAGTCGGAATATGAGGGTTGCCAACCGGGTTGGGTTTTTTATTCGAAGATGCTTTTGTCCGAAGAAGAATTACGACCTGATTGGAGAAACTTGTTGGAAAAGCGTTGGGGGTAGGGTCCTTCATCTGGAAACTACATACCATTATCCGTCTCCAACGAGAATACTCTTGTGAAAACGGTATTGAACGATAAGCAATGAGCTTTAGCCCACTACGTAAGCCGCTGGCGGACAAAGCTCTACGAGCTTCCCTTCATTCCCGCGGGAGAGAGACCTAAATGAACTTGCCACTTTTTTTGACTATATAGTTCACAGTGTTAGCTTAAAATTGCACCTATGAGCAAAACTAACCGAATCGTTGCATGAACCAATTACTCATGAAGATGTGAAAATTTGAGAAGACCAATCACAACCAAAATTGTATGTCAATGCATGCTCATGAAGTTAAAAGAAAAAAGGCATTGAAATACAACATAAGAAGGATGTAGTAGTTTAGTTGATCCAAATATATGGGCCTCACTGAAAGGAAAGCAAAGAGAAAGAGGCCTTTCATGCAGTCCATCAAAATAAAATTTTGAAATGAAAACTATGTTAATGTCTGATAAATAAAGGACTCAAATACATCATATAGACTGAAAGATTAGGTAGTCTGGAATCAATGGATTAGGTTCATAATGATGACAGTCTCCACTAACAAATGACAATAATAGTCGAAATGGAACTTCTTTCCAACCAATAAATATAACACAAGCTTCATTTCAAAGCAGCTTAATACAATGAACAACAGAGATTGTCTTAGAAGAGGATCAGAAATCTTCGACCTTCTCCACATTCAACTAGGTAAGTGATGATCTCTCAACACTATGATCTCTTTGATTCCCTACCGATCATATAAAAAAGTCTCATTTACAAACTGAACGCTGTAGACAATGAATTCTTCATGTAGTATCACATCAATCTTGCTAAATAGTACAAACAAAGGAAGCCAAATATAAAGAGAACCAGCCGGCCGATCCTTGAAATCAATTTAAGCCTAACATAAAACATTAAATTAGGTTTTCACTTATATCATACACAAATATGTTGGAATTAATTTTTGCAGTTTTCCGGGCCGGATTCCGGCAAGCTTCGACCACCGGCGGCACCGGAAAATGAGTGGATTGCGATCCTCTCGACGAGTACTATTCCGTAGTATACTCACTTGCCAAAAACAAATTCCGTATGAATGAGAAATGTTGATCCAAAGTTGGGTACTTGAAATTTACTAACTTGGCAACTTGGAGAAAATAGATAGTCCCATATCGGAAATTGGAAATGATTTTGTCTAGTATATATACTAGAAAACTGGACTAAAGGGCGTGGCCCGGGGGTTACCACTAACGTGTAGTGGAGAGAGGACTTAGCCAAAATGACAAACACACACACGCGCGCGCCCGGCCCGGCCTCGCCTTGGTCTGGCTTAAATTTTTTATTTTATTTTTGCCCAGACAAACTCTTCCCTTACTGAACTCAAAAGGCTTTTCAGATTCAGTAACTGGTGCCCATTACTCTGTAACAGCAGAGTAATGGCAGCTGCTGAACAGTCCCCATTACTCTGCTGTTACAGAGAAATGGCAGCTGCTGAACAGTCTCCAATCCAATTTCCTCTATATAACCAGACAGAGGCTTACATACAGACACAGAATTTTTACATTTCTTTCCTTCTTCCTCTCCTCTGTGTCAGAGTCAAGTGTTAACTGAGAGTACAACACAGACAGCAGTTCGTTGTCTCTGAAGCAAGGGTGCTGCATTCTTCAGAGAAGGTACAGTTGTATCCTGGGAAGCAATTTGCCCGTAACCGTCACACTACGGGGCAAATTCTGCTTTAAGGACAGAGATTTCAAATCTCGACTCTGTACAAATTTTCTACTTACTGTTTTCCTTCAATTGATTTTGATTTCTTCACAAATTCTGTTGGGATTTTTATTATTTTATATTCAGGTTCTAACAATCTTAAAGCAGAATTTTTCCTCACAGATTCTAACAATTTTGTGAAATCTGTTTACAGGTGCTGTTCGGAAAAAACCAACTAATAGTTTCTGTTTCGAACATTTTCAGAACAAAATCAGAACATGGAGAACACACTCACTGAAGTTGCTACTGGGCTTCTTAGTACCCAAACACCGGTGACCCAGAATGTGACTGCACAATCGGTTGCGGCACATTCGGTCGTTCTGCCCACGCACATAACCGTGGGAGAAAAATCAGAGAAGTTCAATGGAACTGGGTTCAAAAAGTGGCAGGGGAAGATGCAGTTCTACCTGACCACATTGAAGCTGGACAGATTCCTCAATGAATCTGCCCCGATGCTGGCGCCAATGGAAGCACACTCCGTTGCTGCAGTTGATGCGTGGACTCAGGGCGACTACCTCTGCAGGAACTACATCCTGAATGGCTTGGTAGACTCCCTGTACAACGTCTACTGTGTCTTCAAGACGTCCAAACTCCTGTGGGGGTCCCTGGAAAAGAAGTACAAAACAGAAGACGCCGGGTCCAAGAAATTTGTTGTAGGCAAATTTCTGGACTACAAGATGATTGACTCCAAAACTGTGGTGAGTCAGATCCAAGAACTGCAGGTTATAATGCACGACATTGCTGCAGAGAATATGACGTTATGCGAACCATTCCAGGTTGCAGCGTTCATTGAAAAACTTCTACCTGGGTGGAAAGACTTCAAGAACTACCTCAAACACAAACGAAAGGAGATGTCTCTTGAAGATCTAATTGTCAGGTTGCGGATCGAAGAAGAGAATTGCAAGGCTGACAGGTCCTATGGAAATCAGTCCATAGAAAAAGCCAATGTGGTGGAGCACGAACAGAAGGGCAAGAAGAGGAAGTTTCTGCCACAGTCCTCAAACAAAAAACCTCTTGCAAAGAGGTTTGCTGGGAAATGCCACAAGTGTGGTAAGCTGGGGCACAAAATTTCTGAGTGCCGCAGTAAGGACAGTAATCATTCAAAAACAGGACATGTAAAAGGGAATGAAAAACCCCACGCAAATATAGCTGAGAACTTGTCCACTGGTCTCTCTGACCTGGACCTCTGTGCTGTAGTATCAGAGGTCAATCTTGTAGGGAGCAATCCTCGTGAATGGTGGTACGATACTGGGGCCACCAAGCATATCTGCTCGGACAAGGAAATGTTCACCTCCTACCAGAAGTGCAACAAAGATGAACAACTGTTCATGGGAAACTCTTCCACCTCCAAAATTGAAGGAACGGGGAAGATAGTGCTGAAAATGACTTTAGGCAAAGAGCTAACACTCACAAATGTGCTGCATGTCCCAGATATTAGACAGAACTTGATATCAGTTTCTTTGCTAAGCAAGAATGGGTTTAAAGTTGTACTTGTTTCTGATAATTTTGTACTGTCCAAGAATGGGGTATACTTGGGGAAAGGATATGTAAAGGATGGACTGTTCAAGTTTAATGTAATGACAGTCATCCCTAAAACTATTGTTCCTGCTGTTCCCAAAGTTAATGAAATAACTCCTATTGCCTATGTTGTTGAGTCTTCCTCTGTTTGGCATGAAAGACTAGGCCATATTAATGTAAATTCTATGCGTAGATTAGTTAACATGAATTTGCTACCAAAATTTAAGGTAGATAACTCAGAAAAATGTGAAGTTTGCACGGAGGCAAAACTCACTAAAACTCCATCACGTTCTGTAGAAAGAAACACAGAAACTCTAGGTCTTATTTATACAGATCTGTGTGACTTAAAATATGTGCAGACCAGAGGTGGCAAAAAGTACTTTGTGACTTTCATAGACGATTGCACAAAATTCTGTTATGTATATTTGTTACATAGAAAAAATGAGGCTCTGGATAAATTCAAAGAATATAAACTTGAGGTTGAGAATCAACTTGGCAAAACGATTAAAATCGTTAGAAGTGATAAAGGAGGAGAATATGATGCACCATTTAACATGTTCTGCTCGGAACATGGAATAGTTCATCAGACAACTGCTCCCTACTCACCCGAATCAAACGGTACTGCCGAGCGCAAAAACCGAACTCTAAAGGAGATGATGAATGCCTTGTTGTTGAATTCTGGCTTACCCCAAAACATCTGGGGGAAAGCGTTGCTGACTGCCAACTACATTCTCAACAAAATACCTCACAAGAAAACCAGCAAGACACCATATGAATTGTGGAAAGGTAACTTAACTTCATATAAATACCTCAGAGTGTGGGGGTGTCTAGCAAAAGTGGCAGTACCTAACCCGAAACAGGTCACCATCGGACCTAAGACGATTGATTGCATATTCATAGGCTATGCACACAACAATAGTGCATATCGGTTCTTGGTATACAAATCGGATATACCGGATATCCATGTAAATACAATAATGTAATCAAGAAATGCTTCATTCTTTGAACACGTGTTTCCGTGCAAGGATACTACGTACCCTAAACGTACACGTGAACAAGGGAATGCAAGCACTTCAGTTGATGAACCAGAACATGATACCGATGAGCCTAGACGAAGTAAACGGGCTAGAACATCCAAATCATTTGGTCCTGACTTTGTGACGGCCTTTCTGTTAGAGAATGAGCCCAGAACTTTCAAGGAAGCTATGTCTATGCCTGATGCTCCTATGTGGAAGGAAGCAATCAAAAGTGAAATAGACTCCATTATGCAAAATCATACATGGGAGTTAGTCGATTTGCCTTCTGGATGTAAAGCTCTAGGATGCAAATGGATTTTCAAACAAAAATTGAAACCAGATGGTTCAATAGAGAAGCATAAGGCTAGACTTGTGGTACAAGGATTTAGGCAAAAAGAAGGTCTAGATTTTTTCGATACATATTCTCCAGTTACAAGAATAACATCCATAAGAATGTTGATAGCTATTGCAGCTCTACGTAACCTGGAAATACATTAAATGGATGTTAAAACTGCATTTCTAAATGGGAACTTAGAAGAAGAAATATACATGAAACAACCTGAGGGTTACATAGTTCCTGGACAGGAAAATAAGGTCTGCAGGCTTGTAAAATCACTGTACGGCCTGAAACAAGCTCCAAAGCAGTGGCATGCAAAATTTGACAATGTTATTGTTACCGCTAATTTCGGTGTGGGGGTAAACGGATGAATTTGTGAGATCGAGAAACACCTGAACAGTTGACTCAGCCTTCTTGCTCCTGGCACGACCTGCAAGGAAGTGCGAAACACCGGGGTTGATTCCGCCGACGCACCCTCCGACGCTCTTGTCAGTAATCAGAAGAGATTAAGAAAGAGCTTAAAAGTGGTGAAAAAGTGATTAACCTGGTCATGGAGGTAGAGGGGTGATATTTATAGTCGCCTTTGGAGCTGTTAGGGGCCTGATTTCCTGCCTAACAGCCAGGAGGAAAATCTTCCTATTCTGTTTTGGGAAATTAGCCCCTGATTCCCTGGTGGGAGCCAATCAGGTTTGTTGATTTGATTTAGTCAAATCAGTGGCCCTGATTCTCCTCTTGGTGAACTGGGCTTGTATCGGGTCGGGACCCGTGCCCAGTTAAAGTGGATCCATTCGCGGGTGGTTGGTTCTGTGAGAAGGAGACCCAATACCCGTTTTGGATCCATCTGTATGTGAAATTACCTTTTTACCCCTGTGCTTCAAGATTCGTGCTCGATCTGGGCGGTCCCGATTTAACCCCATTTTTAGCCATATCACGAGCCCCCCACTCCTAAAGACTGAGTGTGATCAGTCTTTGAGGAGTAGATCAACTGTTTTAGTGGCAGGTGGAGTTGTATCGGTGCCCGAATGGAGGATTTTGAATCTCGAAGGGGGTATTGAGGTAATTTTTGACATCGTGTGCTGTTTTCGAGCTGCATCGGGTATTTGACAGCCTTTTATCTGTTTTTTTGAAGTATTTATTTAATTTCGCGATGTGTTTGCTAATCGTTTGGGGACCTTAGCGGTACATTCTAGGTAATAATTGTTCGTTCAGGGGTTCGAAAATATGCCCCCGAATTTCCAATTATTTTCCGGAATTTTTAGCTAATTTTCCCGAATTTTTAGCAATTTTTTCGCAATTTTTAAATAAATAAAACGATTTAAATAATTAAAAAACGATTTAAATACCGATTAATGACGTGGCTCGATCTGAGCCGTTGATCGTGGACGAGCACGAATTTCAGAAGGATCTGACGGCTATTATCGCTCGGCAGCTTTTTTCTCCGTTTTCGAGCTCGGGAAGGCACTTGCTCGGCTGGCGACCGAAGGCATGGGGGTTCGGCAGGCCGAGTGACGTGGCGCTATCTGAGCTGTCGGATTTCCGCGCGCATCTCGAGACGGGCGCAATTCCCAAGAAAATACTATCTTGTCTTTTAGTGCACGTGGCGAAATCTGGGCCGTTCATCATTAGGAGCGTGAATTTCTGAGAGATCCGACGGTCTAAGTAGCTCAGCGTCTTTTTTCTCCGTTTACCAGCTCGGGAAGGCACTTGCTCGGAAGCCGACCGAGGAAGTGTGGCTTCGGCCGTCCGAGTGACGTGACGCTATCTGAGTCGTTGGATGTTGGCCCGTATCTCGAGACGGGCGCAGCTCCCAAGAAAATGCTATCTTGTCGTTTAGTGTCTTCGGAGAGATCTGGGCCGTCTGATTGAGATCCGATGCGAAAATTGAGGAGAAGGTGTGTTTTCCCCGTTTACACGCTCGGGAAGGCACTTGCTCGGTGGCCGACCGTAGGCCTATGGCTTCGGTAGTCCGAGATGACTCTGTTCCCCAGGGTATTAATGGTGCTTCGGGACTTGCGCGGCGTTCCGCCTTCCCAAGGTCATTAAGGATAACTGCCTCTATTAATACGCGGCGTTTCAACTTCCGAGGGTCATAATGGCTGGTTCTTGGAGGTTAAGCTATAAGTACTCCATTCCCCTTGTCATTTCAGTCGCAATCAACATAGAGTTTCAGACCTCGGAGGTATCTGCCTCGGGTGGCTTTTCATTTGAGGTCCGGAGGGGTGGTTGCTCTTCTGCCTGGTTTTCCCTTTGTTCCTGACGGCCCCAAAGTGGATGTCAGGAGCGGGGGGGGGGGGGGGGGCCCCAACGAGGCAGTAGTGGCGACGACCGTAGTCCGGACCCGAGGGATGAGTCACTTCGGAAGGACGGGTGGTCGCCCTGTCGTCTTGTTCTTTTCCCATTCCTCACTGCTCCGAAGGGGGATGTCAGGAGCGGGAGGGAATAAGGCAGAAGTGGCGACGACCATAGTCTAGACCCGGGGTGTGGGCAACTTCGGAAGGACGGGTGGTCGTTCTTCCACCAAGATCTTCTGCCTTCCCTGTTTGCTCCGCAGCGGGTGTCAGGGTCGGCAGAGATCATGGTGGGAGAGGTGATCATCCATGTCCGAATCCGAGGGGTGAGCTTGTTCGGAAGGACGAGCGGTCGTTCCTCCATCATGATTTTTTTCGGACCATCTGAGCTCGTTGTTTGCAACTGTGAAGGCGCGGTTGACAGAGTCCTCTGCCAGGCCGAGCCATCCAGTGGCAACCAACTAGCTCGGAATGGTGCGCTTCTCCTGGTTTCTGAGTGTTGATGGGCCCCCTCCCATCTCTGTCTTCCTTCCGGGCTGGCGGCCCCTGATGGCTGTCAACCCGGAGGAGTTAGAGATGGGGGGAGTGCCGATCTGTCCTCGACCGGGGCCCGTGGGTCGGCGAAAGACCGACCGAGACACGGGACCTGGGGGGTGTTCGCCGAGGGCGGCGCCTTAAAACTTTTGAATCAAAATTTTTCCTGGTTCCCCTAGACATAGGTGAGGCGTCCGAGGGTGCAATCGTCCGAGCGACGTGGTGCGCCCCGAGTCGTTGGATGATGGCGTGCATCTCAAGACGGGCACATTTCTCCAGAAAGCACTATCTTGTCGTCTAGTGTTTTCGGCGAGATCTGGGCCGTCTGATCGAGATCATGCGCGAAAGTTGAGGAGAAAGTGTGTTTTCTCCGTTTGCATGCCAAGGCAGGCATCTCATCTTCGATGCATGGCTTAGAGAGGACCTCGATCAGCACGGTCTGTTCGAGACCTTGAAGTGAGGACGAGGCCAATTTGGAGAGGGCATCAGCCTGTGAGTTTTCCTCCCGCGGGACCCGTTGGATGATGGCTTCTTCGAACCGGCCCATGAGATCCCAGACTTTGGCGAGGTACTTCGCCATTCGCTCGTCCCGAGCCTCATATTCGCCCAAGACCTGATTGACGACCAGTTGGGAATCACTGTGAATCCGGAGGCGGCAAGCTCCAGCGCTTCGGGCGAGTCCGAGCCCGGCGATGAGCACCTCGTACTCTGCCTCGTTGTTCGAGGCCTTGAAGTTCATACGGATCGCATACTGCAGGACGAAGCTGTCAGGGCCGTTTAGGATGATGTCGGCGTCGCTTCCTTCATTGCAAGAGGATCCGTCCACGAAGACTGCCCAAATGGGGGGCCCATTAGGGACACTGTCGACCTCGGGGATAGTGGACTCCATGATGAAATTGGCGAGGGCCTGTGCTTTAATTGCGGTCCGAGGCTGGTAAGAGATGTCATGCTGACTCAGCTCTATGGACCACTTCATCAGCCGACCCGAGGTTTCGGGCTTGTAGAGGATCTGCTTGAGGGGCTGGTCGGTGAGGACAACGACCGAGTGAGATTGAAAGTACGGCCGAAGCTTTCTCGCCGCCATGACGAGGGCGTGGGCTATCTTCTCTATCCTCGGATAGCGGAGCTCGGCGTCCCGAAGCACCTTGCTCACATAATAGATGGGCCTTTGGGCCCGGTCCTCCTCTCTCACCAAGACAGCACTTAGGGTCTGCTCGGAAGCAGCCAAGTAGATAAAGAGAGTCTCGCCCGGGACCGGTTTGCTGAGCAGAGGGGGGTTCACCAAATAGGCCTTTAACTGGTCGAACGATTCCTGTTGTGGTTGGCCCCATTCAAAACCCATAGCCCCCCGGAGCGCTTTGAAGAAGGGGAGGCACTTCTCCCCTGACTTTGATAGGAACCGGCCGATAGCAGCGAGCCGACCGGTTAGCTTCTGTACCTCCTTGATGTTCCGAGGCGGGGCCATGTCTAATATGGCCTTGATCTTTTCGGGATTGGCCTCGATTCCTCGTTGGCTTACCATGAAGCCGAGGAACTTTCCCGAAGAGACACCGAACGCACACTTGTTCGGGTTTAGCCGCATGCTGTGCTTTCTCAACACGCCGAAAGCCTCCTGGAGGTCGGCTACATGATCGGTGCCGCGGATGCTTTTGACGAGCATGTCGTCAACGTACACCTCCATGTTTCGGCCGATCTGGCTCTGGAAGACCTTGTTGACGAGACGCTGGTAAGTGGCGCCCGCGTTCTTCAAGCCGAACGGCATGACTCGGTAGCAGTATAAACCTTGATCGGTGACGAAGGAGGTCTTCGGAATGTCCGGAGGGAACATTTGGATTTGATTGTATCCCGAGAAGGCGTCCATGAAGCTGAGGAGTTCATGACCCGAGGTGGCGTCGATAAGGGTGTCGATGTTCGGGAGAGGGAAGGGATCCTTCGGACACGCCTTGTTCAGGTCGGTGAAGTCAATGCATATCCTCCACGAGCCATTGGACTTCTTGACCATTACAACATTCGACAGCCACTCGGGGTAGTTCACCTCCTGTATGAACTTGGCCTTTAGCAGCTTATCGACCTCCTCCTTGATTGCCTGCTGTCGCTCGGGGGCGAACTTTCGCCTCTACTGCTGAACCGGTTTGCACCCCGGCTCGACGCTTAGGCGATGGACGAGCAGTTCCTCGGAGATGCCGGGCATGTTCGCGGCCGACCAAGCAAACAGGACGCGGTTATCTCGGATGCATCTCACCAAGTCGGAGAACAGCACGGTCGGTAAGGACTTGCTGACGAGGAATTTTCGGCTCGGATCATCATCTGAGAAGAGCACTTCTTCTAGTTCATCCGCCGGCTCGGATGTGGGTCGGGTTTTCGGCTCGGAGATCTCTAGTGTCTCGAGCGAGAGCACCGGTCCCCCTGTGGAAGTCATGTAGCACTTCCGAGCCATTTCTTGGCTTCCTCTGACTTCCCCCACTCTCGACCGAGTAGGAAACTTCATTTTGAGGTGATATGCCGAAGGGACAGCCTCCAGAGCAGCTAGGCCGGGTCGGCCTAGGATGACATTATACGCGGCCGGGACGTCGACGACCATGAAGTCCATCGGCTCGGTCCGGGTAGTAGGGGCGCTTCCAGTAGTCATGTTCAGGGTTATCACCCCTTCGACGGTGACCGGGACCCCCGTGAACCCGTGAAGTGTGTAGCCGGCCGGCTTAAGACGGTCCCGGGGCAGCTGCAGGCCTCGGAAGGCCGAGAGGAAAAGGATATTGACCGAACTCCCGTTGTCCACCAAAATCCTTTGCACCTTGAAGTTGGCCATGCGGAGGTCGATGACGAGGGCATCACAGTGTGGGGTTCGGACCCCTTCGAGGTCGGCGTCGGAGAAAGATACGGGGATGCCGAGACCTTTGGGAGGAGGAGCACTGTGAACCGAGTTGACCTCTCGGACGAAGGCCTTCCGGGAGGTATTAGAGGAGCCTCCCATGGGATCCCCGTGGATCAGGTGCAGGACCCGTTCCTCCTAGAACCCGGGCGACTCTTCGTGACGCTCGGAGCGCTTGTTAGCCCCCCGAGGCGGAGAAGTGTTGCGGTCCGCCCGGTCATTAGCCTTCACGAATTTGGCCAACTGGCCCCTTCGGATGAGGGCTTCAATCTCCTCCCTCAGCGCCCGGCAGTCATTCGTGTCGTGGCCGTGGTCGCGATGGTAGCGACACCACTTATCTTTGTTTCTCCTCTTTGCCGGGGTGTGCATCCTCGGAGCTGGAGGGATGACCCCCTCCTTCTCCACTTCCATCAGGATAGTAGAGACGTTGGTGGTGAGGGGAGTGAACTTCTTGAACCTGGGGGGAGCGCGACGCTGACCGCCATTGTCCTTCTGAGCTTTCTTGGACCCCTCTTCCCCCGTCGCCTTCCTCTTCGAACCTGCGGAGGGCCCTCCGAAGCTCGGAAGGGCTTCAGCCTCCTCTGCCCGGATGTACTTCTCGCACTTCAGGAGGAGGTCGGCGAAGTCATGCGGTGGTTTCTTGGCTAGGGACGATCGGAGGTTGGCATTGAGGACGTTCGACTGGAACGCCACAGTTGCCACCGACTGGTCTAAGAAGGCGATAGACCTTTCCTCTGCAGTGAATCTTTTCACATAGTCCCGCAGCTTCTCTTCCTTTTCCTACCGCAGGTTCAGCAGGGACAGACTTGTCTTCTCGGCCCGCCTGCTACTCACGAAGTGAGTAATGAACAGTGTTTCAAACTGCTCGAACGAGAAGATGGAGGAGGGAGCGAGCCTGGAATAACATTCCCGAGCCGACCCCCTGAGGGTGGCAGGGAAGCTCCTGCAGAGCACAGCGTCGGAAGCTTGATGGATTAGCATCAGGGTCTTGAAGCTTTCGACGTGATCGACCGGGTCGGACTCCCCTGAGTATGTTTCAAACTGTGGCGGTTTGAAACTCCTCGGTATGTGGGCTTCCATGATCGACCGTGAGAAGGGGGGTCGGCTGGGACGGAAGGTTCCGGCTCGGGATTCTTCCTCCCTGTCCATGCGGCCGATACGCCTTTCCACCTCATGGAGACGGCAGATGAGGACGTCGTCCCTCCGCTGGTAATCGTATGACCCACCGGACTCCTCTTCGTAGGAAGCGGAGCGTGGACTGCGGCGCCGGTAGTCCTGGGACCGGCGAGGGCTCTGTTGCCGCTGCTGGCGGCTGGGAGCAGGGGAAGGGCTCCGGGTTCGGCGGCGAGGACTGGGATCCTTCGGGGGCGTCGGAGCCCTCTGAGCATTCTGGGCGTTCTGCCGAAGGTTGAGAGCCTGCAGAACGGTCTCCTGAAATTGGAGAAACTCGGCCCGACTGATAGGCACCTCTCGGTCCCTTGGACGACGGCGATCCCCGGGGGAATGTGGTCTCCTTCGGCGCTCGGGAGATGCCGCTCGGCCTCTGCGGTCCGGGGACCTTCTGCCATCTCGGCGACGAGGGGATCGCTCACCCTGACGCTGGCGGGAGGCTCCCGCTCGGGCCCGCCTTTCGTCAAGGTGAGTGCGGAGGTCGGGGTGATGAGAAGCCATCGAGTCCGAGGACCCATTATGGACCGAGACATGACCCGGATTGAGGGGCTCCTTCCCCTTCCGACCGTTATGACCGGACGGACCATTGTTGGGCTGCTGCTTGGGAGGAGAAGGTGGGCCCTGCTGGGCCGGCGGAGGGAGGTCGGACTGGGGAGTAGGATTGACGGGGACTTCATTATTCGCCGGGTCGACGAGGTTGCCCACACGGTTCGACCCTCTGGATCTGACCTTCTTCGGAGGCATGGCTGTAGAGGACGACGGAGAACGGGCTGAGGCTGTTCGTGTGGTGTTCCCACAGACGGTGCCAATCTGTTACCGCTGATTTCGGTGTGGGGGTAAACGGATGAATTTGTGAGATCGAGAAACACCTGAACAGTTGACTCAGCCTTCTTGCTCCTGGCGCGACCTGCAAGGAAGTGCGAAACACCGGGGTTGATTCCGGCGACGCACCCTCCGACGCTCTTGTCAGTAATCAGAAGAGATTAAGAAAGAGCTTAAAAGTGGTGAAAAAATGATTAACCTGGTCATGGAGGTAGAGGGGTGATATTTATAGTCGCCTTTGGAGCGGTTAGGGGCCTGATTTCCTGCCTAACAGCCAGGAGAAAAATCCTCCTATTCTGTTTTGGGAAATTAGCCCCTGATTCCCTGGTGGGAGCCAATCAGGTTTGTTGATTTGATTTAGTCAAATCAGTGGCCCTGATTCTCCTCTTGGTGAACTGGGCTTGTATCGGGTCGGGACCCGTGCCCAGTTAAAGTGGATCCATTCGCGGGTGGTTGGTTCTGTGAGAAGGAGACCCAATACCCGTTTTGGATCCATCTGTATGTGAAATTACATTTTTACCCCTGTGCGCTTCAAGATTCGTGCTCAATCTGGGCGGTCCCGATTTAACCCCATTTTTAGCCATATCAGTTATGATGTCAAATGGTTTCAAAATAATTGAATGTGATAAATGTATCTACATCAAAGATACTCCAAACGGATACATTCTGGTCTGTCTATACGTAGAAGACATGCTCATTATTGGAAGCAATAACGAAATTATCAAACAAACTAAGAGCATGCTTAGTGGCAAGTTTGACATGAAAGACTTGGGAGTTGCAGATGTCATACTAGGAATCAAAGTTTCCAGGACATCTGAGGGGATTACTTTGTCTCAAGCTCATTATGCTGAGAAAGTACTTGAAAGATTCAAGAATTATTCCAATGGGACAGCAAAAAGTCTCGTCGATCCAAGTCTTCACCTGTTCAAAAATACAGGCGAAAGCATATCACAACTGGAATATGCACGTGTAATTGGTAGTCTGATGTACCTAACAAATTGTACAAGACCGGACCTAGCACATTCTGTAAATGTACTGAGCCGATACACGAGTAATCCAGGACAAAGTCACTGGAAAGGAATAACTAGAGTATTGAACTACTTGCGACATACTCAAAGTTATGCGCTGCATTACACCAGATATCCAGCAGTACTGGAAGGCTACAGTGATGCCAACTGGATATCGGACTCAAAGAACTCGAAATCCACAAGTGGATATGTTTTCACACTTGGTGGTGCAACTGTGTCATGGAAATCCTCTAAACAAATGCTATTGGCCAGATCCACCATGGAATCTGAGTTTATTGCTTTAGACAAAGCGGCAGAGGAAGCAGAATGGCTTCGAAACTTCTTAGAGGATATTCCAATGTGGGAAAAACCAGTACCTGCCTTATGTGTACACTGTGACAGCCAATCGGCTATAGCACGGGCACTGAGTTGTATGTATAATGGTAAGTCTCGTCATATCAGAAGGCGACACAAAACCATTAGACAACTGCTCTCAAATGGAGTAATTTCTATAGAATATATAAAATCGGCCGACAACCTAGCAGATCCATTTACTAAAGGTCTGTCGCGAGAGCAGGTTGTGAGATCATCAAGAGGAATGGGTTTAAAGCCTATGACGAAAGAGGATGCTTGATGGAAACCCTATCTAGAAATTGGAGATCGCAAGATCTAGGTTCAAAGGGACAACTAAATCTTGTTGAATCAACGAAAGCACTGAGAGATTAACATCTCATACCCATTCTTAGGATGATAAAACAAGTGCTGCCTGCAAATAGTTAGGATAAGCTTGGCTTTTAATGATTCCCATAGCTTTGAAATAAAAGTGGGGTATAGCAGGATACTCTTTATGGGCAATCACCTTGTGAGTGTGAAATGGGGCCGTTTCTAGGAGAATGAAGAGAGGCTACATTCTCCAAGTTCACTCACGATTAACCAGGGATGTTCAAGGCCAAAATGAACACAACAAGGGAACTTAGTTCTGTGAGGAGATGAAACTGTGTGATAGTTATTGTCTAGGTTCACATGAATGCCCGGGTAGTTCAAGACATCATGATCACTACCTGGTCAAGTGAATCCGATAGCTAATTACTAAGGGTGGTTCAAAGTTGAAAAATTACTATCATTCCTGATGCAGTGATTTTCCGATTGTACTCTCAGAGTCTTTCTGTCATGTTTTTGTTTTTCTGTCGTGTCTGGATTACATGGTCTGGTAATTTCCATTCATGTGGGGGATTGTTGGAATTAATTTTTGCAGTTTTCCGGGCCGGATTCCGGCAAGCTCCGGCCACCGGCGGCACCGGAAAATGAGTGGATTGCGATCCTCTCGACGAGTACTATTCCGTAGTATACTCACTTGCCAAAAACAAATTCCGTATGAATGAGAAATGTTGATCCAAAGTTGGGTACTTGAAATGTACTAACTTGCAACTTGGAGAAAATAGATAGTCCCATATCGGAAATTGGAAATGATTTTGTCTAGTATATATACCAGAAAACTGGACTAAAGGGCGTGGCCCGGGGGTTACCACTAACGTGTAGTGGAGAGAGGACTTAGCCAAAATGACAAACACACGCCCGGCCCGGCTCCGGCCCCAGCCCCGGCTCGGCTCGGCTCGGTTCGGTTCGGCTTGGTCTGGTCTGGTCTGGCTTACATTTTTTATTTTATTTTTGCCCAGACAAACTCTTCCCCTACTGAACTGAAAAGGCTTTTCAGATTCAGTAACTGGTGCCCATTACTCTGTAACAGCAGAGTAATGGCTCACCAGTTATGAATCTGAAGAGTCCCCATTACTCTGCTGTTACAGAGAAATGGCAGCTGCTGAACAGTCTCCAATCCAATTTCCTCTATATAACCAGACAGAGGCTTACATACAGACACAAAATTTTTACATTTCTTTCCTTCTTCCTCTCCTCTGTGTCAGAGTCAAGTGTTAACTGAGAGTACAACACAGACAGCAGTTCGTTGTCTCTGAAGCAAGGGTGCTGCATTCTTCAGAGAAGGTACAGTTGTATCCTGGAAAGAAATTTGCCGGTAACCGTCACACTACGGGGCAAATTCTGCTTTAAAGACAGAGATTTCAAATCTCGACTCTGTACAAATTTTCTACTTACTGTTTTCCTTCAATTGATTTTGATTTCTTCACAAATTCTGTTGGGATTTTATATTCAGGTTCTAACAAAACATTCCTTTACAACTTACTCAGTACTCATTAGGGCTTCTTACTATCTTTGGTTTTTGGCGGCGGATGGCATGGAGAATTTCGCACGCCATTCGAGACGGTCCTTAATGGGTGCTGTCCGTTTCTTCCAAACAAGTTTTGTTGTTTGAAAGAATTACGTACCATTGCTGCCCTTGGGGCTGTTGGCATTGGTAGCTGCAATTTCTACTTGCATGGCTTGGTAGAAGTGGGAAGAGCTGGCCATGTCTTCGAGGTTTAGCAAGGGTTTGAGGAATTCAACCACTTGACTCATGAGAGGCCGAGCCTTTGGATCCCGACTGAGAGAGTGGCCTGCCAGCTGGGCGGCCTTTTGGGCACCTTCGATGGAGAACTGACCCTTGAGGTGAGGGTCAATGATACGGTATAACCTTCGCCTTTCCCCGAGATGAGGACGGGCCCATTCTACCAGGTTGTGTTCTCCTTTGGGTCGGTTTTTGTCCATAGTGTTGGGGTTTGTGGATTCAATACACGATAATGAGGTTGGAGAAGTCAGATGAGAAGAAGAGTCGAAGAAGCAGCAAGCTGCTGCAGGCGAGTTGCGGTCGATCGTAGGTAGACAGTCGACCGCATTTGTACAGGCAAAAGAACGGTCGACCGTGCAGTCGACCGTCACTCTCTCTGGATAGACCCTGTATCTTGAAGAGACGACCGCTCGACCGCGCAGTCGACTGACCTTCTCTCTGTTGGACCTCGTGCAGTCGAAGGAAAGAACCGGTCGACCGTCCCGATGCTGTTTTGATGAGCGGCTGAGATTGAAGTTGAGAAATTCTATATATATTGTATTGTGTACGATTTTAGGGTTAAGTAAAAAGAAAATAGAGATCTATCAGCCGTCATTAAGAGAAAGGGAGATAGAGAGAAACCCTACACCTTGGGGGTGAGTTCTTGAGAGATTTGTAAACCTATTCTTCATATTTCTAGTGAAAATCGCAGGAGTGCCTCTGCGCGGGAAATAACCATTGTTTTAGGTGAACCTCAAAAAAATCTTGTGTGTTCTTGTGTATTTTTTTTGTTGTTCTTTGTTCTCTTGTGTTGATTCTATAGTTCTTGTATCTCGTCGTCTTTGTTGAGTTATTCGGCAGTTAGAATTCAACAAAGTTGTATCAGAGCTACAGGTTGGTTGTATTGATTGAGATGAAGGATAAAAGTAGATTCAAGGAGTTCGATGGAACGGATTTCACAATGTGGAAGATCCAAATGATTGCGTATCTCCGACAGAAGGATCTAGATGATCCGTTATTTGGTATGAAACCAGAAGAGGCAGAGGTCGATCCAGTTACGTTGGCGACCTGGAATAGATTGGATCAGAAAGCGCTTGGATAGATTCAGTTGTCGTTGAGCAGGAATGCGTTATTTCACATTGAGAAGGCAAGGACTGCAAAGAAGGCAATGGAGATATTGACAGACATGTTTGAGAAGCCGAATGCAGCGAACCAGATCTTACACCCAAAGAAGTTGGTTAACTTGAAGTTATCGGAAAAGGGTTCGGTTGTTGAGCATATTAACAATTTCTGTATGGTTTACAATCATATAGAATTGTCGGATTTAAAGTTTGAGGAGAGGGCACAATTATTGTTGTTGCTATCCAGTCTTTCCGATAGTTACGACACAGTAGAGCAGATATTACAAGTACCACGACTGATACGACAACCCTAAAGAATGTTATAAACAGCATTATGAATGAGGATGTAAGGAGAAAAAGACATGGTGAGACTTCGGTGTCATATCCTAGCAATGTGGCGCTGTCAGTTGATAACTGTGGTAGAAGTAACAATAGAGGGAAGTCACAGAGCAAGAATCACAGGTCCAAGTCAAGAACAGGACATCGCAAAGGTGAGTGTTGGTACTGCAAGAATCTAGGACACAGGAGAGACCAATGCGAGGAGTATAAGAAAGCACAAGCAGGGTCACAGGTAGCCAATGTGGTAAGTATTGAACTCCGTCTAGATGAATTGTGTTTATCTGCTGGATTTAATATTTTGCAAGATGATCTGTGTATAGACTCATGTGCTTCTTATCATTGTACCCCCACGAGGGATGTTTTTGAGGATTATAGGACAGGTAATTTTGATGCAGTTTCAGTTGGTAATGGGTAGATATGTCCAGTTGTAGGTAGAGGCACTGTGAGAGTGAAGGCTCGCAATGGTGGGCAATTGGTCTTGTATGACACAAGACATATTTCAAGCTTGAAGAAAAACTTGATTTCAATTAGCAAACTAGACAAAGAAGGGTTCATAACAACTTTTGGGCATGGAGAATGGAAGATGACTACGGGTACCAGGTTGGTGGCAAAAGGAAAGTGTGGTGACACGTTGTACTTACTCAGATGAGGTGATTCAAGTGATATCATTGCTACAACATCAGCACGTAGTTCCCCTTCAATTCTATAGCATATTAGGTTGGGGCACCTTGGTAAAAGGGGTGTCAAACAGCTTTGTTCTAGAGATCTTTTGCCGGAGCTGAAAAAGGTTGAGATGGATTTTTGTGAGAATTGTGTGATGGGTAAATAGAAAACAGTTAGTTTCCAGTTGGATGGGCGTGAGAAGAAGTTTGGAAAGCTAGAGTTGGTACATACAGATGTGTGGGGTCCAGCTCAAGAATTCTCTTATGGTGGTAAGAGATATTTTGTCACTTTCATCGATGATGTTACAAGAAAGGTTTGGGTTTATGCAATTCGCGAGAAATCAAAAGTTTTTGCGGCATTCAGAACTTGGAAGGCAAGGTTTGAGAATGAGACGGGGTTGCAAGATGAAAGCCATAAAGTCAGACAACGGAGGTGAATACACAAACAAAGAGTTTTTTAACTATCTGGCAAAGGAATGTATCAGAAGAATCAAGACAGTTCCTAAAAGACTCCGCAGGAGAATGGTGTAGCAGAAAGAATGAACTGCACGATACTCGAAAGGGCGAGATACATGAGACTTCATGCGGGTCTTCTGATCCATCTTTGGTCCGCTATAATTGATACAGTGGTGTACTTGATTAACCATTGCCCGTCAAATGCACTTGATGGGGCCATTCCAGAAGAATTATGGTCAGGTAAAACTATCAATTATTCGCATTTGAAAGTCTATGGTTGTATGACATATGCACTAATTGACAGGGAAGAAAGAAAGAAGTTGGACCCTAGTCCAGGAAGGGTGTGTTCATTGGCTACGGTGGCGATGAGTATGGTTACAGGCTTTGGGATTTTGTGGATAACAAAGTCATTCGCAGCAAGAATGTAGTGTTCAATGAAGAGGTCCTATACAAGGACAGGCACACAGGTCAAGACAGTACAACCAGTTCAGAGTCAAATTGGAGTTCAGACTCAGACTTAGATTCAAATTCTGAAGACAGCCCTAGTGGTGGGGGCCCTACAGTGCAGCAGCAGGTACAGGTATCACATGCAGCACAGGAGGCTCATGGTGAGCCTATTAGGAATGAGCAAGTTATTCAAGATGAACAGTTACAACCAGAACAGTTCGGAAAACCTGAACCGGTCGGTGAACTGGTACCCACGTTGAGGAGATCGACACGAGAGAGGAAGCCAATGAAGATATTTGATCCTTCAGCTAGTGTTGTTCATGAGCATATTCTGTACACAGATTCGGGAGAGCCAGAGACTCATGAGGAGGCTTTAAGGGATGAGGCTCGAATTCAGTGGGAGTTAACCATGAAGGACGAGATAAACTCCTTGGAACAGAACCAAACTTGGGAGTTGACCAAGTTACCTGTAGGGAAACACGCTTTTAAGAACAAATGGTTTTCAAAGTCAAAGATGAGGTAGATGGCAGTAAGAGGTACAAGGCAAGGCTTGTTGTGAAAGGATTCTCTCAAAGAGAAGGTGTTGATTATAGTGAGATCTTTGCACCGGTTGTGAAGATGACTTCTATTAGGGTTCTGCTTAGTATTGTGGCAATTGAAGACTTGCACTTACAGCAGTTGGATGTGAAGACAACATTTCTCCATGGTGATGTCGAAAAAGAGCTGTACATGAGACAACCCACAGGTTTTGAAGCTAAAGAAAAGGAAGACATGGTGTGTCGATTGAAGAAAAGTCTTTATGGGCTCAAACAAACACCGCGGCAGTGGTACTTGAAGTTTGATTGCTTCATGAGAGAGAAAGGTTACGACAGATGCGAAATGGATCATTGTGTGTATGTTCGTAGATATAAGGACAATGATATAGTTACCTTGGCATTGTATATGAACGACATGTTGTTAGCAGGTTCATGTATGGAGAAGATCAAGGAAGTGAAAAATGTGCTAGCTTCGAAATTTTCAATGAAGAACTTGGGTGAAGCAAAGCAAATCCTCGGCATGAAGATTAGTAGAGACAGGAGTAGCAAGAAGCTTTGGTTATCACAAGCGGACTATGTGAAGAAGGTGTTGAAGAGATTCAATATAGAAGGTGCGAGGCCAGTCTCTTGTCCCTTGGCTGCTCACTTCAAGTTATCAATGGACTTGTGTCCTAAGACAGAGACAGAGATGGAGGAAATGACTGCTATTTCTTATTCATTAGCCATTGCGAGTTTGATGTATGTGATGGTGTCTACAAGACCAAACATCGCACAAGCAGTAGAAGTTGTCAGTCGTTACATGAAGAATCTAGGTAAACAATATTGGGATGCAGTAAGGTAGATTCTTAGATATCTAGCAGGTACTTCAGATCACTCTCTTTGTTTTAAGGGAGATTCTTTGCATATACATGGTTATGTGGATGCGGATTTTTTAGGCGATCGTGATGGTTGCAGAAGTACTACAAGATATGTATTTACAGTTGGAAGAACAGCTGTCAGTTAGGCTTCGCAGTTACAAAAGGTTGTAGCACAGTCAACCACGGAGTCAGGGTATATGGCACTTACATAAGCGACGAAAGACATGTTTTGAATTTCGGAGCTTATGGAACAGTTGGGAAGGAAGCAACCCATAGGTGAACTATGGTGTGACAGTCAAAGTGCATTTTTTTGGCAAAAAACTCGGCATATCACTCTAGAACTCGGCACATTCAAATAAGGTATTATTTTATCAGAATGGCGGTTGAGAAGAAATGGTCGAAGCTAACTAAGATTCTAGGCACTAAGAATCCGACGGACATGCTCACTAAGGTGGTGGATAGCAGGAAACATCAGTTTTGCTATACCGCTATCGGATTGTCTCCAGCTTAATTGTTGAGGAGACTCACAGAGGCACAGGCCTAGACTAGGCCAATGAAAGAATGAAGAACAGGTTAGAGACTTCGTGTATATGTCTCCAAGTGGGAGATTGTTGGGGTTTGTGGATTCAATACACGATAATAGGGTTGGAGAAATCATATGAGAAGAAGAGTCGAAGAAGCAGCAAGCTGCTGCAGGCGAGTTGCGGTCGACCGTAGGTGGACATTCGACCGCATTCGTACAGGCAAAAGAACGGTCGACCGTGCAGTCGACCGTCACTCTCTCTGGATGGACCCTGTATCTTGAAGAGATGACCGGTCGAACGGGCAGTAGGCCGACCTGCTCTCTGTTGGACCACATGCAGTCAAAGGAAAGAACCGGTCGACCGACTTGGTGTTGCGGTCGACCGTCCTGTTGCTGTTTTGATGAGCGGCTGAGATTGAAGTTGAGAAATCCTATATATATTGTACTGTGTACGATTTTAGGGTTAAGTGAAAAGAAAATAGAGATCTATCAGCCATCATTAAGAGAGAGGGAGATAAAGAGAAACTCTGCACCTTGGGGGGTGAGTTCTTGAGAGATTTGTAAACCTATTCTTCATATATCTAGTGGAAATCGTAAGAGTACCTCTGCGCGGAGAAGTAGCCATTGTTTTGGGTGAACCTCAAAAAAATCTTGTGTGTTGTTGTGTGTTGTTTTTTTGTTGTTCTTTGTTCTCTTGTTTTGATTCTATACTTCTTGTATCTCGTCGTCATCGTTGAGTTATTCCGCAGTTAGAATTCAACACATAGACCTTCGACCTGTTAGCATTTCAAGTAGGATGACTCCGAAGCTGTAGACATCACTCTTCGATGTTAGGTGTCCTGCACAAAGAAAGAACTATGGGCAAGTGCATTACAAGTGAGAAAGATGTCTCTAATGAAAATTTTCATGGACTTAATCAGTTACAGAATAGTGTTCACTTCACATCAAATATATATACACATTTTCATTTGCAATCATCAATTCTGAGACCAATAGGGCACACAGTAAAAATTCATCAGTGTAGCATACTAGCATTGAGTGGTTTGAGCATACAAGATGAAATGGCCCAGAGTCAAAGCTTATGCTAGAATTATGATTTACTGGATTCTTGATAAATATTCGATCTGGATTGATTTTTGTGTGTTAATAACATATGCTTTTTGAAATAAAGAATTAGGTCAAATTCAGTAAATCAAACCCCTATATACTAAATACTTAATAACCTTTCTCAGTCTCTTATGTAGCACATGCAATTGTCATGCAAATTTTGATACAATGAAACCTATAGGTAGGGCCGGCCCTGAGTTTCTGGGGCCCTAGGCGAACTTTCGACATGGGAATCCCTAATAACATATATTTTTTTTACGCGCAAAATACGTACCTATATTTACAAAGAAAGTTCAAATATGAGGACCCCTAAAATCGTGAAATCTCTGGGGCCCAAGGCGGCCGCCTTACCCGCCTCTAGGGTAGGGTCGGCCCTGCCTATAGAAAGTTAAAATATTGTCTGCACCAGTTAGTATACACACTTTTATCGTGATAAAATGAGAAAAATAATTTTGAATTCAATTCCCAAATAGTTAGAGGAAGCAAAGAGCACTCAGTCAAATTCAATCCATGATGAAATAAGATGTAATAAAAGAACATTAATTAAAAAAATGTTTTAAAATAAACTCACCTATCATGAGATACTCCGGCGCTGCATAGCCATATGTTCCCATTGTTGGCTGTTTTGGTGCAAACCCAAGATTCCCTCTCTTTTCTTTAGTCCCACATCGGTGGGAAAGACCACCTTGTGAGTGTATATAATGCAAACAACTCTTTATCCCATTGTAGTCTAGTGTGATGTGGAGAGAACCCGTGGGCCACACGCGCGCGCCGCCGCTGCCGCCCGGTTCGGTTCGGCGCGCGTAGTGGGCACGGGTGCGCGCGCCCGCATCTGCGGACACGAATGCCGATCCGAATTGCTCTTCGGGTTCGGGTTGAGACCTAAAAATCATTTTGCTATTTGTTTTTATCCTTTGACTATTTCCTCCTAAAATGAAGGATCAGTTGAACAGATCCGAAATTCATGCCTTCCTTTTTGTGCACGTTGTGAGTGGGATCAGCCCATATATACCTCTAATCTTCTCTTCCCTTAAGATGGCTGGAAAAGGTATTCCCACATAACTCTTCTTCTCCTTCACTTCTTTCTCTGCCAAATCCGGTTCTTTCCTTTTCATCTTCGTTCTGGGCAAGGCTAAGTTGGGGTCAATCTCTCAACGTTGTGTGCGACAGCGAGACGCCGGTGATACGGGGGTTTTACCACTAGGAGCATCTGCGAAAAGTCTGCACATAAGACCGCGGATCAACTCTTAGGGCAGTGCGCTCCGCGCGACTTCCCCATAGGCCGGTAACTCTGTTTTAATTTATTTTGTTTGTTTTTTCCAATTGCTGAAATAAATGCTGATAATCGAAAATTCGAGACAATTTCGCTAACAATCTAAGAGTTGAGTATCTGGAATAGGGAACTCAAATTTGCTATTTGGTTGGTGGTATTCAAGATTCTTAAGTTTATATATTTAATCAAAATTTCGTTTTTCATTGAATATCTTTGGGACCTCAACTAGTTGCTTATTTAAAGCCACCAAATAAATATGGTCCATAGGTTGGTATCCTGGAACCTGTATTCATTTGTCCTCATACACACCAAACACCAAACCAAAAACTGAAAACCTCGAAGTATAATTATATGCAACCAAATGGAACTGAATAAAATCAACTTTCAGGAAGAAACAAAATACCACAAATTATCCACCATCTTTCCCAAACGTCAGTTGCCAGTGATTGAGAGAAAAAACTGAAGAAACTTCAATTTGCTTAAACAGCTTCATCTTTTAGATTGGTAGAATCTAAATTTGAGAAAATGGCCTGGGTGTCAAGTCTATAATGAATTATCAGCGAGCCAAGAAATGGGTAGCACTTCTACAGCAGTATTAATGACATGAAATTTTGAAACCTTTTCCTGAACTGGACATGATTATGTCCAAACACTTCGCAGCGAGGGCTTCTTCCATAGAAATGTCGCGTTCAATCAAATCTTGTAGGTTCTTATAGCTGGACTTGGGGAGGAAACACCTAGGAGTGAGTAATAAAGTGGCAACTATGCCCGATAACACGATAACCCAACCTATACCAACCCACATTTTCAGGTATGGATACCAGAAGGATGTTATTCTGATTATTAAGTCAGGTATGGATCCTAGATATAGGGTCTTATTAAATATGGATTCTTGAGCATCCAATACTCTGATAATTTGACACATACATAAATTATATACTCATAAGCTCATATGGCCATTAAAACCCAATTATCCATCTTTTTCCAAGCCGCAAGAAAATTTTCTATAGATTCAGCTATGCAAAATTTGGCCTTACATTCTATTCATATAACCTTTCTTTTGTTTTTATTAGAAAAAGAATAAAAAACTGTGTTGGACTATTGAGATGGACAATCTATTTCTTGTGATAAAATGTTCAGTTTTATGATTATTTAATCACTGAATATATTAGTGATTACTTGTCTATAAAACGCAGTCTTTATTTCTCATAGATAATAAAACTAAAAAATTGATGATAAAATTAGATCACAGGAAATCTAGATTAAAAAAACGGCGACTTAGTGGAATTTGATCCCCCCAAGTGGATCATTCATTTCCTACTAGGTTTGCAGCCCTAAAAGTCCATCCTACATCGTCATATGCAAGTATATCCTTCTGGTCTACCTGAACTAGACCCAACACTGCCCATTGTGAGAGAAACAATATTACCAATAAATTTCTTAAGACATATCACAATGATCGAGAGGTTAAAGAGGATATAGTGCATAAATAAGATGGGTATAGGAGGTGTTGGCTCTGCGTGCAACTAGGCTATTTTGCAATTAGAATCCTAAAATTGAGCTAGTTGCACCTTTAAGAAGAGCTGGAAGATATTTGCAACCGTTTTACAACTTCTGCAACAATGCAACAATCCAATTGTAGTGAATTTTGGATACAATGGTTCATGCAGTTCACAAATTGATTGTTTTCTGGAAAACACACAACCTCCATCTCTCTAGTTATAATAGTAGAGATGTCATGTCAGTGATCTTATCCAACCTAACACTAACTTATTTCAATGAAATTTCTTAGAATCTTCCGTGTCAGTGACTAGGAAGATAATTTCTATAAACTGTAATATAACCCCGTACAGTGAATCATGTTTCCTCATTTCTATATGTTTCACCATAATCCAATAAAACATGGCAGATGGCGACTAATCAATTAGGATCAGGGAAACCCTCCTCTTGGCCATAATTACCTTGGACATGAATTTTGAAATAAATAAGAGAGGTCAATGATATGTGTCAAAACCCAGTTGTATAACTTTTGTCATCTCTTTCACTGATCCTCGTTTTTAGGTGACCCCGTTTAATGGGATGATAGTGATGATGACATCTTATCAGATCATAGGTTTCATTAACAATCTTCTTTGTCGAAAAAAAAAAACATTTGGACAAATTTGAAGATTCAATCTAAAATGTTCAAAATACTAGATTTGCAGTTTGTACGAATTTGTTAGTTTAGTTATTGATCTTTTACAATTAGTACTTCACATAAATAATGGATTCTTCTCAGCATCACCTTGTCAGCATTTGCCAGAACTATCACAATCAGGGTACATTCTTTAAAAAAAAAAAAAAAAAAAAAAAAAAAAAAGGGCACCAGACTTTGTTAAAATCCCAAATCTTTCTGTGGCCCCTCCACTGCAAGTCTGCAACCTATAATGCACTTCCGAAAATATACACCTAGTCCAAATTTTCCAAATTGCACATACTATCTTTTCTCCAAGCATAAGAAAGTATTTAATAACGCAACCCCATAACCCATATAGCATGAAGTCTACGAATCTATATGTAGAAGCAAGTTAAGAACATAGTATTCTGGGAGCACGTTATGCCATACATCATGTTTTATTTAAAATATAAGTCAAATTAACTTATCTTAGTAATTTTAATTTGAAATTGCTTATATTAATTCTCAAGTAGAACCTGTTAGCCCAAAACCTTTAAATATACCAAACTGAACTCTAAAAAAGGCCAGAACTGAGTTTTCAAAGCTTGTTGACAGGGGTGGCCTGTTGAGATATCACATGGTTGAGGCATGTGATGCTAACAACTATGTAGAGTTAAGGGTTGAGATATCACATAGTTGAAAGAAAACAGGGAACTACCCTTCTTACCAAATGTCAGGAACCTAGAGATGATACCCATAATTACTTTTTCTGCATTCACATGAGATGTTGGATTTCCTGAATAGTTCTAATGTGAAAGCTATCTAGTAATGATCTGTTCCCATTGACTTGATTTTAGCATTTGCATGAAGAATTCTGACCTGGAGGTTGTATACTTATAACTACTTACATATGTTTATTTGTAAAGTTTAAACTTTTCGGCATTTGCTTTATGCATACAAATGGCAGGCTCCGATTAATTATTAATTATTTGATGTTATATGTACTATTTGTAATTGAAACTATGTACATTCTTCCCGTTGAAAGATTTTGCTTGAACACTCAGCGAAACATGAGATATCACTAACCTTAATAGACTAACTTAGGCCCTTTCCCTTGTGTCAAATCTCTGGGTTTTTATCAATTGTATCAATAGCAGTAGCTGCATCCAAAGGATGTAGACAGATAAGAATTCATGTTTTCGGAACAACTTGTTTACTTGTGTACAATGTTAGCTAGGAAAAGGGAGATACTTCTCAGTCTTAAATTTTATATGTTTTATGGCTTGTACTTGAACTGTGTTAAATGTGATGCTAAGTTTCAGGTAACCTCTTCCAATTCCCCTTATTTAATTTCAATTCTTGGTTTTATTAATTATATATAGTGAGCGATGCTATGCTAAATACAACTATACAGGATTTGGTACTGTAGAAACTCATTTAAACCCTCAACACTAATCTCTTGCATTCCTGGAGTACAAGCCCATTGAATAAATGGCTTAGAAAATTTGATTATGCATATACCTGTTACTAATATTCCTGTTCCTCCTATTTCCATAAATTGTGATAATAAATCTGTTATAGAACTACTAAAGCATGATTCTGTGAATGCTAAGATGAACAGGCACCTGCAGCTGCGCTTCAAGTCAATCAAGAGCCTATTAGGCAAATATGTGGTTCTTGACTATATAAAGTCAGAAAAGAACCTTGCAGACCACTTAACAAAGGGTCTGTCTAGGACGTTGATCCTAGAATCATCGAGGGGGATGGGGTTAAGCCCATAAGTAAGTCACCAGCAGTGGCAACCCAACCGAGTCTGACTGGAGATCCCAAGAAGCCGGTTCAATGGGTAGAAACAAGCTGGACTTCGGTGACTATTATGGAACACTGACTCAGAGATTAAATTCTCATAAATTAATGCCCAGGTGGCTGTACGAGGTTGTACAATGATATCCCATCCCTATGGTGACAGTGTTCCTGTGTGATCTGGTTAGGATGAGTTCTAAACTCTTAATAGGTCCAAACATTATTATGTAGGGTTGACTCCGATCACCAACCCTTTGAGGACTTACCTATATGAGAGGTCGTGAAGGCCGCGACTATGGGACAGGGCAATCCCAGACAACTCTCACGAATATGGAAAAGTGCGCATGGCCATTCAAAAGCGCCACCCGATAGACCCAAGAACCTCTAGCGTACTATGTGTGCTATTTTCTGAATCTGAGTCAAGAAGTCTGATTCAAGGCGTAGTCCATCAAGCACTTCTTCAGACAAAGACAATAGTCACTACATGAGATTCAAGGCTGTAGTCCATCTCATCTATGCATAGTATACTCTTGCCCAGAACTTCTATATCATTACTCTTTTGTTATCACTGCCTTTGAATCTTGGTTTTGGGGGGGGATTGTTGGCTGTTTT
This sequence comes from Hemerocallis citrina, assembly GCA_017893485.1. Lineage (NCBI taxonomy): Eukaryota > Viridiplantae > Streptophyta > Magnoliopsida > Asparagales > Asphodelaceae > Hemerocallis > Hemerocallis citrina. The sequence goes on along the minus strand of JACEHZ010000223.1, from coordinate 298,489 downwards.
GGTGCAAACCCAAGATTCCCTCTCTTTTCTTTAGTCCCACATCGGTGGGAAAGACCACCTTGTGAGTGTATATAATGCAAACAACTCTTTATCCCATTGTAGTCTAGTGTGATGTGGAGAGAACCCGTGGGCCACACGCGCGCGCCGCCGCCGCCGCCCGGCCCGGTTCGGTTCGGTTCGGTTCGGCGCGCGTAGTGGGCACGGGTGCGCGCGCCCGCATCTGCGGACACGAATGCCGATCCGAATTGCTCTTCGGGTTCGGGTTGAGACCTAAAAATCATTTTGCTATTTGTTTTTATCCTTTGACTATTTCCTCCTAAAATGAAGGATCAGTTGAACAGATCCGAAATTCATGCCTTCCTTTTTGTGCACGTTGTGAGTGGGATCAGCCCATATATACCTCTAATCTTCTCTTCCCTTAAGATGGCTGGAAAAGGTATTCCCACATAACTCTTCTTCTCCTTCACTTCTTTCTCTGCCAAATCCGGTTCTTTCCTTTTCATCTTCGTTCTGGGCAAGGCTAAGTTGGGGTCAATCTCTCAACGTTGTGTGCGATAGCGAGACGCCGGTGATACGGGGGTTTTACCACTAGGAGCATCTGCGAAAAGTCTGCACATAAGACCGCGGATCAACTCTTAGGGCAGTGCGCTCCGCGCGACTTCCCCATAGGCCGATAACTCTGTTTTAATTTATTTTGTTTGTTTTTTCCAATTGCTGAAATAAATGCTGATAATCGAAAATTCGAGACAATTTCGCTAACACCCATTACTCCGGTGGTTCCATGAGCCCCCTCAGGACCATCCTTTCACAAGCCCGAAATCAGAGAGCTTTGCATTATATTCCAGGATAGGCAAAATCTTTAGAAAGCTAAAAAATGAAACAGAGAGACTAGGGAATTTTTTGGGTTACTGCTAATTTATGTTTGGCCTCTGGTTCAGTTGTATACCACGTTTAGTAAAATATTGGATGTTTTGAAGTCACGATATATCTCCAACCATGCTAGTCATCTTTCAATTTTAGCCAAAATAGCTAATATAAAGACAAAAATATGTTATAATGGGACTAGCCAAACCACTCGCCAAAATAGATTTCTAATATTCACTCGCCAGATCTGGCGAGTATGTACCGCTCGCTAAATTTCTTCTCAAAACCACAAAATTGCGAAACCGTGGAAATGAATTGCGAAATTGCGAAATCAATTGCGAAAATTGCAAAATCAATCGTGAAATTGCAAAATCAATAGCGAAAATTGCGGAATCGCGAAAAATTGCGGAATCGCGACATTTATATTTCTATTGTTGCAGAATCGCGGAAATCAATCGCGAAAATTGCAAATTTTTATTTTTGGGTTTGGAAATTTTATTTTGTCTTGGGCTTCTTTATGAGCTTTTATGTTATATTTTTATTTTATTTAATTTTGGACTTTAAATTATTAATGGTTATTCAAAATAGATAACATGGTTGGAGTGGAAACTTTTTTCGCTAGCCAAATTATCTATTTGTTATTCATTTTGGCTATTTTAGTTAGCCAAAATAACTAAGGTAGTTAGAGATGCTCTAAGAAGAAATGCATAGAAAATATGGAACTAGGACTCTCAGTAGTATAGATAACTAGTATCATACACGTGCACACGTGCACGTGGAAAAAATTGAAGGGATAATGAAAAGGGCAAAAAGAAAATAATTTCCAAACCAATCCACCTTCGAAAATATTTACCAAACTGGTCCACTTTCGAAAATATTTACCAAAGTTAGTCCATAACCCAACACGTGCGTTGCACGGGTTGGGTTGAGGACAAATTACACTAAGCCCTTCTCCCATTATAGTAGTAGAGATGGAGACAGATAAAAGTGCAAGAAATGAAAGATGGAATTTCTCAGTAACACCAATAACCATCCGGAGAAATTCGCTTTAATATTTTTTGGTAAGTTTAGTTATACTTGCTCTTCTGTGTTACTTGATAATGATTATATCCTCAAACTGATTCTATTTGCAACTGTAGCATGCATTTTTTCACAGTTCTCTGCTGATCCCCAAACCACGGATTAAGACTCTCATCAGTCATGATGGTCAACATTGGAGCAATCTCAATGAGATGGCCAAGAGAGTTCCAATGTCAAAAGAGTATACCAGCCTGAACAAACCCACATACATGCTGTGGTTTGTCGAGAAAGGCATGAAAAACATATTACAAGACAGCCATGACAACTCTCCATAATCCAAATTCAACGAGTTGACCATCTTCACCAAATATAGTATTACTGATATGGGTTAGATGAAGTGGCCCCTCCTGGACAATCAGATCCCCTCAAATTCCGCTCTTCTCTGATCATCAGGTCAACAGAAATTCAATGGGCTCCTACCGCCTCAGGCCCACAGGCAAACGGGTCCGACCTGGCCCGTTAAGGTCCCAGACCCGTTTGCCCCTGCCTATAAATACCAGACCCCCTCCTCACTTCACAAGATAATCAATCTTTCCCCACCTAAACCCTAGTTACTGTTGCTTTTCCAGTGACTGACTAGATCATCGGAGGGCCTGTCGCCGGGACTTCTCCCGGTGTTTCTAGGCAGTGTGCAGGTACAAAAGGTCCGAGCCGAGCCTCTTCATCCGAGCCGAGCTCCTGGACCCGAGCCGAACACCCGGCCTCTACCTCTCCGTTGCTTCTCCCGAGCCGGTCCTACTCCCCAGGGTCGGATCGACGCCAGTACCACAGTTTACCCTTCACAAATTATAAGAACTCACATCTGTTACCCCCACACTCCAAAAACAAACAGCATCAGGTTGGCACCGTTTGTGGGAAAGCACTTAGTACTATCGCCAGACCGAGCCCAGTCAAGGATGTCACCTCGAGTCCGAGCTCTTCCATGGCCCCCAAAGCCCGAAGGGCCATCACCTCAGCACGACATTCGGACCCTCCACATCACAGCCGCGTGGATGCCCAGGGTTCCAACCACCCTCCTGTCAATGGCGCGGCCAGACCCTCGAACGCAACTGGTTTACGCCGCGTCATCTTAGATCGGCAGGCCAGCCGGACAAGGGGAGAAGCCGCTTCCAACTCGGTCTCGAACCATTGCTGACGGCCGTCCGGAGAGCGCGATCCGGAACACAGCCGCTCGCCCCGTGCACCTCCGCCCCAGCTGGACCCAGCGGGGCAAGCCCCCGTCACAAGGGCCAAATTCCAAAATTTCCGGGATGAGGTCCTTCTAGCCATCCAAGGCGGTCAGGGCACCGAGGTCCGCAACAGTTCTGACCCACGGTCAAGAATAGGGGGCGGCAAATCCCATGAATCGGCTCGCCCCCAGGAACAGGCAGGCACCGTCCTTCGGCGTTTACAGGAGATGGAGAACTGCCTCGCCCGTCTCGGCGAGGGCGGATCGATACCGAGTCACGGTCATCGGCCGACTGGACCCCCATTCTCCCCCCAAATCCTAGAAGCCGAGATGCCCCAGAATTTCAGGCATCCTCAATTTGAGACCTACAACGGTGAGGGTGATCCCGCTGATCACATGGAGGGGTTTAAGACCTTCATGATGATTCACAACGCTGCGGATCCCCTCCTCTGCCACGCCTTCCCTGCTACCTTTCGTGGTCCGGCTCAGGAATGATTCTCAAAACTTACCCTTGGCTCGGTCTTCTCGTTTGAACAACTAGAGGCAGGTTTCCTAGCCCACTTCATGACCAGCAGGAAGGTCGAAAAGATGAGCGCTTCCCTTCTGGACCTCAAACAGAAGGATGGGGAATCACTTTGTAAGTTCGTTTGGAGATTCACCGCCGAGGTGAGGTCTGTCTCCTCCCTCGACGCGGGTGTTGCCTCTACAGCCTTCCGACACAACGTTCGCCACGGCCAGCTCAAGACTTCCTTATCCAAAAAGCCACCCGTGGACTTTCCTGACCAACTCAATAGGGTCGAGAAGTATATTCGGGCCAAGGAGGCCCTCAATCCAGAGGGCGCCAAAGAAGTCACGGCTAAGGGGAAGCATAAGGCCGATGATGCCGAGCCCTTCAAGAAACCCGCGAAAGAAACAACTGGTCTCAAGAGGGTCCCTCCGGTCCCCCGATTCGAGAGATATACGCCCCTAACCCAGAACATCTCGGCAATTTTGATGGAGATAGAAGATAAAGGGATCATCCGATTCCCTCCCCGACCGAGCAACAACAGCACGAAGCGAGACCAAAGGTTCTACTGCCGCTTCCACTGAGACACTGGGAAAGATACAGGTCATTACCGACCCCTCAAAGACGAGATCGAAGCCCTCATCCAACGAAGGTATCTGAGGGAGTTCACCCAGACCAATCCCAAAGACCGGAGAGAACTGAGGAGCCCGAGGCGTATGCCTCCTCCACGTTTGACCAGCCGGCTGCTCGAGCGGGACCCCGAACCCGAGGAAATAGGGGGACCGGCTATCCTGCACTGCGTCCATGGTGGACCCATGGGAGGGGAATCCAATACCTCTCGCAAGGCCTTCGTCCGAGAGGTCAACTCTGTTCGGCACCATCCCTCCCCTCGGGTCCAGCAGCGGGCGGTCTCCTTTTCGGGAGAAGACCTCGAAGGCGTCCGGCTTCCGCACTGCGACGCCATCGTCATCAACCTTGTCATGGCCAACTTTGAGGTCCGCCGCATCCTGGTGGACATGGTAGCTCGGTTAACATCCTTTTCTTGGAAGCATTTGAAAACCTCAAACTCCTCGGAGAAAAGCTGAAGCCAGCCAGTTACACCCTTCATGGGTTTTCGGGCGTCCCCGTACAAATTGAGAAAATTGTGACACTATATGTAACGGCAGGAACGACCCCCATCCTCCGAACCGAGTCAATGAATTTTATGGTGGTCATTGTCAAGGCGGCATACAACGCCATCCTCGGCCGACCCGGGCTTTGTTCATTCCAGGCCGTCCCCTCGGCCTACTATCTAAAACTAAAATTCCCCACCGACCTTGGGGTTGGGGTCGTCTGAGGTAACCAGGAGTCGGCACGTTCGTGCTACATGACTGCGGTCGGGGGCAAGGTATATCCCCTCAACGCAGTAGAGCTCCCTCCCGAGAGGAACAAACCGGAGTTAGAACCGGCGAACAAACTGGAGGAAGTCTCGTTTGAGGCGGAAGACATATCCAAATATTTCCGTGTGAGCCGCACCCTGTCCTCTGACTTGAAGCCTGGCCTGATTGATTGCGTCCGCCGCAACATCGACTTGTTCGCCTGGACTCCGTCCGACATGCCCGGGATTTTTGAAGATCTGATCATGCACCGACTGAGCGTCGCCCCGGGCTCCAAGCCTATTTATCAGAAGCGGCATAAGTTCGCCCCCGAGAGGCAACAAGCCCTAAAGGTGGAGGTGGACAAACTGTTGTCTGCCTGGTTCATCCAGGAGGTTAGCTACCCCGAGTGGCAAGCTAACATCGTGATGGTAAAGAAGGCCAGCGGAAGCTGGAGGATCTGCATAGACTTCACAGATCTCAACAAGGCATGCCCAAAAGATCATTTTCCTCTCCCGAGCATCGATGCCCTAATCAACGCGATGTTGGGTCATGAGCTACTAACCTTCATGGATGTCTTTTCAGGCTATAACCAAATCCGCATGTTTCCCCCAACATCGCCAAGACGTCTTTTGTTACCGACCACGGTCTGTACAGTTACCGGGTATGCCCTTCGAGATCAAGAACGCCGGAGTCACCTACCAGAGACTTGTCAACCGGGTCTTCAAAAATCAAATCGGTCGCAACATGGAGGTATACGTCGACGACATGCTCGTCAAAAGCCAGCGAGGTCAGGACCATGTGGACGACCTCGAAGAAGCATTTGGCGTAATCCGGTCCCATGACATGAGACCCAACCCTGCCAAGTGCGCCTTCGGCGTCTCCTCCGAAAAATTCCTCGGGTTCGTCGTCAGCCAGCGCGGCATAGAGGCGAACCCCAAAAAAATCCAGGCCATTATCGACATGGCCCCTCTGAAAAATATTAAAGAAGTTCAGCTGCTGACGGGGAGGCTGGTCGCCATCGGCTGCTTTCTATCGAAATCCGGGAAGAAATCACTCCCCTTCTTCAAGGCACTCCGATGGGCAAAAGGCTTCGAGTGGGGAGACCCCCAACAACTGGCGTTCGAACAACTAAATCCTACCTCGCCAACCCTCCTCTTCTGAGCAAACTCGAGTCGGGCGAATCACTTAAACTGTATCTTTCAGCCTCGGAAAGCGCCCTCAGCGCCGTTCTCATCCAGGAAGATGACGGTGTCCAAAAACCTCTCTACTATGTGAGCAAGGTTTGCTTTCGGTGGAGACCAAATACGCTAAGATGGAGAAGGTGGCCTACGCACTGGTAATGGCCGCACGAAAGCTTCGCCCTTATTTTCAACCCCCCTCTATTCAGGTCCTTACAGACCAGCCACTCAAAGCCATGCTTCACAAGCCTGAAACTTCCGGCCGCCTGGTCAAGTGGTCGATCGAGCTGAGTCAGTACGACATCAGCTACCAGTCCAGAACAGCTATCAAGGGGCAAGCCCTCGCCGAATTCATCATAGAATGCACTATTCCCGAGCCATCCGACATCCAGGAGACAGACCCAATGTGGGAGGTTTATGTCGACGGTTCGTCTTGCGAAGGAGGAAGCGGCACGGGCGTCATCCTGAAGGGCCCTGATAATTTCGTCCTCCAGTACTCTCTCTGTCTGAATTTTCCGGCCTCGAACAACGGAGCGGAATATGAAGCCATGATCGCTGGGCTCACCCTAGCACACAAGGCCAAATCCAGACACATTACAACCTTTAGCGACTCCCAGCTCATGGTCAACCAGATCACCGGGGAGTACAAAGCTCGCGACACTCGGATGGTGCAATACTTGGAGTCCATCATTGCTTGGCCTCTTTTGAATACTACTCGGTAGAAAGAGTCCCTATGGAGCAGAATGCCCAGGCAGATTCACTATCGAAGCTTGCCTCGTCATCCTTCGAAGGGCTCGACCGCATCGTTCTGATCAAAGTCCTCCTCAAGCCCAGCATCGTCCTCCCTGAAGCCTCCTGCCTCGCCACGGATCTTCAACCAGACAACTGGACGACGCCCATTCGAAAGTTTCTTTCGAAGGGCGAGCTTCTTCAAGACCGGTCCGAGGCAAGAAGGGTCAAAGTCTGCTCTGAAAGATTCACCCTGATCAACGAGATGCTCTTCAAATGCTCGTACATAATATCTGACGTCAGGCCCTACCTCCGTTGCCTAACCCCTGATGAGGCTAGGTACGCTCTGAAGGAACTATACGAGGGGATCGACGGATGTCACATGGGGAGCAGGTCGCTCGCCCGAAAGGCCCTAAATCACGGGTACTACTGGCCGACCATGTTACAAGACTTTCAGGACCTCGTCAAGAGATGCGGCCCTTGCCAAAGATTCTCATCGGTGAAGAGACTCCCACAGGCTAACCTCCGATCCCTAGCCAGTCCGACCCCCTTTGCTATGTAGGGAATGGACCTAGTCGGCCCCTTCCCACAAGCAACAGGCCAAAGGAAATTTCTGGTGGTGGTCATCGACTACTTCACCAAGTGGATCGAGGTAGAACCTCTGGCCTCTATCACCGAATGCCAAACTCAACAATTCTTCTGGAGACATATCATCTGTCGGTTCGGGATCCCATAGGTGCTCGTCACCGACAACAGGATCCAGTTCACGGGAAAAAACTTTCGAAAGTTCTGCAAAGACATTGGCATCCAGCAATGCTTCGCGTCAGTATGCCACCCACAATTAAATGGCCAATCCGAGAATGCGAATTGTTAGATCCTAGACGGCCTCAAAAAGCAGCTGGATAGTTCACCAAACGGGCTATGGGTCGACGAATTGCCCAGCGTACTCTGGGCACACCGGACGAGTAAGAGGATCCCCACAGGCGAATCACCATTCAACCTCACCTACGGAACCGAGGCCATTATTACCCTAAAGATCGGCCTTCCTTCGTTAAGGGTCATGGCCTTCAACAAAGATGATAATTCCTCAGACCTCAGAGCCAATCTGGACCTCATCGACGAGGTCAGGGAAATATCTGCCATTCGAAAAAGCATATACTAACAGAGGATCCAGAAATTTTACGACAAGAAGGTCCGCCTAATAGACATCAAACGAGGTGACCTTGTGCTCAGAAAGCTCGCGGTATCCGACCCCAAAGGGAAGTGGAAACTATCACCTAATTGGAAAGGCCCCTATAAGGTCTCCGAAGTGGTACGCCCTGGCACGTACCGACTCGCAGACCTGGGGGACAGGATAATCAAGAGACCCTGGAATGCAGAGCACCTCATTAAGTTCTTCGAAGGAGAGTGTTAAAATTAGGTAGCCAATCCAGTGTAATCAGCACTTACGTGCTTTTCCTTTTTTGTAAATAATAAAATGTAATCTGGGTTTCTACTATATTTTTATTTTTTGCGCAAAAGTTAAGAGAGCTCGACATTCGGCATTATCCTCGAGCCACGCCCTAGCTTTCTCAAGCTACCTGGGCTACGCGCTCGGTAATGCCCCCGAGCCACATCCCGACAACTCTCCCATGTTAAGGGGGCTCGACATTCGGCATTAACCTCGAGCCACGCCCTAGCTTTCTCAAGCTACCTGGGCTACACGCTCGTTAATGCCCCCGAGCCACATCCCGACAACTTTCCCATATTAAGGGGGCTCGACATTCGGCATTAACCTTGAGCCACGCCCTAGCTTTCTCAAGCTACCTGGGCTACGCACTCGGCAATGCCCTCGAGCCACATCCCGACAACTCTCCCATGTTAAGGGGGCTCGATATTCGATCCAAGCCACACAACATCCTAGTTCTTCTAACAAGTCAAGAAGATCGAACAAATCAAATCATATTCATAAGTGCCCACAAAGGCTACGGTACAATTGGGAACGGGTCTGCCTTCCAGCAACCTCATCCGGTATCATAGGCGTAGCCATTGTCGACGTCCTGGCCACGACGCTCTGCGCATCCGCGGGCCTCACCATCTCCAGATAAAGGGTCGGCGAAGAACCCAAAACAGAAGGCCTCCTCCCCCAGGATGGCCGAACTGAGACCGACCCACACCCAACATGACTTTCAACCTCTGAATCTCCAACTCCTTTTCAACCACGACCTCGCGAAGAACGGACTCGGAGGTCGGTCGCCGGGTAGAGGCATCGGACAGCGACCTGTTCATCTCTGCACTACCCCAATCGCGATCGGCAATTGCCTTCTTCAGACGCGCTGCCTCCAAGCTGAGTTGTAACACCCCGAATTTCAAAACAGACCGAATTCGAAATTCCACAGTATCTTTACACTTCTCTTCGTACAATTTTACAATAAAATTTAAAACTTTCATTACATCAGAGTTACATCTTTAAATTACATTTAAACAGCAGAAGCATTTTACAATAATTACATTAATAAAATGTACAACACTTGAAACATTCTTTAAGCAGCTTGCATACTTATTCTTGTCTATCTCTTTACCCTGCATAGAAACTGTGGACTCGTCAGTTCATTCGACTGACGCAAGGATATAAAACATCAATTTTCTCTTACTTAGAAAACACAACACACTTGTCACAAGCAAAACTATGGGGACTGTCATATAGATGTCGTGTTGTGTTATACACTTAGTCCTTAATGCAGTTGTTAAGTTATATAACACTAATGCGCACTTGTTCGGATTCTATACATCCCATACTACATAGGTCCGAGGGCAAGCCCTTAATCGTACTTCATCTTATAGGGTTCAATCCCTCGCCATGACTTAAATTACTACGGTGACTACGGTAATTATCCTAGATGTTCTATGATCTACGTTCTACGAGCCCATGTCCAGGCAGTCTGGAGGGGAATCCCACGCACTGACATGACACATCAAGTAGGTGAACTATGGACAATTCAACATCCGCCATAGAACGATGGCACCACCCGTAGTCACCAAACACCCCACAAGCGTCGCCATCGGGACGATAATTCCGGAGTAGTGCTCACGCCATGTCATGAAGCATCAAGTAGGCAGTCTGTGAATCACTCTCACACCGCCAATCCGATGGCCCTCATACTCGTGTTTTCTCTAACTTTCGTCACATCACCACTATGTATCTAAATTCTTAGCTTATTTGAATCATGAATAAAATCAACCCCTAGAGTTAGCTCTTTCCTCTATACTAGTCTTAATCAACAGCATGACCAAATTGGTCTTTCATCTGAATAATTCAACTTTACAAATTTTAATTCATTCAATTGTCGGTAATAGGATTTTAGCTACTCTCTAGTTCGAAATCTCATTTCATTTTCATAGCATTTGTGTATTCATATTCATAAGACTTCTCATAATTCATCAGGATATTTGATTTTAGTTTCATGCTCAATTTTATGCATAAGACAAATAAATTCATTTTCTAATTTGTCACATTCATAATTCATTCTTTCCACTTCATTCTCTTATTCTCTTTGCCAATACTAAATCAAACATTCATACATTCAATTTCTTTTTTATCAAAAATCTCTTTTCGAACTCTTTTAAACAATACACTTTTCTTTATCCAAAAATACTTTAAACTAACAATTTAGAATAAGTTCTTTCTTGCAAAAGTCTTGATTTCTCCTTTACACTAGGCCAAGGGTTATAGAAATTTTTTCTTATGAAATCTGGATATCAATTAAATCCTCAGCACAGTCGACTGTTAAAGCACAGTCGGTCGACTGCTCTGTGAGGATTAAAACTCAAAAATTAAAATAGTCAGGACAGTCGACTGTTAGGACATAGTCGGTCGACTGTTCTGTGATGATTAAAAACTCAAAATTAAAATAGTCAGGACAGTCTACTGTTAGGACATAGTCGGTTGACTTCATTGTGATGATTTAAAACTCAAAATTCAAATAGTCAGGACAGTCGACTTTTAGGACATAGTCAGTCGACTGTTCTGTGATGATTAAAAACTCAAAAATTAAATAGTCAGGACAGTCGACTGTTAGGACATAGTCGGTCGACTGTTCTGTGATGATTTAAAACTCAAAATTCAAATAGTCAGGACAGTCGACTGTTAGGACATAGTCGGTCGATTGTTCTGTGATGATTAAAAACTCAAAATTCAAATAGTCAGGACAGTCGACTGTTAGGACATAGTTGGTCGACTGTTCTGTGATGATTAAAAACTCAAAATTAAAATAGTCAGGACAGTCGACTGTTAAGACATATACGGTCGACTGTTCAGTAACTAAAGTCCGAAATTTGGAACTTATACAGTAACTCAAGATTTTCCAAAACACCATTTAACTCTCATTTTCCATAAGAAGTACCTCTTTTTTTTCTACAATTGTACATTAAAAAAAAATCACATAATGTTCTATTAACAATTTCATGTTCATTTCTCTCCACAATTAACATACAACTTTAGGATTATTTAGCATCAATCACACTAATCATGAATAAGCATAATTTACTAACCACTCTTATTTTAATAATGTGGAAATTCTCACAATTAGCATTTTTCACATACACATATTTTTTCAAAATTGCACTTTTTCCCTAAATACAAATATTTCGACACGAAGAAACATTCATTCTAATTTAGTATGCTAGATCAATTTTCCAAATATTACAACAACAAACATATCATTCAATCAAATTCACTTGTTCATTTCATGCAATTTCACATATGTTTCATTTTTACCTTAATCATGGTATTATTAAGGAGCAATATTTCCACCTATTTAATCTAGCATGATTAGCACACCACCTAGCATGATACTACTTAGAAGTTAGAGAAAATTGTCCACCTTATTGGAGAGAAAATGAAAAGAACTCCTAAAAATTCAGAGATTGATCAAAAGAGGCATTCTCCTCCTAGTTTGCACCACCACAAAGTCTACTCCTCCTTGCACTTAGTGAAACCCGAGCCTCCCTTTGGTGAAGTAGCCGGCCTCCAAGGTGGAACACACACAAACTAAATGCTCTCAATCTTTTTACTCCCATATATATTTCTTTCTTTCTTTACAAAAAATTTCACTACAAGAAAAATCCTTTTTCGCAACAAGATTTTGGCAACGACTTTTTAATCGTTGTGAAAATTAGTTACGACAACGCGAAAGTCGTTGCTAAAAATAAAATAAAATTTCCCTCCTCCAAAATGCCTTGCGCGGACCTTTGCAAATCTCCCCTCCAGATTGTGTAAATTGGAAATGATAAATGTCGTTGCGTATATTTCCTTATATCTACTGCAACGACAGTATTGTTGCCAAAAATATAAAAAATTAAAAATAAATAACAATTTTAATAAACCTCTCTCTTTTTCCTTATATCTGCTTTTTAATAAACAATCTACCCTCTCTCTGTGCTTTTGTTTTCTTTTTTGCCCAAAAACCCTCCCCGCTCTGCCCCTCCCCGGTCCTCTTCGATCAGGAAAAAGAAAAAACAAAAAAACTAGGGCATCAAAAAGCAATGTCGAAACTCAGTTCCATGCTCAACGTTGCCCTAAAATCTAGAGTTTCACCTATCGTCCCCTTCCAATCCCTCTCACTCCGTCGATTCTCCACCGAAGGAGTTGCGCCGCCGCCGCCGCAGCAAGGTCCCCCCGTCGATCCCTTCTACCAAGATTCCGACGGTATCCACTCATCCCACTTAGGGTTAGGGTTTTCAAAATGATCATTCATTTCTCATGTGGTTCTTGCTTCGAATCATTCATTTATCCTTTAAATTTTAGTTTCACTTATTTTTTGTATTTCTACTGTATGTAATTAAAAAAAGTAGTTTAAGTTAATTAGCGCAATGTAGAAGAGTTTAGAGGGCACTAAAGAGTCTCTTTTGAATAAAAAATTTAGATATAGGAATTAGGGGTGATGGAAGCTTATTCATCAGTTGGCTTGTGTTTGGTTTAAAGAAAATTGGAAGAAAGAAAGAAAATGAATTGAAGGCAGAGAAGAGGAAAGGCAAGTAAATTCTGTGGGAAAAAAAAAACATTTGGTGTAAGAAAGTGGGTTTAGAAAAGAGAAAAAAAAAAGAATTGGTGAGGTAAATTTAACCAATAGGTAAAAGAGTGTGTAAGGTAAATCACATGCTCAGGGGGGGCGTATGATGTATTCAGATGAACCTTTTCATGTCAAGGGAGGTGCGAAGAAATACTATTTTGTGATTATTTAGATGTATTATCAGTGTATGTAAGACTTTGACAATATAGGCATATTATAGTACACTTCTAGTGAGATGCTTTGCTTTTAAAAATTGAAATATGTTGAAGCCTCACTGTAGTAGTAGTAGTACTAGTGGAGCAAGGAGATACTTTGCTTCTGCCTACTTTAGCCCTTGGGCTGCTTTATGGCACAAAAGCTTGTTCTTTCTGCTTTTTTAACAGTTGGAAGAGGGATTAAGCACCATTTGCTTGTTTCAAGGGCCTTGTTGCGTATGATATGGACAACCTAAGTTGTTATTCATTCAAAGGGGTGCCCTTACTTCCTTGTCCTCATCCATACTCATAGCGGTGACCAACAATTGCACTGCCCAGTTAAGACTCCACAAGAATGATGACTTCGGTGGAAAACCAACTGAGATAGTTTGGATGACAGAACCATCTAGGAAGTGTAGTAAGATACTAGGAGTCTAAGATTATAGTAAATGGAGCAAATAAGATTAGGGATAGATATTAAACAGACTTGCATAAGCATTTTATTAAATCATTAGCGAGTACTTCTTAATAGGGAAAAATGTTTCATATGGCCAAAACTAATTGTTGGAAAGGTCTAGAACAATCGTCACATGGACACTTACACACATTATTATCAATTTCCCACAGTTTATTACTACCCTTAACTTGAGTTTTGTTTCGGTCAATATTGTTTATTAAGATTTGTTTCGACTTTCATCTTTCGAATTGTTTTAACTTATATGTTTTAGTTGATTTTGTAATCAGGTGTTGTCTATGGAAGGGTGGGTGGTATTTCAAGAAATACACTGAATACTGATATTATGAATCTCTTTCAGGAGTGCAACTTATCTAAGGATGATATCAAAGTTAAATACGACCTATCCTTCAATCCGATTAGCATGTATGTTCAATCTATTTCTATCTTGCCATATTATTTATATTTGTGTTTTGAATTGTTCTATAAAGCATAACAAGAAAATCAAACTATATATGCTTGTGTGGACATTGCTGATGATCTGTGGATAATCATCATTCATCTTATCAAATTGCAGTCGATCTAATATTGCTGCTTTAATCATTGTCAGCATGAGATGATGTTTGCGGAAATTCATTGTCAGAACAATATGTACCTCGAAGCTAAGGTAACATATTTTCAGTATTCTGTGAGCTTACCGATACTTATATACATACTAATTGTTCAAATAAGGTTGATAGAATGTTCTGCTAGGAATTCATCATTATGAATTATTTCCGAGGTTAGTTCTGAATATCAGGGTTTTAGCTTTCTATTCATTCATCGAGTCAGTTGATGCTTCATGATCACAATTTGTTAAAGTTCATTTGTTTCCTTACTTTTTCACAGGTATATTTGGAAGCCACTAAGAATGCATTCTTCAGAGCCATTTTTTCCATTTTAATGCATAAACTGCTCAACGATGTTTTCCAGAGCTTATTGAATTTGTTACCTCTCTGATCACAACAAACTAATTTGCCATATCTGATGATAATTAACTATGACAAGTAGAGAGTTGATATCTTATGATCCTCAATTTGTATATATATGATCAATTCTAACTTCCTTCCCTTTGTCTGTGTTTTTTCCGACTAAATATTTTATATATGCCAGATAACCAGAATGATTAGCTGCTCAATTTTGTTTCTAGATGAATTTGCCATGCTCAATTTCATTTGTAGATGAATTTTGTTTCTATCTGTATTACTAAAATTCAGAAGGATGTGAAAGGCCATGCTCACAAATGTGTTTGTGTGACATCATCCGACTAATCTCTCTCCAATGTATAGATGAATTCATCCTCGCTACTGAAATGCATGACATAATTTTGTTGTTCTATGAACATTAACTTTTAGGATCATAGACACAATTTTCTTTGTATGTATGCACACACATTGAGCATTAGTGTGCATTTCATTGTAGCTAATTCTATGTTTGCTGGTTTCCTGCATATGCTTGAATTTGATTAATTTTAATCTATTTTGACAGTGTTTGCCTTTTTTAGGTGGCGGAGGACAATATCAACAAAATATTACTACGGAGCTGGACATCGCTTGCCAAAGCTTTAACCTCGATGTCCACGAAGAAAGAAGTGAATTGTTCTATATTGTCTTCTTCCTCTTGTTTTGATAGATTTAACCTCGATGTCCAAGAAGAAAGAAGCTTTAACCTCGATGGTTTTCTAATATTTTGATCTTATACTTGTTTTATTTATTCATTTCCTTTAAAATTGATGCAGGATGGAAAATATTAGAAAACCATCGAGGCTAATACTTGGCCAATATTAGACAAGTTTTTTTTGCAAGTACTTGGAGGAAGGTGCAGGTTTGTCATGGTTTCTGATTGAGATGTTGTTATATTATTGTTGGCTTTAATTCTATTTGACTAGCGTTTCTCATTCCTTGAGTCTATATTTTTCCTTCTTTTGACTTATATTTTTGTATCCTTTGTTTTAGGTTGCCACTGATCGTTGTATAATGGCCATGCTCTTTCTGATTGTAGCTGAGGTAGTAGCAATTATTATTGTGAAGGTTGGACATTTATATTCTCACTATTATTTACCACACCTTTTTGATGTTAAAGCTTCTCTTTATTCAATCTACTTCGCTGCTTATGTTGTATTATTTTTCGTAACAGTTCTGAATCAGTTCTCATTTGTCTGCAGATTGTTAACCCTCACAATAAGGACATTCCTGATATTCCTGGACTTGCCCCACCAGCACAGGCCAATCGAAGACTCCTGTGGGATTTGAGTGAGGCATAAATCCACTTTTAGAAACTGATACCCTCCTTTTCAACTATAAAGATCATTATCATTCTTCATAGTGAGCAGAGACCGATGATGTTTGTTTTTTGGTTTTCTCAAGCCTCTCTCCCTCATCTTGGTTCCTGTCAAACATTATTGATCTTGTATTATTACCTTCATTTCTAATTACATAAACAGGATATATCATTTTGAGATGTTGATACTTGTTTTATTTATTCATTTCCTTTAAAATTGCTTCTTATATGACATAAATGTAATATCTTGGACAAGTTTAATATTATAGTTTTTGGAATGATATTGGTTTTTAATGTTTTTGAAGTGTATGCTAGTTTTAGGATAGGGCTGATGCAACGACAATATATAATTTGTCTCGAAAAGAATTAAACTTTCTCAACGACAATTGGTATCTTTAGCAACGACTATAGTTGTTACCAAAATACAAGTAATGCAAAGCAATAATAAAAATAATTGCAAAACAGTCGAGCTTTGTCAACGACAGTAGTCGTTGCCAAAATAGAAAGAATGTAAGGCAACGACAATATTCATTGCGAAAAAAACATCTTTAGCAAGGACATGAGTCGTTGCCAAATATATGAAGTATGTTTGGCAACGACAAAAGTTGTTGCGATTGATTTTATACCTTAGCACGGGTGAAATTAGGTATGGCAACGACAAAATATATTGCAACGACAATGTCGTTGCGAAAAATCTATGTTTGGCAACGACAGAAAGTCGTAGTCAAAATCTTTCGCGACGCCTGGACGCGCAACGACCTTGCAACGACAAATGTCGTTGCCAAAAATATTTTTCGCAACGACAAACGAGTTTTAGCAACGACATTTGGCGTTGCGAAAAAAGGTTTTTCTTGTAGTGTTTCTTAGTGTTGTATGCATAAAGGGTGGGGTATTTATACTAGTTTTAGGGTGGAATGGAGGGCTAGGATTGCATTAGGTGGTTGTAGATGAATGGCTAGGATACAATGGGAAGTTGTAGCAACCACCCATGAACACAAAAACCACAACTCCACTAATCCACACCCCCACTCTCTCTCTCATGCAATCCGGCCAAGAAGGGTGTGCAAAGCACACACATGTGCAAGCACGTGTCCCAACTAGTGTCCCCTAATTAAAGTTGTACATTATAAATTAATTAATTATCTATTATTTTAGTCTACACTACAAGTTAGACTAAAATAAAGATTAATTAAATTACATGGGCTCACTAATAGGCCGAGAGACTATGGGCTCTACTAATTTAATTTAATTAACTAACTAATGTGGGCTACAAAGGACAAAATAGGCTTAGGATTAAATTAGGCTTTCTAAAAGAGAAAATAAAAGAGGATGAAATATTTTTTTTAAAGAAATGCATGCATAAATTTTTACGTGCACAACACGTAAAATCAAACAACTTCAAATATAAATAAAATTTGAAAATCTAGGGTGTTACATGAGCTCCTTAGACTTGTTCATAAAATATCCTACCGCGGCTTCCCAATTGCGGGCCTGCTTGCAATAGCGGATCAAGACGCTCTCCTTGGACTCTAGCTTATTTCGGAGTCGCCGAACCTCGGCAGAACTGAGGTCGGCACCCAGGGCCTCGTTTATCTGGCAAGAAGGAAGAAATCCACAATTCACTAAAGGGTCAAAGTCATAGAAGGTCGGCCAAAAATCCAGTTGTATTGATTCAAAAATTGATTACAAAAGACGATGGCCAGTCCGCATTCGACAATAGAAAAAAAATATGTATATATATACAGGAGAAAAAGAAGAAACATTCTAACTATTGCGTAGGGGGGATCTACACCTCTTCGTCGGCCGCCGCACCCCCCACCTCCTTCTCCAAATGAGGGTCCCTTGAGGCCTCATCGCCCTTGCCCCCGGGGGTTGGCGGATGCATAGGGGGTACCCACCCATAGTTGAGATGATCGATCTTCGCCTCGGGGTAAAGGAGCAGAAATTGCTCCTTCGCCCTGTCATAGGCCTTGTCCTGGGCGGCAATCACCTCTTCCAAAGCCGCCATCGCCAGTCATCATACTCCGCTGCCGCCTTTCCTCGAGCCGCCACCAGTTCGCGGAGGTGCTGGTCCTGTTGAGAGGCGAGCTGGGCCTGGACGGCCTGTGTCGCCCCCTGTGCGGCAGTCAGCTCGACCTTCAGGTTCTTCGATTCCCGGAGGTACCAATCGGCATTCCGCTTCTCGGCTTAGACCTCCTTCTCCAGGCACCTCCTCATCTGCGTCCCGGCCATCAGCACGTGATCAAGATAGGCAGGGTCAAAAATAAGAATATATAATCAGCACAAGAAATATTAAGTCAACAAGGCTCACTTACCATCACTTGAGCTTGGGCCCACTTCATGTGGGCCGTCTCCGTGGTCTCGGATGCCATGTTGGTCCGGTCGCGAGCCGTGTCAAGCTTATCAGCCACCTCCATAGAGATCGGGCCCTCGACCAGCGAATCCCCCTCCTTCACTGACCATTCCGGGGCAAACAGTCTCAGCCCCATCTCTCCTACCATCCATCTGGCATCGGGACGGACAGCGGGGGTCCCAGACTTCAGGACCTCGGTAACCTTTTGGCTACTCGAGCTCGGACCCGACCCTTTTGCCTCTCGAGTAGAGTGGCCTTTCTTCAACTTCTTGGGGGACGGCTCCGAAGATACCTACACCACCCCCTACGCGGGTGCCGCCGCCCCCTGGGCGGATCCCGCCGCCAACACCGCATTCTGGGCCCTCTTCTTCTGGGCTAACGCCAGCAGGGCCTTCCTCGCCTCGAGCTTCAATGGCTCCATCGCTACAGAGAAAAGGAGAAATGTTAATACGAAAGCAAAAAGTTAGACAAGAATGAAACAAAAATGTACAGGGGTCGGCTGGGCTCAGTCCGGCTCGGGCTAGGTGTATCTCGATCACACGCGGCCAACCGATGTTGTGCCCCTCCACGATTCTATCCACATCAGCCCACTCCACCTCTGTCAAGTCCCTCTGCCTCGGGAGTTTGTGGTTCGGCTTGTAGAAATTCCAGGTCGTAGGAATTTTCCAAGGCACTTCGCTCCCGACTACAAAGTACTTCTCCTTCCACCCCTTTATGGAGTCCGGATGGCCGTGCATTACCCTCTTGTGAGGACAGGGTGACATGTAGAATAGGCCCTCCATGTCCCCAAGCGAGCTCACCCCTAGGATAGCGTGGAAGTACTTGAGCTTCAGAGGGACCCTCTTCTCCTGACACTTCAGAATAAAGCAGGTCAGAAGCTTCCACAAATTTGGTCCATATTGCATCGGGCACAGCTCCCTCCACCTAAGCACCCTCTTGATGAACGGATGCAGTGGCAACCTTAATCCCAAGAGAAAAAGCGTCCTCTGGAAACATACAAAACTTAGGGGGCAACTCGATGGTGGGACGGAGATCGGGACTCGGCAGCATCAATTCGTACTCCCGAAGAATGAAGTAACTGGCCCTTATTATGGGCGGGAAGTCGGCCTTAAGCACACACTGAATGTTGTCCATCTTTATCTGGGGCCGGCCAGACAATGGAGCCTCCATATTAAACTGGACAAGGTCCTCCACATCGTTAGGGTACATCCTGATCGACCCGGGGTTCCTGTAATAAGGGATGTCAAGTCCGTGCGTTGGTCTGAACTCATCCGACGTGCTCGGACTATCCGACAATTTGAACTTCCTCTTCTGCCTACGTGTGCGAGGCTTTCTCGGCGGAGACGAAGTCGACAGAGGGGCGAAAGGGTGAAGAGCCCCTTCTTCCTCGCCTGCTCCCTCGACCTCTCCTCCCTCAACCTCTTCCTTACCTTCCTCAGACTCCTCGCCCGATGACTCTGCTGTCTCTGGCTTGCGGCTCCGTAGGGGGACCACGTCCAGAACTTGGTCGTCTGTGTCCCAGGACATGGAATCCGACTAACCCACCGCTTCCAAAGGACGGTCGTCCAGATCCCAAGACGTCGAGTCCGAATCATGATCCTCCTTGCCCCGACCGGAAGTGCTCGCTTCAGAGCCGGACTGAGAGCGCGACATTGCAAAATAAAATACTAACCTGAATAAACCATTGAACGAAGAGTTCACCGTAAAAGTCTTCGCCGGCAGCTTAGAGAGAGAAGCTCCTGATTTTAGAAAGAGAATGCAAAGTGAAGAAATGAGGGAGGGGTGGGGGATTTATAGAGTGAAATCGACACCTCAAATTCCGCATCGAAATCCTCACCATTCAATCTTGATCATCAGGATCTAACGGCCACTAGGATTTTAAACACCTCAATTTCCACCCCCGTGACTTCAACATTATGTGCAAAACGTCAGCATCACGTGCGAAATTCTTGTTTTTACCACCGCTTTTCCAACTAGCACGGCGGCTCGCTCCAATCCAAGCCATCCCAGAGCTTTTTCAGAAAGCTTAGGGCTCGACGGTCGGTAGTGATTCTGAGCCACCATACAGCTTTTTCAAAAAGCTGGAGGGCTCGACGCTCGGCAGTGACTCCGAGCCATCCTAGAGGGCTCGACGGTCGGTAGTGATTTCGAGCCCCCATACAGCTTTTCCAATAAGTGGGGGGCTCGAAGCTCGGCAGTTACATCGAGCCATCCTAGAGCTTTTTCAGCAAGCTTAGGGCTCGACAGTCGGTAGTGATTCCGAAACACCATACCGCTTTTCCAACAAGATGGGGGGCTCGACGATCGACAGTGACCCCCCAGAGCTTTTACAGCAAGCTTGGGGCTCAACGGTCGGTAGTGAGTCTGAGCCATCCTACAGCTTTTCCAACAAGCACGAGGGCTCGGCGCTCGGCAGTGACCTCGAGCCCATCCCAGAGCTTTTACAACAAGCTTGGGGCTCAACGGTCGGTAGTGAGTCTGAGCCATCCCACAGCTTTTCCAACAAGCACGAGGGCTCGGCGCTCGGTAGTGACCTCGAGCCATCCCAGAGATTTTACAGCAAGCTTGAGGCTCGACCCCTGCCTATGACCCCCTCCTCACTTCATAAGGTAATCAATCTTTCCCCACTTGAACCCTAGTTACTGTTGCTTTCTCAGTGACTGACTAGATCGTCAGAGGTAGCATTGGTATAAATACCCGAAACTCGGACTCGGCCTTTCCAGGTCCGGGTCGGGTCCTAAAATGAGACCCGTTGTAATTTCGGATCCGGGTTCGGGTCCGGGTCCGCTCAAAAGAGACCCAAACCGGACCCGGACCCGGACCCGTTGAAAAAAACCCAAAAAAATTAACATAAAAATAAATATTCTATCCTCATCCCTCCCCTCCCTCCTCAATTCTAAATCTTTCTCTTCCAAACTCAAAACTCATGCCTTTTTCTTCTCTCCTTTATTCTAAATCATCAACTCGCCGTCTCCGCTTGCCGCTTACACTCCCGCTCTTACTTGAACGGGGAGAAATATTTTAATAGGACCCGAACCAGGAACCGGGACCCGGTCCTCACGGGTCCGGGTTCGAATCCATTTTTTGGACCCTTAGGGGACCGGGTCCGGGTTCGGGTTTGGGTACTAAAGGACCCAACCCGACCCGACCCGATACCATTGCTAGTCGGAGGGCCTGTCGCCGGTACTTCTCCCGGTGTTTCTAGGCAGTGTGCAGGTACACAAGATCCGAGCCGAGCCTTTTCATCCGAGCCGAACTCCTGGATCCGAGCCGAACACCCGGCCTCTACCTCTCCGCTGCTACTCCCGGGCCGGTCCTACTCCCCAGGGTCGGATCGACGCCAGTATCATAGTTTTTCCTTCACAAATTACAAGAACTCAAACCTGATGCCCCCACACCCCCAAAAACAAACAGCATCAATTACATCTTAACAAATAAAAGGGAAAAATAAATAAAAGATGCAGGATACAACAAGTTTCTTTTAGTTGATATTTACCGTAAAAAGATCGGATTTCTTTGCGATTCCACTGTTCATTCATCTGGCCCCCTTCCGCCCTGAGATCCGCCCTCTCCAACGTTCTTCTCCTTCGTCGCCTCGCATAAATTCTTCTCCTTATCTCCCGATCTACACACCCATCTCCTCATTTTCCGAGATCCTTCTCCACGCCCCTTCTCCTCCCGCTGCCCTCCGTGGATTGTGCATTTTCTTGCTCCGTCTAGCTTCAGTGGCCTTCCGCCCCGATCTTCTCCTTCAGTGTTTTTCCGGCGTGCTTTGCCGTGCTTTGATCTCGTCTGAAGGTTCCCTCTGGCTTCGGCGCTCTATCCTGAGGTGGTTCATCCCTCCCCTCCTGGCTTGCGTACCCACCTCAGTGGTGACTCAACCTCCGGCCTGAAAGCAGCTGTTCTCATAGGTAAGTGGCAGGTTCGTATTTCTAGCTCTCCCATCCCCCTTTTGGTTCTGATTTTGCTCGGGGAGTCGTTTTCTCTGTTGGGTGTGTTCTGTATTTTCCGGTGTGGTGTTATTGTTCTCGTTTGCCTATTGAGTTTGGTACGCTTGTATTGGGGTTGTCTGCTTCGGTGGTGAGGCTGCACCAGGTATTCCATTCTTGAGGGTGTTGTTGGTGACCCCTTTAGCATTTTCCGTCTCTGTTTGAGCTTCACCATCTCCGGCTCTTTTCTCCGATGACGTCGGAGGTTACCACCATGGCCCAATCTTGGGTCGAGGTAGTAAAAAAAAAAAAAGATAAAAAGAAAGAAGTTCTTTGTTCTTTTGGGCCTAAGCCCATTTCTCTATTGGGCGATTCTGGTAAGCGCTCGCTTGGGCCTTTCTCGGCCCATTTTAGCCTGTCTCTAGACAGTTCTTATTCCACTCGTTCCCGCTCTCGCTCCTCTTCCACCGCCTCTTCGTCTCCCTCTTCTCTTCACCCAGCTTTTCTCTACACCATTACCTGTTTCAGGTGCTTAAATCGAGGGCACTTAAAGAGCTCCTGTTCTGCCAAAATGAAATGCCTATTTTGTTTTAAAGAGGGGCACGGCCGTCAGCGTTGTTTCACGCTGCAAAAGCTCCTGGGCCTCTCAGTCGGGATCCCGATCTCCGATCAGGTCATCTCTGCCCTCGACTTTCCTGCGCTGCAACGTAAAATGACGGAGTCGCCTCCCGATAAGCTTAAAAACAAGAAAAAGAAACCAACTTCGAGGTCACCTCTTCTTCCCACTCCTTCCCCTGCCTCTAAATTACCTCCCTCATCTTCGGAGCAACAGATTCCCCCTCCCTCTGCTCCCTATTTCCCGCCGAGCCAGCCGGCCATCACTCAAGTCCTGCTTCCTGACACGGAGTTAACCGATAGGCTGCAGTTTTTTAGATCCTACGGAGCTATATCTTTTCGAGGTGGATCTATTCCGTTCCACTCTCTGAATGCGTTCTTGAGCAAATCTTGCAATATAGCAGACTGGGACTGGGTCCAGTACTCGTGCTCCAATGGGGATTCTGTCATTAAATGTCCATCCCCCAGTATTTTGGACGAGATGTGTGCCAACCCCAACCTAGCGATTGGTTCTATCTCGCTCACCATTCGAAAATGGGTGGTGGTCAACTCCGCTCCCCCCGTTTTGCCCCCGGAGCCTATCCAGGTGACGGTAGTGGGTCTACCCCCATTCTGCGACTCAATTAAGCTTATTGCATCGTTCACTAAACACATTGGTGATATCATTAGTCTCTCGTCTTGTGCGAGACTTGCTTCTGGTTCGCTGCAAATTGAAGCTCTTTATCGGTGTCCCCCCCCAAGGATCGCATTGTGGCATTTAGTCTGAAAGATGGCATATCTGCTTTTTCGGTGTCGGTGAATTACCATGACACCATTTCCTCTTCTGTTGCTCCTCCGCCAGCGTTTGCTCCTGAGCTCTTCTCAGGTTTTCACCCGGGAGCTTCCTCGACTCCAAGTGCTGTGCGAGGGGGTAGTAAGGCCCCGATCAAATCCCACTGGAATAGGGAGCCTGCTCAGAATCGCATTTCTCGTCCCAAGCCTGGTATTCCTAAAATATCTCCTTCTAAGGCGCCCAACTTGGTATGGATTAATCCTGATAGAGCAGCTCCTTCTTCTTCTAAGAGAGGGGCCCCTTCCCGTCCTCTCCCACCGTTTCCTTCTCAATCTTCTGCGGCTCCAAGTTCTACGCCTTTGGGCGGTGTGCCTCTGGCAGCTGAGGGTCACGCGCAATCTACCTCTGGTTGGTCCGCCTGGGAAGTTAATCCGTCTTTTGCTTCGGATTGGGAACTCTTCCAAAAGACGGCGCATTTCCCCACTGATTGTAGGCCGGCCCCTTCCCCGAGCCCGAAGGCGACTAAGTATTCGTCCACCTCCAAGGAGCAGGGCTCCTCTGCGCAAAAGGAGCTTGCCCTAGAAGAAGAGGTGGTCCCATCGACCTCTAAAGCTTCCAATCAGGTATGTTGCTTTATTTCTTGCAAGAATTCATGTTGGTCTTTTATTGTCTCTGGTGATGTTCTCCTTCGTTTGGCCGTCTTTAGAGACTCGCTTTTAGTGTTTTTATTATCCCCGCGTCTGCCAACCGGGGCTCCACATCTTTCTACTCCGTTCTCTCTAACCCCCTTCTGGATCTCTGTTGACATTTGGTCTCATGCACATCGGCTGTGGAATCCCACGACCGATGGTGAGAGCCAGGTTGAGGTTTTGGAGAGCCCCCAAGTTCCTTCCCTTGTGGAGGCATTTCCAGCGTGCAACCTCTCTTTGGGGACTCCGCTCCCCCCTCGAAGTTTGCCCTTTTCGGTCCACCAATGCTCTCCCGTTTCCTCTCCCCGCTATCTGAGATGTAGCGCCCGATTAAGAGCCAAACTCGTTAATCCTGCCGTAGCTACGGCTACTGACTTTGGGTTGTCGCTAGGCTGTCAACCCGCTTTAGGCTCGTTGTTTATCTCGCAATTTGACTCCCTTAACGACCTTGAACTACAGAATATATCGTCCTCCCTGGGGTTCAGGTTTGATCCCGCTAACCCCAAGCCGGTTCACATTATCCGTCGTAATGAACGTATCAGAGTCCTTGAGCATCACGTTTCTTATGCATAGCATATCCTGGAATATCCGAGGCCTCAATTGCCCCGATAAGCAAAGGGCTGTCTTCGATCTTATCGTTTCCTCTAAATGTGATATTATCTCTCTTCAAGAGTCGAAGGTCGAAAGTCCTTCCCCTCGCCTCTTTCGTTCCATCGGAGGCTCTGTCATCTCCAATTGGATTGCCCTAGATGCTTCGGGATCTAGGGGTGGCATCCTTCTAGGTTATAAGGAGTCCAGATTCTCCCACTTGTCCACTGTTCGTCTAAATTTTTTCCTTATTGTTCAGCTTCTATGGAAGCCTCTCAACATAACTATCACTGTCATCTCAGTTTATGGTCCGTCCACATCCCAATCTAGACCGTCATTCTGGCACGAGTTTAGGTCGTTGACCTCTTTCACCAATGGACCCTGTCTGTTCTGTGGAGACTTCAACGTGACTAGATTCGCATATGAAAGATCGAATGACTCTTTCTCTTTCTCCCAGGCCTGCTCTTTTAATGATTGCATCAGGGAGTTACAACTCATTGATTTGCCGATCAATGGTAGAGCCTTCACTTGGTCGAACCTACGTTCGCCACCCATTCTTGCCAAACTTGATCGATTCCTAATTTCCCCTTCCTGGATGACTCAATTTCCTTCCTCGTTCGCCAAGGCCCTTCCCAACCCATCCTCTGATCATGTTCCGATTGCTTTGCTCACTGATTTTCACTTCCCTCGTCGTCATCAATTCCGGTTCGAAAAATATTGGCTTCAAGATCAACTTTTTGTCAAGTTAGTGGAGGAATGTCTTCGCGCCATCCCTGGTTCGCCAGGTCTGCCGTCTCTGCTGATTAAGCTTCATGCTATTAAGCACGGTTGCAAGATCTGGCAGCATGAAAGGCAATCCAATTCTCATTTCCTCAAAAGTTTCTTTCTATCCACTATTCATGCGATCGACGCGTTAGAAGATCAGGGTCCCATCTCGGACCTTGCGCGTATTGAACGCCGCGATTGCAAGCTAGATTACGCTCACCTTCTTTCGCAAGACCATTCCAAATGGGTGCAGAGAGCCAAAGTTAAATGGCTCAAGGAGGGTGATGCCAATACTGCTTTTTTTCACAATTACGCTTCCTTCCGTCAACGTTCTAATCACATTTCCTCGATTCATGATCAGGGGGTCGATCTCACCTCGGATCATGACATTCATCAAGCGTTTCACTCCTACTACAAACAATTGCTTGGGATCTCGAAACCGCAACTTGTCTCTCTTGATTGGGACCAACTTTACGGCACACCTTCTGTGGACCTTTCGCCTCTTGAGGAGCCCTTCTCTTTGGAAGAGATTAAGTCAGCGGTTTTTTCGCTTAAATGCGAATCCGCTCCGGGCCCGGACGGTTTTCCGGCTTTTTTCTTTCAAAAGTTCTGGGAGTGGATCAAGCTTGATCTTCTCCATATGTTTAGAGACCTGCATGATGGTACCTTATCCTTCGAGCGTATCAACTATGCTCACATAGTGCTTATCCCCAAAAAATTGGGCGCCAACAGAATCTCCGAATTTAGGCCTATTAGTTTAATTAATACCACATTCAAAATCATTATGAAGGTCCTAGCTGCGAGGTTGAGTGAACATATCTCCCCCCTTATTGACATGGCCCAATCTGGTTTTATCAAGGATCGCTTCATCCTTGATAGCGTGGCATCAGCGCAAGAGATTATTTCTCTCTGTCATCGCTCCAACTCTGAGGGCGTTCTACTCAAGTTAGACTTTCAAAAGGCCTACGATAACGTTAGTTGGGGGTTCCTCCTCGATATCCTCCTTCATCGAGGTTTTGGTCCTAAATGGATCTCTTGGATTAAAGCCAGCCTTATGGCCGGTACTTCTTCTATCATTGTTAACGGTTCCGAGGGTCGTAAGTTTAAAGTCAAATGCGGTCTCCGTCAGGGAGACCCCATCTCCTCCCTTCTATTTTCCCTAGTGGCTGATGTGTTCAGCAGGCTCCTTCGCAATGCGTGGGACTCTCATGTGATTGAGGGCCTCGGCAGCACTCACGATTTCGACGGTATTCTTAATCTTCAGTATGCCGACGACACTATCGTTTTCATCAAACCCGAGTTATCTTCATTACGCAACCTTAAACTTCTTCTCTACTGCTTTGAGTTGGCCTCTGGCCTCTCCATCAACTTTCAAAAATCATCGGTGACTTGGCTAGGCGGTGATTCTGCCCGGCAAGCGGAGATCTCCCAGTTTTTTAATTGCCCGATTGCCTCCTTCCCCATCACATACTTGGGTATCCCTCTCAGATGGGGTAGGCTGATTAGATCGGACTGGTTCCCTCTTATTGATAAAATCGAATCCAGGCTTAATGTTTGGACGGGGAAGTTACTATCGCGTGGAGGCAGACTGATCTTAATCAACTCTGTTCTCTCGGCTATGCCTCTATATATGATGTCATTCTACTTCCTCCCTACGTGGGTTATCAAAAGACTAGATCAGATTAGAAGCAATTTCTTATGGTCTGGATCATCTGAGTATACATGTGGGTCTCACCTCTGTAACTGGAATTTAGTCTGTTCTTCTAAGTCCGCTGGGGGACTAGGTGTGATTAACCTTAGGTACCAAAATCTGGCCCTTCTGGGTAAGTGGCTGTGGAGATTCCATAACTCGGAACACCTACCTTGGGTCCAGTGTATCAAAACCCATCTTTATTCTACCTCCCCGTGGTGGGAATTCCCTTCATCCACTAATCGTTTGGCTTCTCCATTCTGGAAAGGTGTTTGGAAAGCGGCTGAGGCCTTCCAGTGTGGGATCTCACATAGATGTGCGATTGGAGATAGAATTAAATTCTGGACAGATCTTTGGTTTGGTAACATTAAACTAGCATCGGCTTACCCAAATCTTTTCCGATTGGCATCTCTTCCTAATGCCACTGTTCTTGAGTCTCACCAAAATATTAATTCCACCCGGACCTGGATCATTCCGTTCCAGATCGAGCTCCCTCCAAACTTGAGTCAGGAACTGTTTCAACTGATTTCATCTCTTAACCAGTTCGATTGGGCTCCCTATGACGGGATAGTGTGGCGATGGAATTCGTCAGGGATCTTTACTGTCAGATCTTTCTACAACTTCCTTAATTTCCGAGGGACCACCTCCCCCTCTGCCACGCTTATTTGGGATTCGTGTGCTCCTATTAAGGCTCAGGTCAACTCTTGGCTTGCTTTCCACAATAAATTATTGACGGTAGAAAATCTCAATAAACGTAATTTGGCCTGGGGGCAACTTTGCTCCTTCTGTTCTGCTTCCTCGGAGGATGTTAATCACCTTTTTGTGAGGTGCAATTTCATTACTCCGCTGTGGCAAATTATTTCCCTAGCCTGGGGAGTTCCAAATCTTCCGCAGGAGCTTGAATCTGTTTGGAGGGACACTCCTCCCCTTCCGAAAGACCGTAAATGTTGGAAGCTGTCGGTTCACATTATTATTTGGATTCTCTGGCTTGAGAGGAACCGTAGAATTTTTGCTCACCAATCTCGCACTATTCAACTGTTGATTGATGATTTTATCTTCTTTTTTAACTTTTGGGCTTCGAAAGCGCCAAATAAGGATAGAGACTTATTCAATACTCAACGTATTCATGATTCTATTACTGTTCTTCGCAACCTTCAAGCTTTTTAATTATCTGGGTTCATTATATTGCTGTTCTTGTAATCTATCGCAGGTCGATTAAAGTGCTCTGTGCCTTATAGGCTTTTGGGAGGTTGTTTCTTTTGGGATCCTGTGGCAGCCAGTTGCTCTCTTTTGTCCGGCTGTATGTCGGTTTTTTTTTACAGCTTGGGATCGGTGTCCATTTCTCGCTCGGGGCATCAGTTAACTGGCCTTGGTTTGGTCTTTTGAGGATAGCGTTGCCTCTCCTGTGATGTCAATGTACTCTTTTTTGGGTTGTATTTATGCTGTTCATAAGGTTGTGTTCTATCTTTTACTTTCTAATGTTCTTACTTTTTGTGGCCTGCTGCGACCGGCCTTTGTCATCAACTGACTCTCTGTGTATGGTTGTCTTGATGCTACTAGTTCGCATTTCGTTCGTGTTCTGACCGAATTATAGCTGTTTATTTTGTTCCTTTTGCTGTTTTTTGCTTTCTCCTTTTCTACTGTTGTTGGGGGCTGCTAGTTGTTTGTTTTCTACTCTTGTTGCTATGCTGTTCTTGGTTTGAGGTTAGCTGTGTTGTGGTTTGCATAAGTTTGGATCAGGAGGTGGTGGTGTGGTGTATTTTTTTCTCCCGGTTTGCCTGGTGCTTCGTTCTGTGGTGAGGTGGTTGTCTTGGGATGTATCGCTCTTTGGGTTATATCGGCTGGTGGTACTATTCTGATCGAATCTTTGGGTTATATCGTTCTGGTCCTATTATCATTAGGTTCTGGGTCGGCTGCTGGTACTATTCTGATCGCATCTTTGGTTTATATCGTTCACGCTGCTGTTCGCCGATCAAGTCAGCATCTGGCGCTTGATTGGGGTCCCAGCTTCAGGGTGAGCGTTCGTTATCTCTTTCCGTAGCTGCGTAGCTCTAGGGGATGGGGACGACGCTGTCTGGCTGCCCCGGTTGATCTTGGCCGGGCTCACTCGTCTGGGGGTGACCCACATGTTCAGCGGGCTGCTCTGTCTTTCACCCCTAGGGATTTTCTTCTGCTGGCGGAGGCAAGCGAGGCCGGGGTCGGCGTGTCTGGCGCCTCTTCTGTCTTCCCTCTGCCTCGTGTTCACTAATTTGCTGTTGTTTGTATATGTATTGTAGAGCTTAGGTCTGTATATTTCAGTTTTACATATCGTAAAACCCCCGATGTACATTATTATTATTTAATTTATATATTTGCTGTGGCTGGAGTCTGTTTAGACTCTATCCGTTCACATCAAAAAAAAAAGATATTTACCGTAAAAAGAGTTTCCAAAAATATTTTTGAAATAGAAGAGATTTATATCTTCAAGTTCAAGCATTATAAAAGTAGCCAATATCCCTGAAAAGTCGGTCAAATGAGGGGCTTAATGCTAAATTGCTAATCATTCAAAGCCAATTCTTTATCGTTTTAAAAAAAAGGGTCCCACTGCAATGTGACTTGGTGGGCAGATAGCACGGCTGACCCCACTCCCTTGAACGTGGGTCTGCCCCGGACTCATATAGTATACTAGTCTGCCCCATGTGCAACATTGCACAGATCAGCAAAAAAAAAAAGAATAATATAACTATCCCAACAAATTTTTATTTAAAACCATGATAATTCATACATATCATATCAATTGACATCTAGAACCTAAACTATATATAGGACATTTAGCTAGCGCCCAAAGTACATTCATGTTGATATGCAACCCTTACACAACTATTTAGACTACTCTATAAACCAAATCACCTTCCTCTTAATTTTCCATTGTTAATTTCATCCATAAGCACTTCCTCAACCTCACCAATGCCTTGCCCATTATATTCATTATATTCTTCAGTGTCATCTTCAAAATCATCACCATTATATATGGCCCATATTATATCTTCAACACTTTCTCCCCACCATCACCACAATCATCAGCACTGACTTTTTTTCAACATCATCAACATCTCTGATCCTCCCCCCACCATCACCTGTAAATGAGAACTTTTACATTTTCCTTTTATCCCAAATCTTATAGCTCCTCTACAAATTTAAACTATTAGAGAGATTTGGCAAGTTTCTGTGCATGCAATAATCTTGAGATTTTCCAAGAAACAACATAAAACCCTAGGCATATTCTACTGATTATTATCTAAGAATACTAAAATGTAAGATGTAGAAGATGTGAAGTGAGAGTGATCAGAAATCGCAACAAAAACATCAGTCTAAGGAAGGTTAAAAAAAAAAACAAAAATATTTGTTTCTTTATTATTTTCTTTTCCTTTTTAAAAAATTTTCTTTGTGATGTAAAAGGGGCAACTTGGTCATTTCACAAAGTTTGTAACGTCCATCTGGTATGCAGTGAGTAAAAAAAACATCAAGGAGTTTTCAAATAACAAAATTTGTAAACTTTGGTTTTTGCGGATATATTAACCTATAGTCTTAAGGAGAAAATATGAATCTTAAATAATCTCCTAACTCAATGTAGGACGGAAGATAATTTATGTAAGCCTATGTGGTTGTGTTTTTAGTATTTAGGTTTTTACATTCTGGAGTGTTCTGTTATCTGATATGCCATAAGTAACATTCTTAATGGATTCAAGGGCTAAAACTCTAATACAGTATAGATAGGACATAATATTATTATGATACATTTGATGTAGGGTGGCAAAGTGTTTTATTTCTAATGGTACGTGTATTAGGTTAATAAATTTACATAAGAAATAATGCATTCATAGTTTCCTACTAAAACATCCACTTTCAGAATTAAAAAGTTGATATAAAAGTTTTAAGATTAAGCAAAATAAACTGAGTGCAAAATGAACTTATATCAAAATACCTGATAAGCTTCCAAGAATTTGCTTTTAAATTAATAGTGTTTCGAGATACACTTGCTTTTTCGCTCATTTATGTTTGAAAATTAGCACGAAAACTTCTTATTGAGCTAGGTTAATACTTCTTTCATAAATATCATTTAATACTAAATAGCTATGTTTTTTTTCCCTTTTTTCTTTTTGAATACGGTCGTAGCCACACCACCCACACTTTTACCCTGTGGGTAAATTTTTGTGTAAGCAGGATTCGAAATCCCAACATGTTGCTCACCAGTAAAGAGAGTTATCAGTGGCCCACAATATGACATTTGCAAATAGTCATGTATTGGAAAGCATACGTTGTGTTAAGGTATGCTTAAGTTTCTCAATTATGTTAGTATGTAAAATTTATTAGTGCCGCCTGATAGATTTGAAGATTATTCTATGTTGAGATGTGAATGCAAAAATGTCCATTTCAAGTCAAGCAAATTATTAATGTACCTAAGATATTGGATAAGATACAATTTATGGTTTAAGTAGTGTACTAATCTTTTGGTTTAAGATACAATTTATGCTTTAAAAAAACTATGATGAGCAAAAATTGTTTCAGATTTTAGTAGTGTACTATTTTTTGGTTTAAGTTGCTACTAAGTACGTCTCTATTCTCTAACTACTGACAATTTTCATTTTTTTTAAACCTCTGTTTCTTTCTATCATCGTTCATTTTTCCGTCAAGTGTGAAAATTATCAAATAAATCAAAGATAATATTTATTTTATTTTATCCTAGTCACAGATATTCTCATTATACTTTATATTCATTCAAACAGTGATCAGCTATTCACTTATTTGATAGGAGTTAGATATTCTTACTATTTACTGGAAGAAAATAAAAGGCTACCTTCAACAATTGCAGAGTTGAGTACAATAGTACTAAGGGTTCGATTTATATTCCTTGTCACTCCCTCTCTAAACTGCATATGTTTTCCCTGCAATTAGCCATGTTGATGATCACAATGTAAGGTATACTCCTTAAATTTCAATAAATGTGAAGGTTTGCTAAGAAAAATATGTAAACAACAATCTGATCTATACACCCATAATATTTATTTTCATAAACAAAAATAAACAAAGAATGTGTGTCGGATCGAGATACTTGTGCAGGAGAGAGCATTGAAGGTCCACATCACATTTTACAAACTCCAGAATGTTGTTGTCGTAATATCAATAGCATTGGATAGTTTGGAAGATCTCGATATGTATTCCTCTGGACTTAGACATTAAAGAATCCCTTCAGGTCAACAAACATACGAATATATAGAATAATGTATATAAAAGACCTAGAGAATAAAGAACCCTAATATCCACAGAAACTAATGTTGAAAACTATGAGATCAAACCTCATTTCTGATACAACATTCAGTATCTTGTGTCCTTGCAAATAAGATGGAGCTATATAATAACAATACCAAAAGCAAGTATACATATGTGAACAGAAATTTCATCCACAACGATCTAAACATGTAGAACTAACAACAAAATTCCTCCGTTTAACTATCTAAATTCCTAAAAAGTTCCATCTACAGATAAACACAATACATAGGAAAACACAATTATAGATCACACAAATACTTCTGCTAACAGCAATAATATAATATTTTAGCTATGAACTATTATCAACATCATAACGATTCACACTACTATTTTCAAGATATACCATCATGTCTTTACTTCTACTAATCCAATATTCTGCATTCATAGAAAAGATATGTTAATTCGTAAACAACGGAATAAGGATTGTTATAAAATAATTACATTTAAACTAGAGTTCCACAAATGGAAAGTACTGCATTTATATTTTAAACTCTATACTATATTATCACACTTGCATCCAATAATTACTATCATAAATTGGCTACTAAACATGTTTCATTCAGCTAAAATTTCTGTCAACATAAAACATGCAGATTACCTTCGAACAGCAAGCCCACCAAGAAGCTTGTACCGCAGCGACTTAACGTAAGCAATTGCACACAACCGCCTGTTATTCACCTTCTCCGCATAAAGCTTCACGTTGTTCTCTGGAAAGTTAAACCTCTTCTGAACCACCGAGGTCAGCCTCCTCCCCTTATCACCTTCATCCACAAAAAAAAATCAATCAATCACATCAAACATTATGCACTCGAATATCAAAGCAAGTTTCGATCTTTATTTTACCAAAAATGTTCTGGGTCCTAGTAGAGCGGATGATGATCTCGGTCCTCATCGAAGTCACCCTAACCTCGACGCTGGAGTAGCCGTCTTCGGCGAGCACACATGTCAGAACCTCATTCAGTTCGGCAAAGAACACACCATTAGCGACGAACTGAAAAATCAACAAAAAGAATATGAGTTGCCTTGCGCTTGGAGGGATTGGGGTTAGGATGGAGGAAATACTTGCCTTGCGCTTCTTACTGAGTTGGTTCACCATGGTTGAGGATTAGGGTTCGGGGGTAGCTCTTCGAGTAATGTCGAAGAGCTATCGGAAACGGAGAGAGACTGGGATTTGGGGAAGGAGGTGGCGATGAGAGAGATGAAGGAGAGAAAGGAGATGGAGAGGAATTTATATGAGGAAGATTAGGGTTTGTACTAACACGGGGGAGGCTGCGTGGGTGGCGAGCGGCGGATGACGACGGGGAGGTTACCGGCGGTCTGCGACAGAGCGGATCTCGGGGAGATTTGGGAAAGGAAGAGGCAGCAATTTGTGTTTCTTTTTTCTTTTTTTCTTTTGTTGATAAAAAATACGTGTATTGCACATGTTAACATGGATGAGAATCCCTACTTTTGCTCTCCTTTTTCTATTTTAAAATGGAGAAAGGAGAAAGGTGGTAGGCCTATTTACTTAAGATATATATAAATAAATAAGTTTGACGTCAGCTCACAACTAGCTGAAGGATACACACTATTACACTAATGTCCATAAGGCATAATCAAAGCCAATATCATGGAATTTGGGGTGTGGACTAGCATTGCTATAAATATCCGAAATTCGGATCCGACCCGGACCAGGTATTGGACCGGAATCGATCCGGTCTATTCGGGTCCGGGTCCCGTTTTACTTTCGGGTTCGAGTCCGCTCAAAAGAGACTCAACCCGGATCCGGACCCATTAAAAAAAACCCAAAAACTCAACGTAAAATTAAATATTCTATCCTATCCCTTCCCTCCTTCCTCTTCAATTCTAAATTTTCCTCTTCCAAACTCAAAATTAATGCTTTTTTCTTGTCTCCTCTATTCTAAATCCTCCACTAACTGCCTCCGCTCGTCGCTCACACTTCCGCTCCTACCCGAACGGTAGGAATATTTTAATAGGACCCGGTCCTCACGGGTCCGGATCCAGATTCAATTTTTGGATCCGTAGGGAACCGGGTCCGAGTCCGGATAGTCAAGGATCCGACCCGACCCGATATCAATGCGAGTGTGGACATAGTCACATAGAAGTGCTTCTTATGGCCACATTAAGTCAACGGAAATAAAATTGAACCAACATTCTGAATATATTCGATGCTAGGCCCTATTCGTTACCCTCTTTCTAATGGGTGGGAAATTCTCCTCCTAGACTACTATATAATGGCAGGGGTGCGTGTCATTGGCCTCTTCTCTCTCCCATTACTTTAGTAAGGATTAAAAATTATTTACATGTACTTTACAATAAATTCTTAATTAATTAGTACTTTACAATAGTGATCAACTCTTCGCATGTTCTTTGAATAGGAAGAGAAGGAAGAAAGAATGCAAATGCAAACTAAATTTATTTGTGCAGTCTATGTAATAATTCTCCATATGGCCTTCACAAAATTATCCACAATAAAAGGGGCTGTCTGACTGGTCTTCATGAGAAAACTAGCAAATAGATCCTCATGTCCAAATTGAAAGCATGAAGACAGATTTGTAATACTATGTGTTTGTATTATCTCTAGCATTATGACTAGAGCATTGGGGTTTGTGTGTTTTATATTAATCATTTTCTAATGAATCTGAGTCAACATTTAAAGCAGAAGTTACATTAGACTGACATCTACTTGAAATCAATTGCCACACTTTTAAAATCTATAACAACCACCCACTTAAATTTCTTCATGTGCACTGCTCGTGCTGACTAACTATTTATTTATAATTAGAATCAATGTATACTATATAGGCCTTCCATGATAGGCAATATAGACTATGTATGAGCACATATATGCAATACAATGGCTAATATTATAGTATATGGTACTATATATACAGATATGGTATAACAGCACTAACCAAATACAACCACAAGAGATTCTAAAGCATTCTACCTTAAATAATATACCCACATTACCATGCTCAGAGCAATTGAATTTTTGGCAATTGTTTCCATCTGTGGCATGAATTATCTTAGGAAGGAACTCATATGAGCCAAAAAGTCAAGCAGTTTAACCTGGTAAAATGACTGAGCATGTAATTGAAAGACCTTTCTAACAAATATAGAAGATTCAAAATTTTAAAGTAACAAAACCAGACACTGCAGTGCAGCCTCAGAGAATAAATTGAAGTGACAGGCAGTAAATTAGGCAGAATCTGTACTCATAATGCCAAACTAGTCACCTCCCATGATAATCTGTGTCTTCAAGCATAGTTGATAGGCTTGCAAGAATCTTAATGACTTCGTACTACCCACTACAAGCCTATTGTTAACTCTAGCTACGACGAACTAGTATAAGAAAAATACGAATGAAGAAGGGATTGGGAAATTACATACTTCTAAAAAGATGGTTCTCCAAGCTTCCACGAGTTATGAACTCATAAACAAGCAATATATAGTCATCTTAATACAATAGCCTATCAACTTGACCAAGTTAGGATGGAGAAGATCACCAAGAAGACTAACTTCTGCCTGCAAGTGTACCCCAACATATTCCAACACAATCATATGAGTCAATTGCATGAGAAAATAACTTTTGATAAATAACTCAAATTATTATTAAAAAGAGAGAGAAAACATACAAGCCATTCTTTATGCCCTTGAAGGCCAACATGGTTTAATGTTTTGACAGCAACTGTAAGCCCAGTACCAGGTTTTACAGGGGCTGTTCCGTTTTCCTCAATCCGTCCCTTGAACACACAACCAAAACCTCCCTCTCCAAGAAGACTACCAGGCCTAAAGTTTCTTGTGGCAGCCTTGAGCTCTTGGAAAGTGAATTTCTGCAGCTGTGAAGAATTTTTTTTATCCTCACCAATTCTAGGAGTAGATATATTACTCACGGTATTACTAGTCGACGTAGAACCTGAAACTACTGGAGCAGTAAGTTGGCCCTTGCTACTGTCATTTATGCTTTTACTTTCTGCTCGTTCATGCACAAAATTTAACAATTATGACCAAACCATGAGGGGAAAGAGCTTGATAATACAAACTGACAGGATATGAGTTTGCAGCGAGCAGAGCAATGAAATGAAATTAAAAATTTTCGTTAAGGAATCAACATTGGGGGAAAAAGAAAACCCCAGGTAGGATAGAAGATTAATGGCCTCATGCATTTGAAGAAACTATTGGAGAATAAAAAATCTGGCAAATTACCACAATGCTCAAGCACAAGTTTCCCCTACATATGTTGTTATTTACAATCTACGAGAAAATTAATCATCGAGACATTCAGGAGAACAAAACTAAAGCACAGTTACGACTTAGGTACACTTTGAAGATTAGCATATCGCAGGTTCAACTTGAACGACATAAAACTAATTAAATTTCAAGGATCTAGGATTTACTACAAAAAAAAATAATGTTATACCTACGAATGGCATCTACCGCATGTAGATCACAACACTTAAATTCCTACTTCCATTCCTCTCCCTCCACTCTCTAACTAGTTCTCATAACGCAACGGAACCAAAAAACAAAATTGCAGTAAACACCATTTACACAAGCACTCCTCTAGTTAAACATGTTCCACATTAACCCCCTATACTAACCCATCCCAACAAAAATCCTCCAGCTCAATAAACCAGCTATTCACATAATTCCCTTTTAAACCCATCCACCTCTATCTATACTTTATAAAGGATCATCTCCAGAAACTTTTCCTACCTTACAACCGCTCCACTTCAAAACTAAAATGCTCTAAATGGTCTAATTGGAACACCCCAAAAGTTTTCAAGTTACAAAATTTCAAACCTTTTTACGACCTTTTTCACTCTCAATTGCAACCATATTCCTCGCAATCACAATCCCAACTACAAACTACCCAAAACCATAAATTTCCCCCACCAATTCACCCCAAAACCAAAAGCTCAACAATCATCTCCAAATCACAGGACCCAACTCATATATAGCAAACTAATCATATCCAATCCCCAGCCAACCAACTCAACTAACCACCAGTAATCTACTACACCAAAAAGGTAATATATAAAAAATAAATAATAAATAAATAAAAAACCCAACATTTTCTTCTTCTCATCGAACTCAATCATGATAAAACCCAACATTTTCTAGGACCACTTTTCTCGGCTCGTGCTGCACGAATAGCAACCTTAAAGGTTATGAGTACTATCATGTGAATTGGGTAATATCTGGCAACAAATTTTAGTCGATTTTGAGAAATCATGATTTTCACATTTTTAACTAACTTCTCTCTGAGTTGTACGTCCACCGAATTTTTGACGAAGAATCCCATCCACCATTTTTCATGTTTCCAGTATGTGGTGCCTACTAAGAAAAGTTATTAGTTATAACTTTCTACGCTGTTGCGTGTCACCACCATCCAAGATTTCAAACTTGAGCTATAAGATGACACTAACTGACAACTGTTGTGCATGAACATGCAACACGAAGACATCATATATCACAGTACATTCATTGAACTCTAAATCTCTTATTTTAAAACAATGCAACCAATTATGCAATTACAAATTTAGAGACAGTACGTGAACGTTCATTCAAGAATTAATTCTTAAGAGAAGTGAAGGCCAAGGAAGATGCCAAGGGAGACCCAGATAAAAAGGTGCAAGAGAAAGAAAGACCCACATTTTGTTTTAAGATTGAAGGGGGAATTCTTGTCCCAATTTTCATTTAGAAAAGGTAAATCAAATACACTAAGTTGCATTTATACAAGATTCAAACTAAGATAAATGGATTGGTGACGTCAAAGTGGAAACCATCTTCCTAGATTACCTTATATATATTCGAACTCATGTAGATTGTTAGGGTTTTTCCTTAGGAGGCAAAAGGGCAAGCAATACTTCTGAGGCATATTCAAAATTTATATCCAAGATCATTATTTTCAGCTGGTAAAAGCTGATCGGGGTCTTATTGGTATATGGGAATCCACAAGATGCTAAAATCACCCAAATTTCAAATGAATTTTGTAACTGAAAATTGATTGGACTGAATTAATAAAATTTTGAATTGCAAAAAATCAAAGAGATAAAAAGAGGCTTTCCATGAGCTTAGGAGAGATATATTACAGAACCCATGGTTTGTAACCTGAATTCAGATGAAACACCTTAATCCTTTCACTTCCTTTTGGTCGTATGGCTTGAGGAGAAATTGAGGTTCCCAGCCCAAAGTTCAACTAGAAGATAATGTTAGAATATTTTAGCAATTCCCTAATTCTAGATAACTGATTGTAATCTCACTATTGTAGCTTAACTGTCAATCCCTTTATTTTAGCAATTTCCTAATCTAGCTAATTGATTGTAATCCCACTATTGTAGCCTCAGATTACGAACACAATTCTTGTATATAAGCTAATGAGTGGAATGAAAATGGACACGGGTTTCCAATTCTTTCATGGTATCAGTTGCTTAGGGAAATTTCTTCTGCCACCTTAGCCACCATCACAACTGTCCTCTTTATCTACTTACTTTCTTCCTTTCAATGGCAGAATCCAAAATTTACCCCGCTACCACCGTCACCAACATCAAAACAGCCATCCCCGTTGTGCTTGACATGGAAAACGGTCAATACATAAATTGGTCTACCCTGTTCAAGCTTCATTGCCATGCTAATATGGTGTACGAACACATCGTCCCACCACCGGAAACTACTGCGCCGACAGTCTCCTCTACTAATTCTGAAAAAGCAGCCGAAAAGGCTCTTTGGGATAGGCTCGATGCTATAGTCCTTCAATGGATTTATAGTACAATATCTTCTGATCTCCTCAACTCCATCATTGATCCGGATGATAAGGCCAAAGATGCTTGGAATCGCATGGCTGACATATTCCAAGACAATCAAAATTCTCGTGCCATCTTTCTCGAAACCGAATTCACTAATACTCATCTTAGTGACTTCCCTAATGTTTCAGCCTACTGTAATCGATTGAAGGTTTTGGCGGATCAATTGGCAAACGTCGGTGCAAAAATCTCGGATCAAAGACTGGTGCTGAAACTTATTGGTGGCCTCACCGAAGCCTACAGTGGCTTTGTCACTGTTATTCAACAACGTGACCCTCTTCCCTCCTTTGCCAAGGCTCGTTCCATGCTTTGTTTGGAGGAGAAAAGCATGCAGCAACGTACCCAACGTGACTCAGGTTCGACCTCGTCTTTGCTTGTTCATTCTTCCACTGATAATTCTGTTTCTTATAGACAGTAGAATAATAATAATAACAATGCAAGCAATAATAATAATCGAGGAAAAATGACCAATACCCGTGGAAGAGGTCGAGGAGGGAATAACAACCATTACCGCGGCGCCGGTCGCGGAGGCGGCAACCAGCAGCCGCAACAAGGGCAGCCACGACAAGGGCATCCTCGATGGACCTACCCATCATGGGGTGCGTGGTTCCCACAGCAGCCATGGGCAACTCCACTTTGCCCGTATCCCACCACTCCATGGCAGCGTCCACTTGCAGCAAGGCAGCAAGGTGTTCTCGATTCCCGTCCCTCACAGTCATTCTATACTGCCATAACACCTCCTAGAGTGGCACCAACAGACGTTGAGGCAGCAATGCATACTCTCTCACTCAACCAGCCAGATGATAATTGGTACATGGATACCGGGGCAACCTCCCACATGACGGCAAATCAAGGTACACTCTCACCTTATTTTAATTTGAGCAAAAATAATGCCATCATTGTTGGTAATGGTAGCACAATTCCGATTCGTGGTTATGGTAATACCTCACTAACCAAAACAACCCCTCAATTACATCTCAAAAATGTGTTGCATGCTCCTAAACTCATCAAAAACCTTATTTCAGTTCGCACATTCACTATTGCTAATATGGTTTCTGTTGAATTTGATCCATTTGGTTTCTCTGTGAAGGATTTACGGACGGGGAGTCCTCTCATGAGGTGTGAAAGCTCGGAAAATCTCTACCCATTCACCACAAATCAGGCCATTCCATCAACTAGTTTTCCTTTAGCATTTTCTGTTATTTCTCCTAATGTGTGGCATTCCCATTTAGGCCACCAGGAAATGTAGTTTTTAATTATCGTCATCATAACAATTTAATTGCATGTAATAATGCCCGAAACTCTTTTTGTCTTTCTTGTCCACTTGGAAAATCTGTTAAGTTGCCATTTTATGATTCTATTTCTTTTACCACTATGCCTTTTGATATTGTTCATAGTGATTTATGGACCTCCCCAATTGTTAGCTCTTCTGGCCATAATTATTATGTTCTTTTTCTTGACAACTACACTAATTTTCTTTGGACATTTCCAGTTGCTAAGAAATTACAAGTATGTTCTCTCTTTCTTAAATTTAAAGCATTCATTAAAACACAATTTGAAAGGGACATCAAAAATTTTCAATGTGATAATGGTCGGGAATTTGATAATGGTCCATTCCATCAATTTTGTGACATTAATGGCATACATTTCCATTTTTCTTGTCCCCACACTTCTCCTCAAAATGGAA
Organism: Hemerocallis citrina; assembly: GCA_017893485.1. Taxonomy (NCBI): domain Eukaryota; kingdom Viridiplantae; phylum Streptophyta; class Magnoliopsida; order Asparagales; family Asphodelaceae; genus Hemerocallis; species Hemerocallis citrina. The sequence continues at coordinate 257,383 of JACEHZ010000223.1, read as the reverse complement.
AATCTGAACGAAAAATAAAATCCATTAATAATATTGTTCGAACATTACTAGCTCACTCTTCGATGCCACCGTCATTTTGGCATCATGCTCTTGAAATGGCAACATACCTCCTCAATATCCTTCCCACAAAAGTTTTAGGATACACATCTCCAATACAAATTCTCTATCAGAAAAATCCATCTTTTTCTCATCTTAGAATTTTCGGCTGCTTATGTTATCCTTTATTCCCTTCTACCACAATTCACAAACTTCAAGCACGCTCCACATCGTGTGTCTTCTTGGGGTATCCATCTAACCATCGGGGCTACAAATGCTATGATTTCTCAAGTCGAAAAATCATAATTTCACGACATGTACAATTTGATGAAACACAATTTTCTTTTACTAAGTTATTCTCACCAAATTCTACAAGTTATGATTTTCTAGACGACGACATGTCACCTTGGCCCATTCATCATATGCATCACCAAGCCCTTCCACAAACCCTACAACCCACAGTCCAGCCTCCTTCACCGCATGCAACACATGAACAAGACAATGCCCCTCAAAGTCCAGTCCACACGGCCCATTCTTCACCACCCACAACTCCAGCATCATCCTAGCCCAGCTCACAAATTTCCAGCCCACCTACTACTCAGCCCACACGTCCACATGCTCCACCGCCACCCCAAAGAATGACTACACGGAGCCAACATGGAATTTTTAAGCCAAACCTCAAATATCAAGCCTTAAGTGCCACCACTACCATGTCTATATCACCTTTACCTCGTAACCCTGTGAGTGCACTTAATGACCCGAATTGGAAAAATGCTATGTTGGATGAATATAATGCTCTAATTAAAAATAAGACATGGGAGTTAGTACCTCGTCCTTCTAATGTTAATATTATTCGTTCCATGTGGATTTTCCGGCATAAAAAGAAATCTGACGGTTCTTTTGAGCGACACAAAGCTCTTCTTGTAGGTGATGGCATGTCTCAACAAGCTAGAATTGACTGTGATGACACTTTTAGCCCGGTAGTCAAACCGGCTACTATTCGGACTGTACTCAGCATTGCCTTGTCTAAGTCTTGGCAAATTCATCAGTTGGATGTCAAAAATGCCTTTATCCATGGCAATCTGAATGAAACAGTTTATATGCATCAACCTTTGGGGTTAAGAGATCCTACATATCCAGATTATGTCTGTCTGCTCAAGAAGTCTCTTTATGGCCTTAAGCAAGCCCCTCGTGCTTGGTATCAGCGATTTGCAGACTATGTTGCCACTATTGGTTTTACTCATAGCAAATCTGATAATTCTCTATTCATTTACTGTCGTGGCACTGACATTGCATATATCTTACTTTATGTTGATGATATAATTCTCACTGCTTCATCAGAGGTGCTTCGTCGATCTATTATGGTTCTTCTGAGCACAGAATTCGAGATGACGGATTTGGGGCCTCTAAGTTATTTCTTGGGTATTGCTGTGACCCGACACCAGCATGGACTATTTCTTTCTCAAAAGAAATATGCTGTAAAGATAATTGAACGGGCCGGAATGTCACATTGCAAGCCTTCCCCCACACCAATCGACACACAAGGCAAGTTAAGCTCCTCGACTGGAGCTTCATATGATGATCCCACCCACTACCGCCGGTTGGCGGGTGCACTACAGTATCTCACCCTCACAAGGCCGGATATATCCTATGCCGTTCAACAAGTATGCCTCTTTATGCATGATCCAAAAGTTGAACACATGGATGCATTGAAGCGTATTTTACGCTATGTCCAAGGTACAATTCATTATGGTCTGCATTTGTATAAATCTACAGTTCACCCAATTATATCCTATACAGATGCAGATTGGGGTGGATGCCCAGACACTCGACGATCCACCTCAGGTTATTGTGTTTTTCTTGGAGACAACCTTATCTCTTGGTCCTCAAAACGCCAACCCATCCTGTCTCGATCTAGTGCTGAAGCTGAATACAGGGGAGTTGCAAATGTTGTCTCCGAGTCCTGTTGGGTTCGAATTCTCCTCCTTGAACTACATTGTCCAATTCACAAGGCAACACTAGTTTATTGTGATAATGTTAGTGCCATTTATCTTTCGGGAAATCCAGTTCAACACCAACGCACTAAACACATAGAAATGGATATCCACTTTGTACGAGAGAAAGTCAAACGTAGTGAGGTGCATGTCCTACATGTTCCTTCTCGCTATCAAATAGCCGATATTTTCACTAAAGGACTTCCGCGCGTACTTTTTAATGATTTTCGGGACAGTCTAAGCGTCCGTGAACCTCCCGTTTCGACTGCGGGGGAGTGTTAGAATATTTTAGCAATTCCCTAATCTAGCTAATTGATAATTGTCAATCCCTTTACTTTAGCAATTCCCTAATTCTAGCTAACCGATTGTAATCCCACTATTGTAGCTTAATTGTCAATCCCTTTATTTTAGCAATTTCCTAATCTAGCTAATTGATTGTAATCCCACTATTGTAGCCTTAGATTATGAAGGCAATTCTTGTATATAAGCTAATGAGTGGAATGAAAATGGACACGGGTTTCCAATTCTTTCAGATAAGTAAACTAAAGAATGTCAGTGTGCAAATAGTAGTGATGGCAATTGGGTCCACCGGTCGGGTCGGGTCGGGCCCAGCCTGTTCGGGTTTGATCCGGTTTCGGGCGGGCTCGGATCGGGTTGGGCCATTAATCGGGCCATTAACCGGGCTGAGCCGGGTTGGGAAATGAAAAAACTGACTCGGTCGACCCATGAACACATTCAGGTTGAAACTAGGTCGGGTCGGGCCGGGTGGGACGACGGATTGGCCCGATTTTTTTCTCTTTTAATCTAAAAATAAAAATTAATAAAAATTGTACAACAAGTATAAGAGATTAAGAATTAACAAAATTGTATATATTATTCATTTCAACTTCTATGAAATTTTTACAACTATTCTTACATAAAAGAGTAATGTGAGCCTCATATTTGTATGAGGAAATTTTCCTCATACAAAGTGATTATACTCACTTGTTAGGGCCATTATGGAAGATCCACTCTGTCTATCATGTTTATCATGCTAATAGATGTAAGTGTAGAAAAAATCAAGTTGTTTGGAGGTCATTCACACATGCATCATGTAGGTCTAATTTGTGGTTCGATTTATATTATTGTTGAAATCGTTCATTTTTCAACCACATGATACATGAGTAAATGGCCTCCAAACCACTTGATTTTTTCTACACATACATCCATTAGTATGATAAACATGATGGATGGAGTGGATCTTTCATAATGGCCCCACCAAGTGAGTATAATCACTTTGTATGAGGAAAATTTCCTCATACAAATATGAGGCTCACTTTTCTCTACATAAAAATCCTATTAAAAAATATATAAATTTCTTCAATTACATGTTTAAGAGGAAAATCTAGAGTTTGAGATAGGCTAGAGTTAGATTGAAGAGAGATCATTGAACTACTGTAGTACACCTCTACTTAACCTAAACCTAGGATCTCATCGCCCAAGATTGAAGAGAGGGCATTAGAATAGAGTACGAAAATGTTCACTTCTTTGTTGAAAAAACTTGATTGAATTGAGTAGTCGTAATAGAGAGAGTAAGAGAGTAAGGTGTGGACATTTTTAGATTGAATTAAGAGGGTATTTATAGGGGGAAAACCCCCAAAATTTAAAAAACAAAACAAAAAAATAGCCCCAACCATCTGTCTCTGACTCGGGTCAAACGGGTCCAAACCCGCTGGTCGAGCGGGCAGGTTTGACATGGTCAACGGGTTTGCGGGTCGGTCGAGCGGGTTGGGTAGTCAAATTTGGCGAACCGGGTCAATCTGGTTCGACCCGGACCCGAACTGCCTAATTGCTGGCTGAATTTGAGTGGGCGGGTCGTGGGTCAACCCGACCCGGTTGCCATCCCTAGAAAATAGTGGAGTTAATTGGAGATATGAACTACTTTTTGAAACTATTTGAACAAATGGGCTAGTCTCCAAACTATTTGTAAATATGGGCTAGTTTTCAATTTAATTTCTATACTTTCTATTCTATAATATTTTATATAGGATGTGTGACCTTTCTGTAATTTTTAAATTCTATTTTGCAATATTTTTTATTTGATCCTTTGAATTAATTTTTTGACTACTTATACTTTACTAAATATTTTGAGAAAAGTACGTAAACAATACTTACTTAGTAATAATGCTCTGATACCAATAGATGTGAAGCGTGTAACAGTTATGATTGCTTATAAAAGAGAAACAAAAGAGTATCAAAAACTTCACAAATGAAATTCTTATGTAAAATAATATTCTTAAAAATAATATACATTATCATTCTTAAATATATTAAAATAATCAATTATAACTTCAAAATCTCTCATACCTTCTGATTCTGTTTCCGATAATTCACTATCACTATCATATGTGCGTTCTTCAAGTTCTTCCATATGTTCATTTCCTTCCTCTATATGTGCGTTTTCTTCAAGATATTGCCTATATGTTGTTGTAGGACTCCATATATAACGGTTAAATTCTCCATTTTCATAAAATAATAAAAATCTTTCAAGTTAGGACATCAATTATTTGGAAATTTATATTACTAGTTTTTTTCAGGATTAATTTAATTTATTGTTATAATTATTACTCGTTATACGCTAAAGAAAAATAATTTAAACTCATAAAAATCATGCATGCTTATTAATCTTTGGGGAAAATAAACATCAAAAACCCACTTTCTATCACCTCCTTGATAGTTAGTCATTAATTCATAAATTAACTCATGATTGGAACTTTTAATATTATCCACTCTTCTTGTTAATGATTCTTTGGAACTTGAAACAATAAGTATGAAATCAAGAGTTGGGAGAAATTTTTAAGGATACCATATAAAATCAAACAAAAGGGCCCAACATGCTTCTGATCTAGCTAAGCCTCTTTGAGGTACTCTGTACCAGTTACTACTAGTGGATAAAATACCTCTGGTATGAACCCCAATATCAGTGCTCCTTTTACGTTCCTCCCATCCAAGGACTACTATGCTCTTCAAGAGAGCTTCGTCCAAGGGATACTTCTGGAACAACTAGTAGCACTTCAGTACAGGCAACCACAACCTATATCGTTTCCTTCTACTAGGTGTACATCTTATCTATAGAAGGCTACAAGTTAGTCTTTTTACAAGATCCTTCAGGCAGAGCCTTACAAAACTCTCCCTGGGGGAAAGAGATTAGTTCCTCATACCTTATATTGAACAAGAGCTGGTTGAAAGATAATCTTTATTCATTGAAAACTTCTTACAGACCGAACTAACTAAACCCCTCTTATAAGATTATTAGTAATTTTTCTCCTCCTAGATAGTATGGCTTCTCCCTTATTAAGTCTTCCCTTTTATAGACAAATGGATGACTTTACATTATTGAGTTCTTACATCATTCATTACATCAGTTTCCATTACTGCTCTGGTTGCGTCATGACTTACATCATTGAGAAAAGTTCCTCGCTGCTTACATCATTGTAGAATACTCTAGAAAAAAAGAATCCTCGTGGTCGACATCTTCACGTGCTCCACATTTATGCTAGTGCTCAGTCTTCATCAGACTATCATTGCTCTTGTAGATAGTATTTGGTACCAGCTGTAAAACAACTCACGCTATCTTGTGGTTGTTTAATATTTACTATGATGTACATTATTAATTTCTCTAGGTCTGAACTGTCATAGAATCATATATATGTTGTTGTCTCTTAACTTTATGTCTTTTATTTCACAATACATATTTCTGAATCTCATTGCCCTTCTTTCAGTTTGACGTACTATGAGTCAATATTAGTTGCAGTTTACCCTACTCTGTGGTTTTATATTCTTTCTTCACCTTCTTTGTCGAATTATGAATTACTAGTAATTTACACGTGCGTTGCACGTCTGGATAAATATATATTTTTTTAAAAGTAAAAAACTTCAGCATAGTTTGGCTTCGTACGCGAGACCTCTTTTATTTTAGATATGCATGGGTGATGTCTAGTTTTTTTGTCTACAAATATTTGTATTTGTTGAATTTAGTTTGGACGTGTATTACACATGTTTGTTTTATTACAAAGTTAGGATTTGTTTGATTACAAACTCCATCTCTCTCATTAAAATAGTAGAGATGTATCTTTTTTAGTTAACACTTGCAAGTTATAATCATCATTTTTGCTGATTCTAGACTTTACGTATTACAGTTATACTGCCCTAAAAATACCCATATCCACGTACACACCTAATGATGGTAAAAATCGCAGCAGATCAGAGCCATACGATCCCTGCACGGATCTCAAAGCGTCTATAGGAAGATTAGCCATCACAGGCCTATTTTACAGGTCTGGGCCCACTCCAAGACATGGGCTTTTCTCAAGCCCATAAAAAGTGACAGACTAGGCCCACTAAGAGAGACACCCAGCCCATGATGGCTAGGAGTCTTATCTCTTATCCTCTCACAGGGATATCTTATCTCTTCAGGGAGGAGACATAAAAGATCCGACGGTCACGTTCTCCTAGGCCTATAAATACTCCACCCCCTCCTCAGTTTCCAGGTAATCAACAATTCTCCAGTTTTCACTCTCTTACTCTCACTTTCTGGTTCTGACTTGAGCATCGGAGGGTCTGTTGCCGGGGGCAACCCCCCGGTGTTTTAGACATTTTGCATCCACCGTCGATTTCAGATCATAGGAGGTCAATCAACGATCTAGATTCAATCTCAAGAGCTCTAATGTCTTTTAACGGCTAAGGCACAGGTTTGACTTTTAGTAGTTTCCATCCATTATTAACTCACTATCTGTTTGCTCCCACACAGAAAAAAGCAGTAACAGATTGGCACCGTCTGTGGAAAACTACACAAGTAAGACTTATCGTCATGCCACAATGACTAAGAGGTAAAGGGGCGGCCTCCAACTGTTGCACTACCACTGTTCGTCCACCAGCTCCTCCTATGGAAGATCAGATTCCTCCTCAACAGTCACCCCAACAGCCTAATCACGCTCCTTCCAACGGAGAGCACCGGGGGGCTCCCCAACAAAACCGTCCTGAACAACAACCTCAGTACGACTGCATCTCAGTCCACAATGCTTCAACTGGATCCCAAAAGAAGGACGACCAAGTCCTTCGACGTATCCAAGAAGTAGAAGATCGCCTAGAATAGATGAAGAATGAGAGAAACTGGTTCAACAGGGCCTACCACCCTATTCAATGTACCTTCAGCAAAACCATCCTCGATGCACCCATTCCACAGAACTTCAAAGCTCCTCAACTCGAATCCTACAACAAGGAATCAAACCCGACGGACCACATCGAGAGCTTTAAAATACTTATGATGTTCTATAACGCCACTGATGCACTCATGTGTCGGACATTTCCCGCTACACTGAAATGATCAGCTAGGGAATGGTATTTACGTCTAAAACTCGAATCTACATCTTCTTTCGATCAGCTCGAGGAACTCTTCATTGCACACTTCGTTACTAGCCAGAGAACTGAAAAAACTAGTGTCTCCCTACTAGAACTGAAGCAAGAAGATGGAGAACTGCCAAAGGACTTCGTCAAGCATTTAACAACTAAATCAAGGTTAATTTCTGCCTTGAACACTTCAGTCGCAACTACATCTTTTTCGCCACAACGTCACTAACAAAGACCTGAAAGCCTCCCTCACCAAAAAGCCACCCAAAAGTTTCACTGCGCTCCTGAAAAGGAGTGACAAGTATATCAGGGTCTAGGAAGCTCTCTATCCTCAAGGTAAGAACGATTCATCTTCCGGGAAAAAACGGAAGAACACAAGCGAGGAAGAACTCGGAAAGTTTCAGAAAAATGGTGCAAGTTCACGCTGTCCAACTCTAGTGTCACGCTTCGACAAATTCACTCCTCTCAAGCAAGCGTATCAGCCATCCTTAGGGAAGTGGAGAATGACGGAATAATTCACCTTCCCCCCACGATGTCAACGTCTAGCAAAAGAAGAGACAAAAATAAGTGGTACACATTTTACAGAGATCAAGGACACACTACTTACAACTGTCGAACCATTAAAAAAGAATCGGAAGCCCTGATTCGCAGGGGCTATCTCTCCAACTTCGTCCAGAAAGACAATGACACCGAGAATTCTCCATCCCGGATGGCTAATAAGCGTCAGCAGAGGTCATGCGAGGCGTAAGACTCCGAACACATGACCGTCCTCCACTCCATTCATGAAGACCTGATAGGGAGAGATTCCAACTCCTCCTGGAAAGCTTTCGTCAGGAAAGTCAACTCCATAGATAACATTCAGCCTGCCAAACGTACTGGGATCCCGATATCTTTCTCTCACAAGGACTTAGAAGGCGTCCAAACACCTCATCGCAATGCATTGGTCATAAATCTTTGCATGCTATATCATGAGGTATGCCGCATCCCGGTGGACAATGGCAGCTCAGTAAACAACCTCTTCATGGCCACATTCGAGGCTCTCAAGCTCTCCCGAGATCGCCTCAAGCCAGCTGGTTATACACTTCATGACTTCTCTGGTGCACTTGTCAAAGTCGAAGGAATTGTCGCACTCGACGTAATAACAGGGAAAGCCCTCGTTATTCAAACGGAAGCACTGGACTATATGGTAGTCGATTTTAAAGCTGCATACAATGCCATATTCGGTCGTCCAGGCCGAGCGGCATTCCATGCAATTGCCTTCGCATTTCACACGAAAACGAAGTTCCCAACAACAGCTAGCATAGGACAAGCAGTAGGAATCCAAGTGGTGGAACGAACATGCTACACCGTTACAATGGGGGGCTCCATTCTCCCTCTCAACGCCATAGAGCAACCGCCAGAAAATAGTCACAACAACTCCAAAACTATAAATGAGCTTGAAGCCTCTGCCATAACCAACTCTACCAAGAACTTCCAAACCTGCCACACCATCTCTCGCCAGGTCCAAACTAGTTCTCATCATGATACAGTAATAAACTTGAATCCCTCTCCCGAAGCCACTCCGCTCAGTCGATGAAAACAAGTAATCTTGCCTAAACACATTGTTACATCAGAAGATTTCCCTTTCTCTATGCAAAACAATGGGGGGCTCCCTCCAAACTAGGCAAGTCCAGACAAGATCTACCAAGTTGTTCGCCTGACGGCTCATCAACATGAAGACCCGGGGGGCAGGGAGGTATCAGCAGAGACTTGGAAAGTAGAACACCTTGTGAAGTACAAAGAGTTGAGTGCCAAACTTGTACATAAAAACGGCACCAAAATCATTTAAAGCTTCCTACGAGACGGGTTCGGAGCCCACATCCATAGTGCGAAGTTACTACAGCAATCTATAATGAATCTAGTTCAGACTGCACTTTGCCAATCGATCTGCTCCTATAACCTATTAATTCATCAAAGCAAACAACGAGCTACATGCCTAACTTACATTCAAATTGGTGCTAAACACTCGTTACAAGCTTTCTACAATGCAAGTTTAGAATCCAGAACTCGGGAGTTGCGGCATGCAACCTCGCACGCTTAGAACACAATTCACCGATCGATCTGTTCCTGCAACTAGTTGAACTTTCCTGGAGGCTCGAAAACAACTAGTTGAGTGCCACACTTAAACACTTAAGCAGCACCAAACACTAGTTTCGAGTCTCCCCGTAAGACGGATTCGGAGTCCATACCCATGGCTCGACAGGGACTCTAAACAATTTGTAATAACGCAAATTCACAGTGCACTTCACTATTCAATATGCTCCTGCAATTCGTTAATGCCTCGACGACTGGTTCAGAGTCCAGTTCATGGTTCAAAAGAGACCCTGTCAATTTGCAAAGAAGCAAGTTCAGAGTGCTCTTTACCATTCGAGCTGCTCCTGCAACCTGTTAATACTTAAACTAACAAGTTCGGAATCCATGTTCATGGCTCAGAGTTACTCTCGCAACCTGTAATGACACACGTTCAGAGTTCAACTCGCCATTCGATCTGTTCCTGCAACTAGTTAAATTTCCTCAACAACAGATTAATAGGTCCAAAATCATGGATCGAAGTTACCATAGCAACACTTGTAAAAATTCGCACTTGGGGTTCAACTTTCCATTCGATGTGACTCTCACAATCTGTCAGAGGCCCCATACAGCAAGTTTGGAAAACAACTCTCCTTCAGAGTTGTCCCTACAACTAGCTGGGTTCAAGACGGAGCAATGCTACACTCCGTCATATACCGTCAACAGCTCTCTAAGCTATACGCAACAGACTTGAGGCCCTGTTATTTAGCGACAGAGAACCCGTTGATGACACCTCAACCATGACAGCAAGGATCAGGCATGTGAAATGAATCCCACAAGTCACAGAACTATCACCAACTCATATGTTCAAATCCAGTAGTACTACAGACATTTGCAAATGCGAAACGGCTAGTCCAAAATCTAACTCTCCTAAGATCAGCTCATACGACTAGCTAACCCCCAAGACGATGTATCACAGGACAAGACACTGGCATGTAGAAGACTTCTCATTCCACAAACTACAAATTTCATTACAACAGCAAAGTTACAATGACTCCACATTTCACATCTAGGAATCACTACCAAAAGTCCTGCGAACAGTGTATAGAAAACTATCATGAAAGTTGTTCTTCCAGCTATACGCACTAGAGAGATGCTCAACCTAAGAGAAACCAAACTCCTCGCCAGCCTCCTACCAGCTAACAGCTCCATAGGGCCACCTCAACTCTTGATGATAATATTCAAGACAAGTCTTCCTTAGACGAACAAACTCCAGATTCATTCGAACTCCTTCACCTGAGCAACCTCCAACTCCGGCTCGCTTGAAGCATTGTGCAAACGGAAAATTCCAACTCCGTCAAGCACAGCGTATCACGAAGGAGGACAAGCTCGGTATCTCGGGGAACCTCATTCCATGCACGCAACCACTTGTCAATAAAGAGAAGAAGGGAATCATCTCAACACTGAGTAAACATAAGTGACTTCACTTCCGCACTAAGAAGATTCAGAATACCCACAACTCATTCACTCTAACGATGAGTTCGGCGCTACGCACGCCACTTGGGTTCCTCCGGTCAACTATTCGTCAACATCGGGCAACGAGTTCAGCGCTCTGCTCGCCGCTTAAGCTCCAACAACAACTTGTTTGTCCCAAACAACGAGTTCAGTGCTCTGCTTGCCGCTTGAGCTCCATCAACAGCTCGTTTGTCCCAAATAACGAGTTCAGCACCCTGCTCGTCGCTTGAGCCCTATCAACAACTCGTTGGTCCCAAACAACGAGTTCAACGTTCTGCTCGTCGCTTGAGCTCCATCAACAACTTGTTGGTCCCAGACAACAAGTTCAGTGCTCTGCTCGCCGCTTGAGCTCCATCCACAACTCGTTTGTCCCAAACAACGAGTTCAGCGCTCTGCTCGTCACTTAAGCTCCATCAAAAACTTGTTTGTCTCAAACAACGAGTTTATTACTCTGCTCGCCGCTTGAGCTTCATCAACAACTTGTTGGTCCCAAACAAGGAGTTCAGTGCTCCGCTCGTCACTTGAGCTCCCTTAACAACTCGTTAGTCCCAAACAACGAGTTCAGTGCTCCACTCACCGCTTGAGCTCCCTCAACAGCTCATTTGTCCCAAACAACGAGTTCAGCGCTCTGCTCATCGCTTGAGCTCCATCAATAGCTCGTTGCCTCCAAACAACGAGTTCAGCACTCTACTCGCTGCTTGAGCTCCATCAACAACTCGTTGGCTCCAAACAACGAGTTCAATGACTTGGTCTTCTCTCAAGCTCTGCCAAATAGCTCATTGGCTCCAAATAACGAGTTCAATGCCTTGGTCTTCGCTCAAGCTCCACCATATAGCTCGTTGGCTCCAAACAACGAGTTCAATGCCTTGGTCTTCGCCCAAGCTTCACCAAATAGCCTGTTGACTCCAAACAGCAGGTTCCATGATCTGATTGCCGCTTGAGCTCCATCAACAACCTGTTGGCACTATGCAATGAGTTCGATGCTCTGCTCTCCGCATGAGCTCTGACTGCGCTTGTTGGACCCAAACAACGAGTTTAGCGCTCTGCTCGCTGCTTGAGCTCCATCAACAACTCGTTGGTCCTAAAACAACGAGTTCATTGCTCCGCTTGCTGCTTGAGCTCCATCCACAACTCATTTGTCCCAAACAACGAGTTGAGCACTGCGCTCGCCGCTTGAGCTCCATTAATAGCTCGTTGGTTCCAAACAACGAGTTCAGTGCTCCGCTCACCGCATGCACTCCATCCACTACTTGTTGGCTCTAAGCAACAAGCTTAAATTCTGCTCTCCGCATGAGATCCTTCAGCTACTTGTTGGCTCCATGCAACGAGCCCAATGCCTTGTTCTTCGCTCAAGCTCTACCCAATAGTTCGTTGGCTCCAAACAATAAGTTCAATGCCTTGGTCTTCGCCCAAGCACAACTAATAACTGGTCGGGGCCAAACAACAAGTTCAAGCTTAAGTGCATCTCATAGCTCTCACTACAAATGCGTTGGGATTAAACGGTAATTTCTACATCAGCTCCACCACGAGTTGCCCCTACAAACTCGGCAGGATCAAACGGCCGTTTCTACATCAACTCTATCTCAAAGTAGTCTACATGCTTGCTGGGCACAAACGGCAGGTGTAATACCCAACTCTGTCATAGAGTCTCCTCTAAACTCACCGCGGTCAAATGGCAGTTTCTGGACCAATTCAATTAAAGAGTTGTCTCTACACGCTTGCTGGGTGCAAATAGCAAGTGCTGGGTGCAAACAGCAAGTGCAACATTCCACTCTGTTGCAGAGTTTTCCACACGCTTGCTGGACACAAACAACAAGTTCAACACTCAATTATGCCACTGAGTTCTTTCCAAACTTGTTGGGAACAAACAACAAGTTCAACACACAACTCCATCACGGAGTTTCTTCTCTAAACTCGTCGGGATCAAACGGCAGTTTCTACTTCGACTCTATCTCAGAGTTGTCTCTACACGCTTGCTGGGCGCAAACAGTAGGTGCAATATCCAACTCTGTCTTAGAGTCCTCTTCAAACTTGCCGGGATCAAACGGCAGTTTTTATATCGATTCTACCATAGAGTTGTCTCCACAAACTCGCTGGGATCAAACAGCGAGCTCTATACCAGCTCAGCCACGAGTTGCGCCTACAAACTCACCGGGGTCAAGTGACAGTTTCTGGACCAACTCAATCAAAGAGTTTTCTCTACACGCTTGCTGGGTGCAAACAGCAGGGGCGACGTCCAACTCCTTCATTGAGTCCTCTCTAAGCTTGTTGGGAACAAATAACGAGTTCAGCACACAACTCAATCACGGAGTTTCCCCTATAACTTCGCTGGGGCCAACCAGCAAGCTTAGCACTCAATTCTACCACTGAGTTCCATCTAAATTCGCTAGGATCAAAACAGCGAGCCATACATTGACTAAGTCAAAGAATTGTCTCTCCACACTGGCTGGGTGCAAACAGCTGGTGCAATGTCCCTCTAAACTTGTCGGGATCAAACGGCAAGCCTGAAAGTTCACCTCTATCACAGAGTCCTCTACACACTTGCTGGGTGCAAACAGCAAGTTCAGCACTCAATTCTGCCATTAATTTCTCTCCAAACTTGCTGGGAACAAACAACAAGCTCTACGTCGACTCAGTCAAAAAGTTGTCTCTCTAAACTTGCCCGGCGCAAACGACAAGCTCAAACGTTCAACTCTTTTCCGAATATGCCACAACAGCTTGTTGGGATCAAACAGTAAGTCTGCAAACAACTCTCCTATCACAACTGGTTATATACGTGCAAGATCCACCAATCGACGGTTATGGAGTAAAAAGCTAGGTATACACATATAAGTAATTATATATAAATATATACGAGTTGTTGCATATACACGACCATATATACATATATAAAAATTTATATGTAAAACCCAAGCTCAAAATAACTCCAAAATACTTTAAAAATCAGCAAAAGAAGAGTAAAGAGGTGCAAACGGGTTACCCAAACCTACAAACGAAATCAAATAAGTGTTAAAGGGGTACTAACGGGTCGGATCCAAATCCGGATCCACTTCCAAACACCTGCTCTGCTTCTCCCTCTTCATCTTTCTTCTTCTTCGAGTTTTGGCGCCAAAGAAGACTCGAACTCGACGAGAACAAAGTTTCAACAAATCATTCCCCCTACCTCGATTTTGAGCCCTAGCCTAGCCAAAAGCCTCGCGTATCCTCTCCGCCTTCAAGCTCCCTCAGACGAGCACCTTCTCCGAGCTCCATTCACCTCGTCGAAACCCACAATAGAGCTCGAACACAAAGCTTCGAAACAATCGAAAATACGCTAAGTTCGTAGCTCGGCGAGAGAGCTTTGTAGCTTGGCGAACACGTAGCTCGGCAAAGAATCACTACCCAGTAGCTCGGCGAGACCTCGAGTGCGTAGCTCGGCGGGTGCGTAGCACGGCAGATTTGAAATTCTTGTAGTTCGGCGACTACCCTGTAGCTCGGCGAGAGAGCTCAAACCCGTAGCTCGGCGAGACAAATCTCAAACCCATAGCTCGGCGGAACGGCCTATCATCGTAGCTCGGCAAAAACTCGAGCTCCATAGCTCGGCGAAACGGAGCCTCGGCATCTCCGCAGGTCGGCGAGATGAGCTATCGTCATAGCTCAGCGAGAGAGCTCAAACCCATAGCTCGGCGAGACGAGCTATCGTCATAGCTCAGAGAGACAAATCTCAAACCCATAGCTCGGCGGAACGGCCTATCGCCGTAGCTTGGCGAAAGCTCAAAGCTCCATACCTCGGTGAAGCCTCGACGTACCCATAGCTCGGCGGAATGGCCTATCGTCGTAGCTTGGCGAAAGCTCAAAGATCCATACCTCGGCGAAGCCTCGACGTTTCCATAGTTCGGCGAGAAGCTCGACGCAGCTCCACCTCGACAAAACCATCGAAAGCTCGATGAAAGGTCGGAGGCCATAGCTCGACGAATTCGCGTCACAGGGTCGATGTCGCCGTAGCTCGACTAAGACAAACACCTCGCCACTGTTCCAAGGCCGCCCATAGCTCCGCAGGCTCCTGACAAAACCGTCGCCGAGCTACGTGTCGAAGGGAAAGAAAGTAGCTTGGCGAAATGGTTCGCCGAGCTAGGGGGTGGAGAAGACGAACCAGAGCCGTTGGATCTCCAAGATAATCATGCCAGATCATGATCAGCGCCTCAGGTTTTTTCTAGCTTGATCAAAGCCTTCCGGCCATCTGATCACCTCAGTGCGCAAGCCAAGCTGTGATGCATGCCTCTGATCGCTTTAAAAAGCGTAATAGATCTGATAAATTCAAAAAATAATTAAAAATCATTTAAAATTCGAAAAATCAACTAAAAAATTCAAAAATAATTATTTTAATTCAGAAAAAATAATTATTTTAATTCAGAAAAAATAATTTAAAAATCTGAAAAATAATTAAATTGAATTTATTAATTATAAAATTCGAAAAAGTGATTTCAAGACAGTAGAGCATTCTATAAAATTCGGAAAAATACGAAGAACTATGGAAAAATTCTCAGAAAATTCCCAGAAAATTTAGAAAAATCAGAAAAAATATGGAAAAAATCCAGGAATACATTCACTGCCTCCAAAAGCTGCAGTTCGGTTCCAGGTATCTACGAACACTCCGACTGCTAAGATTATTCGCCAGATTCTAAAAATAAGACGTACTACTTTCCGAAAGCTATGAATATTGCCTTCCGGGAGTGGGGGGCTTATGATGATGGTAAAAATTACAGCAGATCAGAGCCGTACAAGCCCTGCATGGATCTCGAAGCGTCTACCGGCAGATTAGCCATCACAGGCCTATTTTACAGGCCTGAGCCCACTCCAAGACATGGACTTTTCTTAAGCCCATAAAAAGTGACAGACTAAGCCCACTAAGAAAGACACCCAGCCAATGATGGCTAGGAGTCTCATCTCTTATCTTCTCACAGGGATATCTTATCACTTCAGGGAGGAGACATGAAAGATCCGACGGTCACGATTCGACTTTTAGAATGTCTCTCAGGTCTATAAATACTCTTCCCCCTCCTCAGTTTCCAGGTAATCAACAATTCAACTGTTTTCACTCTCTTACTCTCTCTTTCTGGTTCTGACTTGAGCGTCGGAGGGTCTGTCGCCGGGGGCCACCCCCCGGTGTTTCAGACGTTTTGCAAGTCCATCGGCTGCGTCTTCCACCGTCGATTTCATATCACAGGAGGTCAATCAACGATCCAGATTCAATCTCAGGAGCTCTAATGTCTTTTAACGGCCAAGGCACATGTTTGACTTTTAGTAGTTTCCATCAATTATTAACTCAATACTTGTTTGCTCCCACACCGAAAAAAGCAGCAA
Source organism: Hemerocallis citrina (assembly GCA_017893485.1). Taxonomy (NCBI): domain Eukaryota; kingdom Viridiplantae; phylum Streptophyta; class Magnoliopsida; order Asparagales; family Asphodelaceae; genus Hemerocallis; species Hemerocallis citrina. Next base: position 241,058 of record JACEHZ010000223.1, on the reverse strand, counting down.
CAATACCCATCCTCACAAACCGGAATATATATGATGAAGTTCGACATCCATTCTTCAACTCCTTCCAAAATAAGAATTACTTTTCAAATTAAATAATAATAATAATAACAAGAAAACTTTGATAGTATGAAATCGGACATAATATCATGGCACGATTGCAAACAAACAAACAAACACGCTACCTGAAACAATAACGTCAGTACAATAATCAAAGCCCGTACGTGCAAACAAACATAGAAGGATGCATGTACATAACCTTCCTTATTTATTGGTATTTCAATTACATAAGTACGTAGGATATATCTATCAATTCTCCACTACTTTGCGGTTGCGAGCAATGTCCCGGGCTATCTCCGCACCGTCGGGTATCACATCCAATCTTGCCATATAGGTAGGCTCTTTCTGGTACCTGTTGATATGTTCCTTCTTTCCTCCAGAGGTAAAGAAGAGGCCAATCAGCGCCCTCCCTGCGGCTGCCAGAAGAATGGCAGCTCCCACTCCAGTGGAAAATCCCAACACCGTCAAGAACACACTAGACAGCTCCACCCCTTCAGCTGCGGCGTAGGCTGCAGCCGTACCAGCCAGCCACAATGTCACCAATGGCAGCCCCACCGATTGCAGACATTAAGTCGTTGATGTCTTTGCTTGCTGTTTCAACGGGCGTTGAGGAGGAGAAAATATCCCAGACCATGGATCCTAGGATAAAAATGAGCACGGCAGCGCCAGCCGCAGCGAATGCTTTGTCGAGTCCTTCCCTTATGATCGATCCCCGGCTTGATTCCACTATTATCCTGTCGTATACCTACATATATAATTTATGTATGCAAAGTAGAGTTTTTAGAGGAGAAGCGTACGGTTTAATAATGTATATGAAGTAGTGATAGAGATGCATGAAAACAAAAAAAGATTAATTGTTACTTATGAATGTTTATCTCACTATTGGTTACCTTCAACTTTTCTTCATCAGTTAGGTTTTCAAATTCTCCTTTAAATCCAAGCTTCTCCTTGTACCTATATGCATATATATGCATACAGATTAATAAAAATACAAAAAAAACTGAACTTCCTAATTTGTTAAAAAAAAATTTCTCTTATTCTCACTGTAAACAATGATTTGTAAGTGAGTAATTAATATGCTACTACTGGTTTTTGAGTGACCATTCATCATGTGCATGGGCGTTGCATCTACACCTTTTCTCATACATAAATCTATCTCTAATACTATAATGGGAGAAGGCCTTAGAGAGTAACCCAACCCGTGCAACACACGGGTTGGGTTACTTTGGTAAATATTTTCGACAATGGACTTTTTTGGTAAATATTTTCGAAAGTGGATCAGTTTGAAAATTATTTTATTTTTAATTATGGACTAACTTTGGTAAATATTTGGGAAAGTGGACCTGTTTTGTAAATATTTTCGAAAGTGAATCGGTTTGGAAATTATTTCCTTCTCTCCCTTTTCATTATCCTTCAATTTTTTCCAAAACTATATATTTAATAAAACGTGCATCGCACGTGCTAAATACTAGTATAATAAAACACAAAGAAAGCTATCAAATGGGTCACCTTCAATCTCCCAAAATCAAAAGTCCAGGCTAACCTAACAAAACATATTTTTCCTTCTAAGATTTCAAATCCCAAAGTCAAAATTTTCCCCTCAAAACAAAAAAAACTCGTTACTTTATTACTCTCTTTCTTATCTTTTCACTTTTTCATATTTCTCTCTTTCTCTCTCTCCCTACCTCTCTCTCTCCCATTCTTTCTCTATTTACTTAGAAATTTAGATTTTAAGATTTTAGATTTATAAATTTTCAGAATTTTTATATTTTTTTATTGCACATGTTATATTGAAAATAGCAAATATATCTCTTCAGATGTTAAATTTCATCATTTTCCACACTTAAAGTTCTAAAAAGTTAGATTTACACCCTCATTTATAATTATTTTTCAACATATACTAATGAAAACATGGACTTTTATTTACAACTAATTATTGTCATACTAAACTTGAGTTGCATAATTGTTGTTTTACTGTTTACATGGCTTTTCGTATTTTGTATCGTTCCGACACGTGCCCACGAGCAAATCTAGTATATGTATAGTAAATTCTAATGACTTGCAGTACAAAAAGTAAGAATAATATAATTCTGAGTTAAAGGTACATACTTTTTAATAAAGTCTTCATACTCAATGTGCACCGCCTTGATCTTGTCGGAGAACCATTTGGATGCACCACTTTGGTGTTCGTCGAGATACTTGATCATCGTCTGGTTGTACTCCGCGGCATCCTTTGCCAAACTCTCCACCTTTTCCAGATCCGTAGTGACAAGCTCCTCCAACTCCTTCACCAGTTCATCAGAGTGCACCTTCAATTTTGCTATTATCTCCTTGCGGACAGTGTAGTTCCTCACAGTCTGAAGGGCAACGTTGACACCCTTGAGTGAATACATGTATACATCATGGGCAATATCAGCTTTGTCAGAATCTTTGAACTTGTCCAGTAAGGTTTTGGTGGATTCCAGAATGGCGAGTATGGAGTCATGGCTGGATCTGCAGTCTTGCCGGTATTTGTGGAGTTCCTCCCTGGACCCAAAAGGGAGAGAGCGACTTGCTTTATCTTCTTTTTCGAAGACAAGTAAGGAGAGCTTGCGAAGTTCATCTTCGTCGTCGAGAACTACGAGCTTCTTGACACTGCCCATTTGAGAGAGAGAGAGAGAGAGAGAGAGAGAGGCCTTCTGTTTTGGGAATACTGGCGGAGATGCTTCAGCTTGCTTTGGCAATTTATAGACCTCATCATAATGAATAGGAGCATGTCACCCTTTTTTTTCCCCGTTTTTTATTGATTTAAGAGTAAATTAAACACAACTAAACCATAATCTTACAACTTTATCAATGTCTTGGTAACAACAACAAGAAAAGACTTGACTAGGAAGTTCTATAATATTACTCCAGCTCTAAAAATCAATACTAATCGCAACGGATATATATCTCAGCATTTTTTTGGATGAAGTTTATGAGAATATAGAAAATGATGATGGGGACGAAGATGATGATGTAGCAAATATAAATCCTACGAACAGCAGTTCTAATGAAGTGAGAGCTACTGATAGCTATGCCAATGTTAACGCTCATGTTACCGAGGAGATGACACAAGGTGCTAGAGTACATCAAGTTCCACAAGAGTCGCCTGGTTCATTCAATGTAGACGAATTGTACATTGGACAAAAGTTTTTTAAGTAAAGAGTTGATTCACACTACAAGACTAACAGTCTTTACCGGTATTTTTTTCACATTCACCGGCCTTTTTAAACGCCGCCGTAGATACCATCGGCATTTTATAAATTGCCGGTGCAAGTATCGCTGAATCGTGTGTCGCTGTATCTTAGGGACATTCCCCGGTATTTTTTACGAACGCCGATATATGTTAAAACTACACCGGCGGTTGAAAAACGCCACCGAAAGGGTGGTTTCGTTTGGAACTTCTGTTTTCGGCCATCACCTACATCGGCGTTTTTAAAACGCTGGTATAAGTTACCAGTTCTGCTGAAAGCTACCCTGGCGCTTGTAAAAAATGCCGGGGTAGGTATATATATATATTTTTTTTTTTTAAAAAAAATTTAAAAATTAAAATTAAAAAAAAACCCTTCAGCACTCTTACTATCAAAACCAATTGCACAACTAAAAGAGACCCATTAAAATATGAATGAATTGAAGGATAATAGTATAATATCATAAAATTGTAATCTCATAAACATAATAATGTGATCTCACCACATTCATAACCAAAATATGGAGTTCAAAATATTGAGTTACAAAGAGTGAAAAAAATTATTTTCACTGTCAAATTCAGGCAAACAAGATACTAACTGAGATGAAACTTATACTTTTATAACACTCATGAGATAACTGTCAATTGAAACCACAACATAAGTTCAAACAAGATTATTTCATCACTAGTCACTCCTCTGTAAATCATAGTATGCAACTTCAGTTACATAATCCATCGCATCATCACTTAAAACCAATGAGAAAGAATAATCTCATTTTCAAACCCAAGCAACAAGCATGAACATTATCTTAGAAACTGATACTCATCTAGACATCATGATATAATTGTATAGAAAGTTTAGATAAAAAAATTTCCATCACTAGTCACTCCTAAAAAAATCATAGTGTGCAACTTCAAATACATTATCCATCTCATCTCCAAATTCAGACAAAAAGCAACTCGTGAAGCTACACTTCTAGACAAACCATTGCTCAGTTCTAGACAAACCAGACCCAAACAATGAACATACATTTGGATCTCTTAATTGAATTCGAAACAAAGGCAGGGTACAACCTTGCAAAGAATGCACTTGCTCTGTGAAGAAACATGAACGATCAAAAACTACAAAATTTGAATCATTTTTTGTTATATGACCACATAATACATGAAAGGAGCCTTAATCTGAAGCATTTTACATAATAGCCACTAATCACTAACCCTTTCTCATAAAAAGAGCCTTGATTTGATGCACCAGATGACCTCTCTCACTCACTATCTCCCTCCCTAAAATTCCTACAAAAGAATATTAACCAATGCATATAATTTCAAGCATTGTATAGTAAAAGTATCTGAAGTATCCGAACACTAAGGATTAGTGCAAACCTTTGTGAGATTGAGGAACAAGTTCAACCAAGAAAAATTGCCTTAAGGAAATGGCAAGCACTGTCTATAACAATCAGTCCCTTCTATTAAGAAAAGGTGTTAAAGATATGGACACTATTAACACTAGTAAAAATAAGTACATACCTATAAGAAACATAGTGAAAACTGAGTAACCAAATAGAAACTTCATAAAACTTCATAAAACAAGTTAAAACACCTTTCATGCAGTATTGCTCATTATATACAAAGGCAGTACTTGTTCATGAAGGATATAGAAGTATTAGATCATTTTTCCTTTAAAAATATAGAATGTATGCCGATGGTAAAAGAGACTGATTGCAAAGCTACAGCACTCTCACAATCAAAACCAATTGCAAAGCTAAAAGAGTCACAAATTAAGATCACAACATAAGTTCAAACATGATTATTTCATCACTAGTCACTCCTCTGTAAATCATAGTATGCAACTTCAGTTACATAATCCATCTCATCATCACTTAAAACTAATGAGAAAGAACAATCTCATTTTCAAACCAGGCAACAAGCATGAAAATTATCTTAGAAACTGATACTCGAAATCTTAGAAACAGATACTCATCTAGACATCATGATATAATTGTATATGAAGTTTAGATTAAAAAATTTCCATCACTAGTCACTTCTCAAAAAATCATAGTGTGCAACTTCATATACATGATCCATCTCATCTCCAAATAAATGATTGTATACCTTAGCTCAGAGAGATGGTGGAGAGCTTTGCTCTTGAATCTCTCATACAAGTTGCAGACCAAAAATCTCCCATATCAAACAAAATGGAAGTAAACTGTAAGGTACAACCATACAAGTTGCAGACCAAAAATCTACTATATATAAAAGCAATGCATATAAGTATAAACCAAACAAAGAAAGAAACACAAGAAGATTCAATAAATCACTCTCAAATAATGTTGGTTTTGCCCACAATCTTAAAAAAAGATGGACATTTGTCCAGCATTTAAAAAAGACCTGAACATTTGTCCATCATCTCAACCAACCATATCTCATTGTATACAGTTGACCAAGGGTACAAAATGTTGTATAGAGTTTGGTAAATTTTACAATCATATGGCAACATGATATTAATCCCATATGTAAATGTTTTATAGAGTTTCCTAATTATTACAAAAAAAAAGCACGGACGGGAGATGAAATCCCGTCCGAAAGTTTTGGAATATTAAGAATCTTAATTAAATCTTAAATTAATCTAAATTAAATCTTAATTCTTAATTAAATATCAATTAAATACTAAAATGTACTCATAATAATTATTATAGGCATAGTTCTATATAAAAAATTAAAAAGTGGGAGAAGAAACTGGATCGGACGGGATTTCATCTCCTTTCCGAACCCAAATTTGTTTTTTTACAGATTTTAACCGATGTATCATTCCTCGTCCGAGACTTTACGCTTTCTTTTTTTTATAAAAATTTGGTTAGACGAAATATAATATTGCGTACGACACCAAAAAGAAAAAAAATTGGTTCTGATGGAAGATCATCCTTCGTCCGAACAGACGAATTTTTTTTATATATACAAACGAAAGGTTATATTTCGTCCGATCCAAAAATTTTAGAACATACGACAAATGATCTTCCGATTGCTATTTTTGAGAAATCTCTATATCTTCTCTCAATTATAGACGGTTACTGTTCTCCTTTTTTCAAAATTTGAAAATATAGTGAATGACCGCAGATGCTCCGTTTTCTATATTTTCTAAATTTTGGAAATATAGGGAGCAACTACGGATGCTCTAAGGTTTAGTAAATTTTATTAGAGTATTGACTCCATGTGAGAATGTCCTTGTAATCAATTTTCTTTTCCTACTAAAATATGACAAATCACACCATATTTTATTAATTAAAAAGAGATGAGAAAAATAAGAGTTAAAATAAATAAAAATACACGCAACATCGAAACACCAAAATGCACATTCACACAAATACCATAACTCCTAAATAAAAAACATTAGGCTTATATGTTAAAAAATTAATTACAACAAGGACATGCTTCAGATTCAAAGTATGCTCACAAAAAGACCACAATATGTCCAGGCAATGACTCATAATTATATGCAACATTTGACCAATGAGCTTTGGAAAAAAAAAATTAGGGTTTTTCGAAACTTACAACAAATTAGAATTCCGATTGATTTGAAATTCTCAATAAGAGATTGAAAAATAGAGTTTAAGTACAAATCACTAAAATACTTCGGATTATCAGAATTTTTTTTTTTGGGTTTAGGGTTTTGCGAGTCGGAGAGAAGGAGAGAAGATATCGTAAGGGGTAGGAGAATGGAGAAGGGGCTTTTTGATTTTAAGAAACTGTACAAAACGATTATAACTGATGCTGTTATTCAAAATAACGACATCAGTATAATCAATGTCGTTCTCTAAGAGAACAAAGAGAACGGCATTAGTTATTTTCAATTTGCAATTCTCTCTCGAGTCACAATTGATACTGTTCGATCTTTAGACAAAAATAACAGATGTCGTTATTCCAAATAACGGCACGACACTTTTTTTAAAAAGAGATGCAGTTATTGGGAAGAACGGTATCGAAATAACCTATACCGTTTTTATCAATAACGTTTGTTGCTGAGTGTCCTAAACAAGGACATATCATTAATTGTTTTGAGAAGTAGGGCAGGGCGTTAAATATTTTCAAAAAAGGGGGCAGTTCGGCAAATTTTTCAAATAAATAACTAAAGAATTAAGAAAGACAATGGGTCATATTTTTTTATTTGCAGCATAGTTCACCTGCCATCTTTAAGAAATTACTCGAGTCACAATTGATACTGTTCGATCTTTAGACAAAAATAACAGATGTCGTTATTCCAAATAATGGTACGATACTTTTTTTTAAAAGAGATGCCGTTATTGGGAAGAACGGTATCGAAATAACCTATGCCGTTTTTCTCAATAACATTTGTTGCTGACGTGTCCTAAATAAGGACATATCACTAATTATTTTGAGAAGTAGGGCAGGGCGCTAAATATTTTCAAAAAAGGGGCAGTGCGGCAAATTTTTGAAATAACTAACTAAAGAATTAAGAAAGACAATGGGTCATATTTTTTTATTTGCAGCATAGTTCACCTGCCATCTTTAAGAAATTAATTAACAAGTTTCCTCTGTAAAAAAAATTAATTAAAAAGATCATGGGTCATATTTTTTTATTTGCAGCATAGTTGACCAATTATCTTTCAGAAATTAATCGAGACAACTACATACAGAATTTTCTACAAACTCTCTTAAGATTCTTAAATTAAAGAATACTTCAGTTGTACGTACGTTTTAACACTCTGTTTGTTTTGATATTTTGAGTGCGATATTCAGAATGTAATATTCTGAAAAGGCGTTTGTTTATACCCTATTCTGAAAACTCAATTCAGAATATCGATTTTACCTTGTATTCTCCATACTCACGTGCTCTCTCCTTCACGACCTCTCTCTCTCTCTTCTCACGTTCCAGATCTGGTTCTTCTCTCCTTCACGACCTCTCTCTCTCTCTTCTCACGTTCCAGATCTGGTTCTTCTCTCTTTCACGACCTCTCTCTCTCTCTCCTCAAGTTCCAGATCTGGTTCTCCATTCGTACCCGTCTTCAACCTTTCCTCCTCTCTTCAAAACAGTGTCTCCCCAACCATTGTCGGCTCTCTTCTCACTCAGATGCTCTCTCTCTCTACTCACCCACGAGAGCTCGTCGACTCCATTGTCTTCCCCCTCCTTCGAAGATCCCAGATCTAATCTCTCTTCCCCCAGCCCCCCCCCCCCCCCCCACCCCAAATCAACGAATTCCCGAACGATTCCACTGTGAAATCGAACGGAAAAGTGTGAGGACGCCGCCGACGACTTCGCTACCGGACTGGTTTTTGCGGTCGAATTGGTGAGGGGTTGAGGGGTTTTGGTAGGGGGTTAATGGTTTGCACCACCCGTGCTGCCTATCGGAGAAAAGCTAGGGATCGAAGGGCAAGGAGAATCAAAGCACTACGCAAGGTTGAATCCTGTGCTGACAATTTCATCCTTCTCCAAATCCAATCAAAGGTATGAAGACAGCGATTGTACTATTTATTTGGTTGGTTTTCTTTACCAATTTACTGTGCTTTTTAATTGCATTTGGTACCGGAACAGCTTTTGGGATTGAGGTGCACACTGCACACAAACTAGCCGAATTCACTGTCGAGAGTTTTTAGGGTGTAATCGGTTGCTATTTGCAAACTAGGGCTACCCGATCAGCTGTTAAACTAATTGAAGGAATTTGGCAAATTTTTTTTTTTTTGTTTGGATGTTTGTTCATGCTAGATGAGTAATGCGGGTAGGGGAAAGGGGAAGGCAGTGGACGAAGATTATGGGCTGTGGACTTCTCGTATTACAGCTGATTTTATCAGCCTTATGGAGGGGGCAGTTGACAATGGTTTGTTAAGGAGCACCACATTCGATGGTAGAACCTGGTCTAATTTTGAGCAAATATTGAATTCTACGTCTGGGCGTACATTCTCGGTGGGTCAACTGAGGTCGAAATATGGACGACTTAAATCAGAATGGGGGGTGTTTCACAAAATGAGGCAACAGAGTGGTTTCGGTTGGGATGAAGCCAACCAAACCGTTACTTGTGAGGATCCGGTTTGGAAACAATATATTCAGGTTAATATATATAATCTCAAAATTTGATTTGTTGGTTGTGAATCCTGTTTATTATACTTAATCATTTATTGATATACTTGCATAGTAACAACATATTCTGTGAATAGATGCATCCTGCTGCAGAAAAATACAAAAATAAGGGGTTGCCACATTATGATGCATTGACCAAAATATTCGAGGAATCGGTAGCCCAGGGCAATGTGGCAAGGGCCTCCACACAAGGGGGGTTCGAGGATGTGGAGGCGCGGCGGATGAACTATCAGTTTGGCCACCCCCAACAATCACACGTAAATGTGATTGATGAGTCTGATGATGTCCCAATGGGTACGGGGTCCGGTTCACGCAAAAGAAAATCTACTGCATCAAGTGGCCGCGAATCAATGTTGTCCAAGATGTCGGAATATCTTGATGTAGCTAAGCAAGCTCAAACGGAAAAAAGAGGGAGGTACATGAATAAAAATGAAGTGGAAAGCACTCCCTCAAGTAATCCTGTATTCCCCGAACAGGATCAATGCCAAGATGTAATTGAATCGATGACAGGGCTTGATCCGATTGTAGCCGTAAGAGCTACAACCTACCTCTTTCAAAATCCCAACTTTGCTCATGGTTTCCTTCGTATGTCTCGAGCCCATCAGGAGGCGGCGGTCCGTTATTGGGCTACCCTGTAGTAATCCCATTCAGCGTAATGGGTTGAATAAATCATGTTGTAGAACTATTCTTAACATTATTTCCATATTTGTTTGCGGTTGATTGTAATATGACGGCTTTTAGGATGAACAAATTGCTTGCATAATTAAATTTAAATTTGTAATGTTATATTTTAAAAATAATTCCTAGGATAGATCTGTTAGTAGTAGTATACCTTGTAATCTTAATTCAATTGCACAGGCTTGTGGAATCCTGCCATCTCTGAATATGTTGTTTTGTGATTCTGTAAATCTCGTTACATACATTCGTATTATTAATACTGTGTGCACTTGATATTGGAATGCCCCAAACTGATTTCTATCTTCTTCTTTATAGTGAGTCACTACTGGAATTGCATCCTCTGTTATGGATATTTCTTCATCCAGTAGTGACGAGGTCGAAGAGGTGATGACTGCAGTGTTGATAGCTGACTATTTATGTGAAGAAATAGAAGAACCTGAAGAACCTGAAGAACCTGACCGTACAAGATCCACTAATAAAAAGCAAACGGGACGTGAATATCTGGAAAATTTGTTAGCGGGTTCCCAGGCCGACTTTCATGATATATTCCGTATGAACCAGGATTGTTTTATGACCTTGTGTGCTTTCCTGCGAGAAAGGAACCTCTGCGAGGGAACAGCGGAGTCTTCAAGCCATAAGCGAGTTACTTTCGAGGAAAGCGTGGCTATTTTCCTGTTTATTGTCGGTCATAGTGCAAGAATGCGACTAGTTCGTGCTGCGTTTAACCACTCAACCCAAACAATCCAAAAGCACTTTAGTATTGTACTGAAGGGTATGGCAAGAGCAGCCACACTCCTTATCCAACCTCCTGATTATACAACCGTACATCACAGAATCAGTGGATCAGAGGATTTTTACCCGTGGTTTCAGGTAAAGCGCCACCCTGATTGCATCATGTATTATTAAATTGTTTTCCAAGTTTAGATTTGGGATATGTATTATTCAAATTATTAATCTGCAGGGAGCTATTGGTGCTGCTGATGGGACATTAATAAAAGCTACAGTTCCCGCTAGCCGAGCCAACGCTTGTCGCTCTCGCAAGGGTATTGTAAGTCAAAATGTATTGGCAGCATGTGATTTTGACATGATGTTCACATTTGTTTACGCGGGATGGGAAGGCAGTGCCAACGACTCCCGTGTAATGCATACTGCATTAGCACAAAAACTGTTGCCAATCCCACCGTACGAGAGGTACTACTTAGTGGATTGTGGTTATACCAATATGCCCGGGTTTTTGGCACCGTACCGTGGTGAGCCATACCATTTACAGGACTATCAAGGGGCCAACCATGCACCAACCCATTCCAGACAACTATTTAACAAACAACATGCTAGGTTAAGGAATGTGATTGAGAGAACGTTCGGTGTATTCAAGAAGAGGTTTACCATCTTCGAGAACATGCCAAACTATTATTATACCAGACAAGTTATGATGGTCACAGCCTGTTGTGCACTTCATAATTTTATATGCCTGCACTCACGAAACGATCCTTTTTTAGTGAAACTCGGTGGCGAAACAATAGTACATCACCAACACACCGAAGATGCAGCATCCACATCGCAAGATTTGGATTTATCATCTTTCCAATTGAGACATATGAATAGCAAAAGAGATGAAATCGCCCTAGCAATGTGGAATGCTATACAGTAATGTATTTTTGAATGTACACATTTTCAGCAATTTGTATTTCTCGAACTGATTCGTAGCTGGGATGCGAGGCATCGATGTCATTTGGATATGTTTGTATCTTTGCAATATTACTAATATAAATAATCAGCATGCAGATCTTCCTTTAAGCTTTTTACTCTTTTTTTTGAGATGTCGTCTTTACCAAGCACTTCCTTGTTGTACAGGTGTTGCACATTATTCTTCCTCGTTGGTTTTTAGTTATGATGTGATGGATTTTGTTTCTGAGGCTGCACACTATGAACCATTTATCGAATGGTTTGTAGGAGTAGCTGGTGATGAATTAATCCTAACTGAACTTTATTCTTCCTCGTTGGTTTTGAGTTATGATGAGATGGATTTTGTTTCTGAGGCTGCACACTATGAACCATTTATCGAATGATTTGTAGGAGTGGCTGGTGATGAATTAATCCTAACTGAACTTTATTCTTCCTCGTTGGTTTTGAGTTATGATGAGATGGATTTTGTTTCTGAGGCTGCACACTATGAACCATTTATCGAATGATTTGTATGAGTGGTTGGTGATGAATTAATCCTAACTGAACTTTATTCTTCCTCGTTGGTTTTGAGTTATGATGAGATGGATTTTGTTTCTGAGGCTGCACACTATGAGTATCATTTATCGAATGATTTGTAGGAGTGGCTGGTGATGAATTAATCCTAACTGAACTTTATTCTTCCTCGTTGGTTTTGAGTTATGATGAGATGGATTTTGTTTCTGAGGCTGCACACTATGAGTATCATTTATATAATGCTTCGAAGGAGCGACTTGTGATGAATTAATCCTATCTGAGCTTTATTGGTTAATTTTGGTTTTGAGTGATGATGAGATGGATTATGTTTCTGAAGTTGCACACTATGAATCATTTATATAATGCTTTGTAGGAGTGACTGGTGATGAAATAATCCTAACTGAGCTTTATTTATCCTCTTTGGTTTTGAGTGATGATGAGATGGATTATGTTTCTGAAGTTGCACACTATGAGTGTCATTTATATAATGTTTTGTAGGAGTGACTTGTGATGAATTAATCCTAACTGAGCTTTATTTAACTTCGTTGGTGTTAAGTGATGATGAGATGGATTATGTTTTGAAGTTGCACACTATGAATCATTTATTTACGTGATGAATTTAGAGTTTTCAGCCTTGGGCTAGCCTTGAATTTGTTTTTTAAACCGTACGAAGATGATGTCGTTTTAGCCCTGAATTTGTTTTTTATAGTTTTTCCAAACAGAAGTTCTGGTGGGACAAACGCCAACTCCTGGTTTATCATTTGGATATTATCATTAATATTCCTTAAGCTTTAAGTCATGCTTTTGGTTATCCTTTGGATATTATGGCTGTGATGATCAACCACTTAGATGCATCATACTACACTTAGAAGCTCCTGGAGCACATATTCATCTGAATTTGAGATGTCATGAATCAGGTTTGATCTATATTGCTTTGAGTTATAGACATATAAATACCATACCATAATCTGGAAGAGTTTTACTTGGGTGGTCAGTTGGTTTTTACTTGGGTGCTCAGGCTTTGAGCACTTACCCGGTTATCCGTTTCTGAGAAATGGTTATGATGATACCAACACTTTCATGCTTCACACCTTCATATGCATTGCCAGCAATGCTTGATATATGCAGATGTCTGTACATTGTTTCAGGTTCAAAATTTGTTTCAAGTACTTTGTTTCAGGCACAAATTTTGTTCCTACTTTGTTTCATGCCACAAATTTTGGAACTGAGCATGGTTCTACTTTGTTTCTGTATACAGCTTCATGCATTTTCACTACTTATGGTTTCAATTTTGTTTTGGTTTCCCATTTCACCTCAGTACGTCCTTGATAAATACAAATCTTAAATGGTTTCAACTTAGCCTGTGGGTGCTCATGGTTTATCTTTGGCTGCTCATGGTTTCTACTTTGTTTCTGGAGACATATTCTATTGTCTTGAAGCGTTGATCATTACAAATACTACTACACACTTGTCTTAATATTCTTTCTTTTCAGTAAATGAAAGAGAGGAAATTCAAGAAATGATATGATGGTCATTCTAGCCTTGTTTATGAATTAATATTTTGTGACTGGTATGGTTTTAATGTTGATGAAACAAATAATGGTCAGTAGGAAACTGCATAATATCCTAGGAAATTACAGGAATTATTAATCTCAGTTCAAATAGACCCATCTCATCTATCTTCAAATTTATCCCACCTCTGCTTTGAGCCTTGCTTTCTCAGTTCGGAATTTATGCACTTCACTGGGAATGGCAGTATCTTTACTCACAGTAGAAAAGCCACAGTTAGGACAACAAACCTTCTTGATATTCTCTCTCAAGCAATGATTTTCTACACTAAAGATGATCAACCACTTAGATGCATCATACTACACTAAATGGTTCTGTTTGTTTTGATATTTTGAGTGCCATATTCAGAATGTAATATTCTGAAAAGGCGTTTGTTTATACCCTATTCTGAAAACTCAATTCAGAATATCGATATATACAGATGTTTCTACTTTGTTTCATGCCACAAATTTTGGAACTGAGCATGGTTCTACTTTGTTTCTGTATACAGCTTCATGAATTTTCACTACTTATGGTTTCAATTTTGTTTTGGTTTCGCATTTCACCTCAGTAAATCCTTGATAAATACAAATCTTGGTTTCAACTTTGCCTGTGGCTGCTCATGGTTTATCTTTATCTATACTCATGGTTTCTACTTTGTTTCTGGAGACATATTCTATTGTCTTGAAGCGTTGATCATTACAAATACTACTACACACTTGTCTTAAATGGTGGCTGCATACTGACTTCAGATGCATTTTTTGGATGCTCCTTCTTTGAACTTTACTTCTGAAATCATAATCTAATGCACAATAATTTCTTGATAAATAAAGATACAACACATTGGTAATATACACTTTAATTTAATATAAGTCTGAAGAGAAAGCATGTGAAAGAGGCAGCTCAGGTTATTACTTCTGGAAAAAAAAAACAAAAACCTGGTACAAAAAGACCAGCATGTTTCCAGATATTATGATGCATCTGATTTGTGGAGATGAATTGCACTTGTATTCGGATGATTCTACTTTGTTCTCTGATGCTGCAAGTTGTATTATGATGCATCAGGAATTTTGAATCCTTATTTGTGTCATTTAGAAGGGAAGATTGGTGCTTTTATGCTCATTACTAGTGGGGGGGTATCAGTTTATCTGAAAAGTGTTTCCGAAAAAATCAAGCTGGAACAAACAAACCACCTTGTTCTCATGTATTATGATGCATCAGTTTTGCACAGTTGAATTGCAATTGTATTAAGATGATTCTACTTTGTTCTCTGAGCATGCGAATTGTATTATGATGGCACATCAGGATATGTGAATCCTTATTTGTGCAAAAAGATGGGAGGAATGATGCTTTTTGGCTTGAATCATTTTGATTCAAATTTTTGTTTCCTTTTCTCTGAGAACAGTATCCTCAGTTGGCAGTTCATGTTTTGAGTGTTTTTTCACCTTGTTTCTGAGATTTCATCTTGTTTCATCTTGTTTCATCTTGTTGCAAAAAGATGGGTGCACAATGCACTTGATTTCATTTGGTTTCTGAGATTTCTGAGATTTCTGATGGTTGGTATACTGGTCAGAACATGGTGAGAGATTTTTAAGGCAAAACTGATGGTTTATATATTAGTCACAACTTGTGATGAATTAAATCTAACTGGGCTTTGTTTTTCTAACTATGGTTTTAAGTGATGATGAGATGGATTATGTTTCTGAAGTTGCACACTACGAATCATTTATATAATGATTTGTAGGAGTGACTTGTGATGAATTAATCCCAGCTGAGCTTTATTTATCTTCGTTGGTTTTTAGTGTTGATGAGGTTGATTATGTTTCTGAAGTGTGACTTATGGTGGCCCTAATGGAGCATATTATACTGCATCCACAACTAGGAGCATATTATACAGTCAAAGGTTCTTTAAAGGACTTGAAGAACTTGAGATTTGCCTTCAGAGTACATCAGGTAAATTCCTTTTGATACAATCAACATCACTCCCCAATTTATATAATGATCGCAAACATAAAAGCTAAACCTGTTGTCTGGAAATGATGAGCAAATAGTGCGGGTTGAAGCGCAGGATTCTGATTCTGACTTTGAAGCGCAGGTGAATTGTTGTGTAGTATCACACTTACAGTTGTAGTTTCTGACACACTTGTTCTGATTATTAGAATCTTCCAGGTATGCTATGACAGGTTGTCTGACTCAGAAAAGCGATGTTTATAGTTTCGGAGTCATTCTTCTAGAGCTTTTAACTGGAAGAAAACCCGTGGATCACACAATGCCTACAGGACAACCGAGTCTTGTTACTTGGGTATTGGCTTGCTGCTTTGATATTATACCATCGAACATCTTTTATATGTTGTTAAAGTTTTTATCTTATGACTGATACAGGCAACTCCGAGGTTGAGTGAAGACAAAGTTAAGCAGTGTGTGGATCCGAAGATAGTCAATGACTATCCACCAAAGGCCGTAGCCAAGGTTTACTTTTCCTTCTCCGATTAAAGATCTAACTTGTGTTTATTTCCTTCAGAAATAAATATCAAGTCATTAGTAGTTACTATTTATCCTTAGAAGAGTACACATACAAGATACCAGCTCACATAATTATGAAATTACTTTCCAATATTATTACCCAATATATTGGATATGCACATTTCTATCTCACAAATCATGTTCCAAACTTGTAACTTGTTATAGTAATTGTTGGACTAAATCCAGTGTATGAAGTTTTTTCAGTGATTTTCTCAGGGATCTGATATTCATATTTTTTGCATGTCTGGTTATGTTCAGATGGCAGCAGTTGCAGCACTTTGTGTTCAATACGAAGCTGATTTCAGACCGAATATGACGATTGTTGTGAAGGCCATCCAACCTTTGATTAACTTGAAAGCCGGAGGAGACCCGCAATCTTGACCAATAGTCTACTTTCTACTCCTGTAGGTTCAAATCAAGCAATCTTTGTGAATTGAAACTGTTCTACTAGAGTACAGTGTCATCCTATACTGCTACTGGAACCGAGACTGCAAAGAAGGATTGAAGGCAGGACGTTGTATTGAGAGAGAGAGAGAGAGAGAGAGAGAGAGAGAGAGGAAACAACTGAGTCATGTTTGAAACTGTAATAGAGAGAGCTTACACGACTTTGGATTGTAATATCTCATGTTTATACTTCATACTAGATGATTATTTCATATAAGTTCGATGATTCACCAGTCGAAATTCAGTGAAAAAGATTTTTAGGGCAGAATTTTTTGTCAAGCAATCCAGTCCTTACAACTGGAGGTGCAAAATTTTAACAACAGACAGAAGGGGAACTCCAAATGGGTCATGATTCATGACACAAACTCTTATTTACATTGCATTAATCTAATAAAAGGGTACAAAATATCTTCATTGTTCGAGCCACAACCAGAAATCCATTTCATAAGAGAGAGAGAGAGAGAGAGAGACAGAGACAGAGAGGGAGAGACCCATCATCCCAGGGAAATATCTTTCCGAGTAGCCGCAAGTGGAGAGAAGTCAGCAACAACAGTTTGGACCTGTCTTACTACATCCAGATACATGCACAATCCCACATTGTAGGTAAGCACAAAGTGCAGCAGTAGATCAGTCTACGGCGCAACACAAATCGAGGAGATACCCAATAGAAACTGCAAATTCAGGTGCCCATCAGGTAAATTGAGAATCGGTTGGTAGGGAGGCATTGCAGGCAGCAACAGCAGAAGGATAATACTCAAGTTCTGGGGTGCCTGTATGTGAAAACAAGAAGTCGAAGTTCATGCCCTCAATATAGTTAGCACCGTCGTAAGTTAATTTTGATATAATTGATATGTAGGGGATTCCAAAGGAGTCCTTTACGAAGCCAGCCAGGAACACACGAAAGTGGATCAGGTAAATTCAGATAACAGTTTTCAGCTAGAAATATAACAGAACAGCTTTTCAACCCGTTTTTTCAAAAAAAACAGCTTCCAGATAACAGGTTTCAGCAAGAAATATAACAGAACAGCTTTTAAACTCTCTTTTGCAGAAAAACAGCTTTCAGATAACAGTTTTCAGCTAGAAATATAACAGATCAGCTTTTAAACTCGTTTTTTCATAAAAACAGCTTTCACATAATAGTTTTCAGCAAGAAATATAACCGAACAGCTTTTAAACTGGTTTTTTCAGAAAAACAGCCTTCAGGTAATAGTTTTCAGCTAGAAATATAACAGAACAGCTTTTCAACTCGTTTTTTCATAAAAACAGCTATCAGATAACAGTTTTCAGCAAGAAATATAACAGAACAGCTTTTGAACTCGATTTTTCAGGAAAACAGCTTTCAGATAACAGTTTTCAGCAAAAAATATAATCCTAACAGCTTTTGAACTCGATTTTTCAGGAAAACAGCTTTCAGATAACAGTTTTCAGCTACAAATATAACAGAACAGCTTTTAAACTCGTTTATTCAGAAAAACAGCTTTCACATAATAGTTTTCAGCAAAAAATATAACAGAACATCTTTTGAACTACCTTTTTCAGGAATAACAGCTTCCAGATAACATGTTTCAGCACAAATTATAATAGAACAGCTTTTAAACTCGTTTTTTCAGAAAAACAGCTTTCAGGTAACAGTTTTCAGCTAGAAATATAACAGAACAGCATTTGAACTCGTTTTTTCAGAAAAACAGCTTTTACATAATAGTTTTCAGCAAGAAATATAACCGAACAGCTTTTAAACTCGTTTTTTCAGAAAAACAGCTTTCAGGTAATAGTTTTCAGCTAGAAATATAACCGAACAGCTTATAAACTCGTTTTTTCAGAAAAACAGCTTTCACATAACAGTTTTCAGCAAGAAATATAACAGAACAGCTTTTAAACTGTCTTTTTCAGAAAAAACAGCTTTCAGGTAATAGTTTTCAGCTAGAAATATAACCGAACAGCTATTTAACTCGTTTTTACAGAAAAACAGCTTTCAGATAACAGTGTTCAGCTAGAAATATAACCGAACAGCTTTTAAACTCGTTTTTTCAGAAAAACAGCTTCCAGATAACAGGTTTCAGCAAGAAATATAACCGAACAGCTTTTAAACTCTCTTTTTCAGAAAAACAGCTTTCAGATAACAGTTTTCAGCACAAATTATAATAGAACAGCTTTTAAACTCGTTTTTTCAGGAAAACAGCTTTCACATAACAGTTTTCAGCAAGAAATATAACCGAACAGCTTCCAAACTCTATTTTTCAGATAAACAGCTTTCAGAATATCAATATTCAGAATATAGGCTAAACAAACAGCTTTTAGACTCATATTCAGAATACCTCTATTCAGAATATCATATTCAGAATATCATATTTAGAATACTCAATTCAAAATATCAAAACAAACGCAACCTAAGTATTCAAAGATTTTCAAGTCCTTAATTAATGGCATGATGAGAACATGCAGGAAAGTGTTGCTGGGTTACATGAGGTACATGGACTTGAAGTAATTAATAGGCTAAATTTGACAAAAATCCTTCAAATATTATTTCTTATCTAAAGGAACTTCCCTCAATAATCTTTTTTAACCGAAAAAACTTTCAACTTTGTATTTTAAAGATAATGTGGTGGGCGGGGATTAGGGGCTGGGTTTGAGAATGTGTGTGGGAGAGAGAGAGAGAATTAATTTTCGAGAAAAAAAAATGGGGAGAAGTTGTCAAAATTTTCGGGGATATCCCGAAGTTTTTGTTATACGCCGGAATAGAGGGATGGGTGTTTTAGAATTCTTTTTAAAAATACATGTTTATCCCGGCGTTTCTACCCAAACGTCGAGATAGATACGCCGGGATAGACAATTTTTTTTTAGTGAATCTCTTCAAAATTTTCTAATTTTTTATCTGTTTTTTTAGTTTTAATAGTAATACAGACAGCTAAGAGCATCTGTAGTCGTCGAGACTCAAACTTTTCAAAATTGGCAAATATTAAAAGGAATTTCAAGTTCACGCTATAGTTGTCGAACTCAAATTTTAAGTTTTTTTGGCAAAAAATTGCACGGACGGAAATGAATTTCCGTAAAAAATTATTATAAAAAAAAGCACGGATGGGAGATGAAATCCCGTCCGAAAGTTTTGGAATATTAAGAATCTTAATTAAATCTTAACCCTTAATTAAATATAAATTAAATACTAAAATGTACTCATAATAATTGTTATAGGCATAGTTCTGAATAAAAAATTAAAAAGTGGGAGAAGAAATTGGATCGGACGGGAACCCAAATTTGTTTTTTTACAGATTTTAACCTATGTATCATTCCTCGTCCGAGACTTTACGCTTTTTTTTTTAATAAAAATTTGGTTAGACGAAATATAATATTGCGTGCGACACCGAAAAGAAAAAAATTGGTTCTGATGGAAGATCATCCTTCGTCCGAACAGACGATTTTTTTTTTAATACAAACGAAAGGTCATATTTCGTCCGATCCAAAAATTTTAGAACAGACGACAAATGATCTTCCGATTGCTATTTTTGAGAAATCTCTATATCTTCTCTCAATTATAGACGGTTACTGTTCTCCTTTTTTCAAAATTTGAAAATATAGTGAATGACTACAGATGCTCCGTTTCCTATATTTTTTAAATTTTGGAAATATAGGGAGCGACTACGGATGCTCTAAGGTTTAGTAAATTTTATTAGAGTATTGACTCCATGTGAGAATGTCCTTGTAATCAATTTTCTTTTCCTACTAAAATATGACAAATCACACCATATTTTATTAATTAAAAAGAGATGAGATAAATAAGAGTTAAAATAAATAAAAATACACGCAACATCGAAACACCAAAATGCACATTCACACAAATACCATAACTCCTAAATAAAAAAACATTAGTCTTACTAGTATCATGCACGTGCGATGCACGTGGAAAGGAATGAAAAATGACCTAAAAAAAACTATAATGCACGTGCGATGCACGCGAAGGGGAATGAAAAGGGAAAAAAATAAAAAAAATATCAACACGTGCGATGCACGCGGAAGGGAATGAAAAGGAAAAAAAAAAGATAAAAAGAAAATAATTTCCAAACTGAGCCACTTTCGAAAATATTTACCAAACTGGTCCACTTTCAAAAATATTTATCAAAGTGAGTCATTTTGTCAACACGTGCACAATGACAGATGACACTAAGCCCTTCTCCCATTATTATAGTAGAGATAGAGATATATTAAAAAATTAATTACAACATGGACATGCTTAAGATTCAAAGTACGCTCACAAAAAAACCACAATATGTCCAGACAATGACTCATATTTATATGCAACATTAATTTGACCAATGAGCTTTTTTTTTTTTTTTTTTGATAAAAGATGACCCAGTCATCGCTTCATTAACGGGAAATTAAAGAAACAGAGTAGAACAATTTACAATACTCCCATACACCCAAAACCCACATCTAGCTCCCGGCTAGTCAAAATTATAAAGAAAAGATACAGAGTCGATACAACAGACATAATCATAAAGCAGAAAATGAAGTAGTAGTAGCTAAAACAGATACAGTAGGAACGCTCGACTGAACGAGCTGTAGTAGTGATCCTGAGGTGGCTGTGAGATCCTGGTGAACTCGAACTGACTGAGAATCTGTCCCTCCACCTGATCTCCATCATCATAATCCTACTCCTCCTCTTCCAAACGGAGTCTTTTCGTAGCCCCTCTATTACCTGTCCAATCATGTGTTACCAGCCGAATTTTATGCATAAGACCTGTGAAAGAGCATTTGGTATTTCTAAAACATAAATCATTTCTAATTAACCATAAACCCCACATCGTTGCCGCGGCTATGGTACCCCATTCTACTCTGTCTCTCTGATTGGCTAAGCCTACCCAACAGCGTCCCCAGACGTCTGCACTCTCTCTAGGCCTTTGAATGTACCCAAACCTAGCACAAATCGCCTCCCATACACACTTAGCTTTAGTACAGTCGAATAACAAATGATTGGTATCTTCTTCCTCTCTCTCACATTCCCCGCATATAGTATCGATCTGCAACCTTCTTTTTTGCAAATTGATCTTCGAAAGGATTGCGTCGTTCATTACTAGCCAAACAAACAATTTAACCTTCAATGGAACTACAAGCTTCCAGATAATCTTAGCGTCCTTACATCTCAATCCTCCGTCATTAATCCGTGTGTACATCGATGACACGGAGAAATCCCCCGAAGACTCAAGCATCCATTCTCTACTATCCTCGGTGGTGTTGGTGTACCTACCTTCTTCCCTGATGAAAATATTCAGATTTTTAAGGTTTGCTAGCTGACCCTGCGATACCTGTCCCTTAATGTCCAATTTAAGTATTTTGTTGGACCAGACATCCGACACCATCGTATCTATCTTGACTGTAGCCTCAGCTGCATCGGGGAATAGGCATGACAAACTAACATCACCACACCACCTATCCTGCCAAAATCTTGTATCCTTCCCATTCCCGATCCTGCATCTTGTATTAGCGTGGAACATGTGGCCCACCTTCGCCACTCCCTTCCACAATGCCAAACACTTACCGAAAGTACTTTTCCCTCCGAATCGATAGAATTTTCTATTCCTGTACCTCGCAAACGACTTGCACCACCAATTGTTACGGCGCCTCCTCATCTTCCACCACCATTTACAAAGTAACGCCCTGTTCATGTCCCTCAGGTTCAGGATTCCCAACCCGCCATATTCTCTGCATTTACATACTCTGCCCCACTTAACTAATGGCATCCCTTTATTTGATTCGTCCGCTCCCTTCCATAAGAACCTTCTTCTGCTCTTATCGATTCTCTGGATCACCCACTGCGGCATCTCGTAAATAGACATTAGGTACGTCGGTAGACTACTCAAAACCGAGTTTAACAACATGATTCTACCACCAAGCGTAAGGAATTTTTCCTTCCATCCGGCCAGCTTCTTGTCAATCCTTTCAATAAGTGGATTCCAGTCTTCTCTCTGCAGGGCCCCTGGTCTAATGGGTATACCAAGATAGAGCAGAGGGAAAGCTCCGATGTCACATCCAAAAAATTGCACAATCGACTCGATGGGGATGGATAGCCGTTCGCTGATCGGAAGAACGCATGTCTTTAGCGGATTCACTTTCAGCCCCGACCATGCTCCGAAGCACTGCAATACCAATCTTATCGCCCCCATCTCTTCCTCTTTTGCCGCCCCTAACAACAGCGTGTCATCTGTGTACTGTAGAATGGAGATAGTATGAGAAATTCCTTTAACTTTGATTCCCTTGATAATCCCCCGATCCCTACCCCTTGAGATCATTTCTGCCAAACCATCTGCTACTATGGCAAAAAGTAGTGATGACAATGGATCTCCCTGCCTGAGACCCCTCTTACATCTAATTTCCTTACCCTGCTTTGAATTGACCTGTATGAAGGACTTTCCCCCATGTATGCATTTTGAAATCCATGATATCCACTTATTGCCAAACCCCTTGAGTTTAAGTGCCTCGTCTACACAGTCCCATTCGATTGAATCATAGGCTTTTTCGAAGTCTATCTTCAAGAGGAAACCGTCCGCCTTATCCTTATGTCCTCTAAACACCACCTCGTTAGCTGAGGCCACACTATCCAAGATGTCTCTCCCTTTGACCAATGAGCTTTGAAAAATTAACTAAGGAGTTTCCCATAAATAAATAACTTAAAGAATTAAGAAAGACAATGGGTCATATTTTTTTATTTGCAGCCACTACAAAAGATACTTGTTTTACCGGCGAATATTCCCCGGCGTTTTACTAGTAGCGCCGAGGTAGGGAGCGAATAGGAATGGGGCGGCAGATGGGAAGATCATACACCGGCGGTCGCTTTAAACTGCCGGGCAATCTTCGTATTCACCGGCGTTTTATTTAAAAACGCCGGTGAAGTGTATTATTCACCAGCATTTTGATAATAAACGCCGGTGAATATACCGACACTTTCACCAGCGTGTCTAATTGAAACGCCGGTGAATAAGCTGCGATAAAACCCGTGAACCCTAATCTTTTGCTCGCCATTTTCCCAACCCCCCCCCCCCAAAAAAAAGGGGGGGCGCTTCGTTTTCCCTCCTTCCTCGCTCTACTTCCCGCGCGTTTGCCTCCGCCGCTTCGTCCTCTTCGACGGCCTTCGACCTTTCGTCATCGTCCCTTCTTCCCTTCGTCATTTTCGATTTCCCTCTTCCCTCTCTCTATTTGGAGGTGAATCGGCGATCGGAAACCACCGTGTCGCCCCGCTCTCTCTCTCTCCTACGCCCCCGCGCTCATCGCCCCGGTCTCTCTCTCTCTCTCTTCAGTATCATCTCTTGATTTCTCTTATTTTTCAAAAAAAACATGTTTTTTCAGATTATGCATCTTGATTTCCTTAACATGAATGGTTTAGTTGGGATGAAGAATGAATAGAAAAATATATGCTTAGATACTGGAAATTTTCATCTTCTTTTACTGTTAATGAAGCTTATTTCATGCATCTGATTGTCATCTTGGCATGTTTTTTTGACCAAAATGGGTTCACTGTGAACTGAGGATGCTATAGGTACGTATGCCAAAATCCTCCGGCCGGATATGCACAACAATTGAATTTTAGATTTAGTTGGGCACAGTGAATTAGTAGAGCAACATATAAGCTCAGATAATGGAAATTTTCATTTTAAGATACTGTTAAAGTTACCTGTTTGCCCTCGTTGGCATGATTTTTTAACAAAAAATGGGTTCACTTCCAAACTAAGTATGCTGCTAGCATACCCATTTTCTTTCACTGTTAATGAAGCTGATTTCATGCATCTGATTGTCTTCTTGGCATGTTTTTTTGACCAAAATGGGTTCACTGTGAACTGAGGATGGTATAGGTACGTATGCCAAAATCCTCCAGATATGCACAACAATTGGGTTTTAGATTTAGTTGGGCTAAAGAAGTAGTAGAGCAACATATAAGCTCAGATAATGGAAATTTTCATTTTAAGATACTGTTAAAGTTACCTGTTTGCCCTCGTTGGCATGATTTTTTAACAAAAAAGGGGTTCACTTCCAAACTAAGTATGCTGCTAGCATACCCATTTTCTTTCACTGTTAATAAAGCTGATTTCATTCATCTGATTGTCTTCTTGGCATGTTTTTTTGAACAAAATGGGTTCACTGTGAACTGAGGATGGTATAGGCACGTATGCCAAAATCCTCCGGATATGCACAAAAATTGGGTTTTAGATTTAGTTGGGCTAAAGAAGTAGTAGAGCAACATATAAGCTCAGATAATGGAAATTTTCATTTTAAGATACTGTTAAAGTAACCTGATTGCCATCTTTGGCATGATTTTTTAACCAAAAATCGGTTCACTTCCAAACTAAGTATGCTGCTAGCATCCCCATTTTCTTTCACTGTTAATGAAGCTGATTTCATGCATCTGATTGTCATCTTGGCATGTTTTTTTGACCAAAATGGGTTCACTGTGAACTGAGGATGCTATAGGTACGTATGCCAAAATTCTCTGGATATGCACAACAATTGGGTTTTAGATTTAGTTGGGCACAGTGAATTAGTAGAGCAACATATAAGCTCAGATAATGGAAATTTTCATTTTCAGATACTGTTAGAGAAGCTGATTGCCATCTTAGGCATGATTTTTTAACATAAAATGGGTATACTTCCAAACTAAGTATGCTGCTAGCATCCTCATCTTCTTTTACTGTTAGTGAAGCTTATTTTCATGCATCTGATTGTCATCTTGGCATGTTTTTTTGACCAAAATGCTTCACTGTGAACTGAGGATGCTATAGGTACGTATGCCAAAATCCTCCGGATATGCACAACAATTGGGTTTTAGATTTAGTTGGGCATAGTGAATTAGTAGAGCAACATATACGCTCAGATAATGGGTATTTTCATTTTCAGATACTGTTAAAGTAACCTGATTGCCATCTTAGGCATGATTTTTTAACATAAAATGGGTTCACTTCCAAACTAAGTATGCTGCTAGCATCCTCATCTTCTTTTACTGTTAGTGAAGCTTATTTTCATGCATCTGATTGTCATCTTGGCATGTTTTTTTGACCAAAATGGGTTCACTGTGAACTGAGGATGCTATAGGTACGTATGCCAAAATCCTCCGGCCGGATATGCACAACAATTGGATTTTAGATTTAGTTGGGCACAGTGAATTAGTAGAGCAACATATAAGCTCAGATAATGAAAATTTTCATTTTAAGATACTGTTAAAGTAACCTGTTTGCCCTCGTTGGCATGATTTTTTAACATAAAATGGGTTCACTTCCAAACTAAGTATGTTGCTAGCATACCCATTTTCTTTCACTGTTAATGAAGCTGATTTCATGCATCTGATTGTCTTCTTGGCATATTTTTTTGACCAAAATGGATTCACTGTGAACTGAGGATGGTATAGGTACGTATGCCAAAATCCTCCAGATATGCACAACAATTGGGTTTTAGATTTAGTTGGGCTAAAGAAGTAGTAGAGCAACATATAAGCTCAGATAATGGAAATTTTCATTTTAAGATACTGTTAAAGTTACCTGTTTGCCCTCGTTGGCATGATTTTTTAACAAAAAAGGGGTTCACTTCCAAACTAAGTATGCTGCTAGCATACCCATTTTCTTTCACTGTTAATAAAGCTGATTTCATGCATCTGATTGTCTTCTTGGCATGTTTTTTTGACCAAAATGGGTTCACTGTGAACTGAGGATGGTATAGGTACGTATGCCAAAATCCTCCGGATATGCACAAAAATTGGGTTTTAGATTTAGTTGGGCTAAAGAAGTAGTAGAGCAACATATAAGCTCAGATAATGGAAATTTTCATTTTAAGATACTGTTAAAGTAACCTGATTGCCATCTTTGGCATGATTTTTTAACCAAAAATCGGTTCACTTCCAAACTAAGTATGCTGCTAGCATCCCCATTTTCTTTCACTGTTAATGAAGCTGATTTCATGCATCTGATTGTCATCTTGGCATGTTTTTTTGACCAAAATGGGTTCACTGTGAACTGAGGATGCTATAGGTACGTATGCCAAAATCCTCTGGATATGCACAACAATTGGGTTTTAGATTTAGTTGGGCACAGTGAATTAGTAGAGCAACATATAAGCTCAGATAATGGAAATTTTCATTTTCAGATACTGTTAGAGAAGCTGATTGCCATCTTAGGCATGATTTTTTAACATAAAATGGGTATACTTCCAAACTAAGTATGCTGCTAGCATCCTCATCATCTTTTACTGTTAGTGAAGCTTATTTTCATGCATCTGATTGTCATCTTGGCATGTTTTTTTGACCAAAATGCTTCACTGTGAACTGAGGATGCTATAGGTACGTATGCCAAAATCCTCCGGATATGCACAACAATTGGGTTTTAGATTTAGTTGGGCACAGTGAATTAGTAGAGCAACATATACGCTCAGATAATGGGTATTTTCGTTTTCAGATACTGTTAAAGTAACCTGATTGCCATCTTAGGCATGATTTTTTAACATAAAATGGGTTCACTTCCAAACTAAGTACGCTGCTAGCATCCTCATCTTCTTTTACTGTTAGTGAAGCTTATTTTCCTGCATCTGATTGTCATCTTGGCATGTTTTTTTGACCAAAATGGGTTCACTGTGAACTGAGGATGCTATAGGTACGTATGCCAAAATTCTCCGGCCGGATATGCACAACAATTGGATTTTAGATTTAGTTGGGCACAGTGAATTAGTAGAGCAACATATAAGCTCAGATAATGGAAATTTTCATTTTAAGATACTGTTAAAGTAACCTGTTTGCCCTCGTTGGCATGATTTTTTAACATAAAATGGGTTCACTTCCAAACTAAGTATGTTGCTAGCATACCCATTTTCTTTTACTGTTAATGAAGCTGATTTCATGCATCTGATTGTCTTCTTGGCATGTTTTTTTGACCAAAATGGGTTCACTGTGAACTGAGGATGCTATAGCTGTATGCCAAAATCCTCCGGATATGCACAACAATTGGGTTTTAGATTTAGTTGGGCTAAAGAATTAGTAGAGCGACATATAAGCCCAGATAATGGAAATTTTCATTTTAAGATACTGTTAAAGTAACCTGATTGCCATCTTTGGCATGATTTTTTAACCAAAAATGGGTTCACTTCCAAACTAAGTATGCTGCTAGCATCCCCAGTTTCTCTCACTATTAACGAAGCTGATTTCATGCATCTGATTGTCTTCTTGGCATGTTTTTTTTTGACCAAAATGGGTTCACTGTGAATTGAGGATGCTATAGCTGTATGCGAAAATCCTCCGGATATGCACAACAATTGGGTTTTAGATTTAGTTGGGCTAAAGAAGTAGTAGAGCGACATATAAGCTCAAATAATGGAAATTTTCATTTTAAGATACTGTTAAAGTAACCTGATTGCCATCTTTGGCATGATTTTTTAACCAAAAATGGGTTCACTTCCAAACTAAGTATGCTGCTAGCATCCCCAGTTTCTCTCACTGTTAACGAAGCTGATTTCATGCATCTGATTGTCTTCTTGGCATGTTTTTTTTGACCAAAATGGGTTCACTGTGAATTGAGGATGCTATAGCTGTATGCCAAAATCCTCCGGATATGCACAACAATTGGGTTTTAGATTTAGTTGGGCTAAAGAAGTAGTAGAGCGACATATAAGCTCAGATAATGGAAATTTTCATTTTAAGATACTGTTACAGTAACCTGATTACCATCTTTGGCATGATTTTTTAACCAAAAATGGGTTCACTTCCAAACTAAGTATGCTGCTAGCATCCCCATTTTCTTTCACTGTTAATGAAGCTGATTTCATGCATCTGATTGTCATCTTGGCATGTTTTTTTGACCAAAATGGGTTCACTGTGAACTGAGGATGCTATAGGTACGTATGCCAAAATGCTGCGGATATGCACAACAATTGGGTTTTAGATTTAGTTGGGCACAGTGAATTAGTAGAGCAACATATAAGCTCAGATAATGGAAATTTTTATTTTCAGATACTGTTAATGAAGGTGATTGCCATGCATCTTTGGCATGATTTTTTAACAAAAAATGGGTTCACTTCCAAACTAAGTATGCTGCTAGCATCCTCATTTTCTATCACTGTTAATGAAGCTTATTTCATTAAGATCCAGGATGGCAAATTTTGATTGGGCTGTGATTGGATTGTTTAGTGGCTGTTGTATAGGTTCTTAATTGGGCTGTGATTAGAAAGAGAGGGCTCGAGTGGAGATCTCGAAACCCATATATAGACATCTTGTTCATAATAATTTATTATTATTGTTGTTCTTGTCGCTCTTGCTATTGTTGCTGATGTCTCTTTGTGTTCGTGTGCTGAAGGGAAATAAGGGATGAGAGAGAGATGAGGAAAATGCCGCTATGTTAGCCTGGTGTATCCAAAGTCTCTACCATTCTTCTTTCTGTTTCCATTTCTGGCTTCTATATTTGGTTTCCTTCCACGATGACAGTTCCCTAAAAATACACTTGATATGAGCCCTATCTTATTTTTCTTATTTTTCTTATATTTGGTTTCCATCCACGATGACAGTTTCATGGATTTTCTGAACAATCCATGAAAGACATGCTTAGATACTGAATTTTCATTTGTTTTACTGTTTTAGATAGTGGATATTCCCAATCAGAGGAGAATATAAAGGTTTCAAGTTAGATACTGAATTTTCATTTGTTTTGTTATTTTAGATATATTTAAAAACAAAATTAAGTACTAGATTTTTAGCATTGCAATGTAATTATTTTACCTTTGTATATATCATTAACAATTCCATTTGCAATTGGCACTTTGATCTTATAATTTAAGATACAGGTAGATCTTTTTGCAAGTTCAAAAAATATGTATATTTTGTATTGTGGTCTACTGTTGAATTAAACTATTGTTTTTTTTTTCACAGAGCGGTCGCCCAGATGAGGAAATTCTGATGATCAGAGCTTAAGCTACTCGAGGGGTATGAATCTGTGGTCCTCCTTGCTGTTCTTATGTCCTCCTTGCTGTATAGTTGTTGTTCTTATGTCCTCCTCCTTGCTGTTGTTATGTCAGACTGGTTTTTTTTATGAGAGTTATGTAAGACTTTTAATTTGGGATATTTGTCAGACTGGTTTGTTTGGATATTTGGGATGTTAGTCCCTATATTAATTTGTTAATTATGACACTGTTAATTAATCAATGAATTTGGACGTTGATTTGACACGTGTGAAACTTGATTATCTTTAATTATTCTTGTGTTTGGTTGTGATTTGCGCAGTAATATGCAACGAAATTAGTTGAATCAGTTGTGAATTAGTTTACAGGTTTTGTAAATGAAACTGTGAATTGAAATCGAACGGAAAACCGGAGTATCGAAAATAAACGGGAATAGCTAGACCGGCATTTTAAAAAACGCCGGTCTATCTAATCAATTTGTTGGAGTGTGCGATATACCGGCGTTCCCACACACGCCGGTGAATGTCGTCAGCTGTAACGGCACCGACGAACACCGTCGTTTTATAAAACGCCTGTGTATATAACTACACCGGCGTTTTTGGTCACGCCGGTGCTTGTAAGTAGGGAAAACCAGGCACTCATACACGCACATACACCGGCGCTCTATGACCGCCGGTATACTTTCGTTCTACACCGGCGTTTATAGAAACGCCGGTGAATGTATAAATACCGGCGGTTTGCGGCCGCCGGTGAATGTATATAGGGTGTAAAAGAACGGCACTCAGAGACCCACATACACCGGCGTTCTATAACCACCGGTGTAGTTGTAACATTTACCTGCGTCCATTAAAACCGCCGGTGTATACCCCTTCCTTTCCGCGACGCTCGCTTCGGCGGCATTTGGACCGGCGCTATTAGAAACGCCGGTGAAAGTTTCACCGGCGTAAAAAAACGCCAGTAAAGACGTAAAAAAACGCCGGGAAATCGAGTATCTTTTGTAGTGAGCATAGTTGACCTGCCATCTTTAAGAAATTAATTAACAAGTTTCCTCTAAAAAAATTTAATTAAAAAGATCATGGGTCATATTTTTTTATTTACAGCATAGTTGAGCTCCTTCAGAAATTAATAGAGACGACTATATGCAGCATTTTTTACAAACTCTCTTAAGAATCTTAAATTAAAGAATACTTCAGTTGTAAGTTCAAATATTCAAAGATTTTCAAGTCCTTAATTAATTGCATGATGAGAACATACAGGAAAGTGTTGCTGGGTTACATGAGGAACATGGACTTGAAGTAATTAAAAGGCTAAATTTGACAAAATCCCTTTCAATATTATTTCTTATCTAAAGAAACTTCCTCGCAAGAAACCTTCTTCAACTTAAGAGAGTAAGAGTGTTTCCAAAACTGTTAATTAAACACATTTCTCTAAATATTACTTGATGGACTTAAAAAGAATATATATATATATATATATATATATATATATATATATATATATATATATATATATATATATATATATATACACTAGTTGGAATGTACCGTGCACCAAGTGCACGTGACTTGGTGCACATAAATGATGAAAATTTATTTAAACATACTTTTATTTAGCACACCCATATTCTTCAAAGTACAAATTGGACAAAGTCAATCATCTTAAAAAGCAAACCATGAATTTCAAAATTACTCCAACGACAATAAGCTCATCGAAATCAGATTTGAAACAAGTATAATCAATGTATTTTTCATAAGATATATCATTATTTTCGACTTTAACTTTCTTAAACTTAAAACTGATATTAAAAAAGGTTATTAAAAAAAAAACAAATTAGTAAATCCTAAATTGATATCATCGTATTTTTCAGAAGATCAATCATCACTTTCGACTTTAACTTTTTTGAGGTTAAAATTGCTTGTAATTTCTTATTCATCCTTTTTAATTTTGCATCATGTCAATATTCTTGTAGTTGTTCTTCCATATTGGACATCTTGTGCTTTGATAAAAAACGTATCCTCATCTTCAATGCATTTCTTGGTCTGTCTCAAATTCTTCAACATTTTTTTCCTGCATATATAGAATTATGAAATTAGCTCTTAATTAATTGTAACACTATGAGAATAACATATTATACCTTATTCTTAATATCTTCCAAGTCTTTTGCGGAACAACCAATGATGCAACTTGCTTCCTCATCAAATAAAGTCAATTCTGCCTCCGCACTTATATCTTTTATTGAGATTTTGAATACATATCTGTAACAGGTTATTTTTAGTTTTTTTTAAAATTTATGGTATTTTTTTAATAATTTGATTGAAGAATGGAAAGATGGGAAACTAAAAATATGGTGTTTTTGTATACCTTGCCTCATATTCAACATTATTCTTTTTACATTTTCGACAATAAGCTTCATCATTTTCAACATTGACTTTTGTTGAACAAATTTTGCATGCAATGTACCATGGATCTCTAACTTCTTTAACATTTTTTATCAAAACTTTGCAATAGTAGTATTTTGCCTTGAAATATGGAAAAAAAAACTAAAGTCATCAAAATATTTATAGACATATATAGAATTGAACAGAATATTTAAAAATAATTTCATTATTCATAATACCTCCGAAGATTTTTCGTCAGCACAATAGAGAAAGTCAGATAGTTTCACTTCTTCCACATCCATTACTTTTCTTTTGTTTATTTACAAGGAATTACTTTTTAACAAAATTTCGTTACAGTTTATCCTGAAACAAACAAACAAAATTATGTTAAATGATACTCCAAAAGGCAACAATTAAAGGATTAAATATACAAAATAAATTATACCATTCTCGAATTTTATATGCCTCTGGTTCATTCGGATTTATCTCTATTGTAGTGTTGTCTGTTGATGTGAGAGAGAATCTTGTTTTAAAAAGTCAATAATAAATAAATAAATAAAATATATAATAAATAACATTATTAATTATTATTGTATATAATTACCTCCAAAGTTTGAGGTTATTTATAAAAGTAATTACAATAATTGGCATGTTTGGTGATAATTCTTTCAGAGCTTTTCCTTCATTGATTGCTAGTTCTCCCCGTGATGTAAGTAAGATTGGTTTTGACCTTAAATTAAGACAAAATGTATGAATTAAAAAACCATTATGTAAATTACTATATAACTTAATTAATTGATATTACCTGAATCCTACAACTGTAAGATTTCGCTTCTCTACTTCATTACCATATTTTGAGTTACCTTATCTACATCTCCTGCATTAATTACTGCTAAACAAAGATCTGTAGTTCAATGCAATTAGTTTTTGATATCCTTTATTAGTAATAGACAATTATATATATATATATATATATATATATATATATATATATATATATATATATATATATATATATATATATATATATAGAGAGAGAGAGAGAGAGAGAGAGAGAGAGAGAGAGAGAGAGAGAGAGAGAGAGAGAGAGAGAGTTAGTCTATTATGAGCTGGCCTCCTTATTGTGAGCTGGACCATCTCAGCCGTTGGATCATGATCGGATGGGTAAGAAGCATTTCCGCTCAACTGGTCTTTAATGACTAATACTCAGGGCTATTTTGGAGATTTCACTTCCATATCTCCATCTGACTCTTCTATTTCATTTCCAGCTCTGCCCAACTTCCAAATCGCCCCTAATCGAAACCCTAGATCATTCCAAACCCTAATCCGCCCAACTTGGATCTCACCGCCCTATTCTCTTATCTCCTTAGATCGAAACATTCCTTTCACCTTCCTCTCACCACCGCCGCCACTTCAGTCTCCATTCTCGCCGTCGCCGCCCCTCTCGATCTCACCACCGTAGCCCAAAATCGACCTTACCATTGCTGCCCCCTCTCCATCCTGACGCCTGCTCCCCACTATCATCGCTTCTCCTAGCTCCCCCGACGCCTAAAATTGAATTGTACTTTGTTGATGGAAAATTAGGTTAGGATTTTGATGCAAAAAATAGGAGTTTTCTTCAATTAATTTATATACTAAAAAATAGGTTAGGATTGAATTGAATTTTTTCTATTGGAGTTAATTTTGATAATATGTTATACATGGAAGGTGTTTGGCGAAATTCCTGAGAGGAATTCAAGATATTCTCGAGTATGTTATTAGTTATTTTATTTTGTTATGGGATCTTTCTTTGTAATGTTGAGTTATGTGTAATATTGGCTAATATGCGAAGATGATTTGGTGTTGATTTTGTCGGTTGGGATTATAGAATGAAAGTGATGCTGATGAAGTAGCCGTTTCTCTTGAAGGAGTTCGGGTGGGGGGAAGAAAGAATCCATGCTATGGCTTAACATAACAAGACAGTGGTTGGATACCGTTAAAACGGATACATTTGTGGTGTACACTGTTTTGTATCTCATTTTAAATATTAAGATCGAATTCTTATGTAATTTTTCTTTTTTCCAAGTTGATTTTTTTTCTACAACTGCAGAACCGTAATCTGTGTGACAATCAGAATATATTTAATTAGTATTGTTGACATAATTTGATAGACCTTGATACTTTGAAACAGTTACAGCCCTGCCCGATTTATCCACAACCTCTACAATCTGAATCTAGATTATTATACTGATATCGACAAACTTGTATTAATCTTTTTCTTGTTTATCATATTTACAATCTCTGTTGGGTATATATTTCGTGTTATTGAATCTAGTCTTTCATTTTCCCCCCTTTTTCCCCCTTTTTCATTGCTTTGCAGGATTGATAAGTCATTATAGGGAAATATAGAAGGTGAATTATTCTCTCGAACTATTTGTTCTTTGTTATAAAAAAAAAAACATTTGTTCTCAAAAAGATGTGCAATTTGTACGCAAATATTTGCAAAGTTTGTATCCTTAAAGAGATGTATCCTCTCTGCGGTTATAAACAAAGGAATTCTATCGTCAAAGGGCCAGCTGGTCCTTATAATCTTTGACCAACTGGTCCCTATAATCTTGCATCCTTCGTACCTTGTAGATCTTTAGTGTTTACCAATTTGTCTATTCTCATACACCCATTTCATTTCGTTAACAAATACGAAAAACTGTACAAGGAATCATCAAGTTTTGCTGATCATGAAATATTGCACATGAAATCATCAGGATTTGCTTACTTCTAAAAATCGTTTTGCAGAGAAATATGTAACTGGTTGAATTGAAATAATGAAAAATAATTAATACAAAATTTTAAATCGTAATACAAGATGAACATGACATATTCATGAATAAACATTGCTACATAAACAATTGAAAATTATATAACAACATGCTTGAACCAATAATGTAAAAAGACCGACAACAGGTAACAACAACAATATTGTGTTTCACAACCAATATCGAACATTAAGTCAGAATTATAGTCGGTTTGAAGTAATGGTTTGAATCGACACGATATACTACCAATATTACAATGCAAAGAAGCTGCATTATAGCATGCTCTTCTCTCAGCGCCGCTTTAAAAACTAAAACAAATAGACAAAAGATGAATAAATTTATATACAGAGAATAAAGTTAAGTGGTCCTATGCAAGAACAAAATGCACTCAAGAATCCAAACAAAATAAAATAACCTCTCAAGTCATAATTGCAACATCCTCTAATATTTAGGAGAAGACACAAATTCCCCCTCATAATCACAGGTTATGCTTGAAAAAGAACATCAAGAAATTTATGCATCTACTTCGAAAAATAACTACATTATCCAAACAGCCTAATCATTATGTTCCTATTACAGATTTTAAAAAAAAATGGTATTTAAATCAAATGACCATTTTTAATTAATTCAGAACTTGAAAACACTATATGTATCAATAGATATTAAAATTTAGGAACTAACACTACAAACCGCTAGGCCTCTAGCGGCATATCTTTTCCGGTATTTTCACAACTCGCCGCTATAGGTATAGGAGAATTTTATTTTATAAAAAACACACTCTCTGTAACGGCGTTTGGCAACAACGTCGCTATAGAATCAAACAATAATGCCGTTATATATATATGTATAACCAATCGCAGCGGGTATATATACGTGACGTTATAGGGTGGGGGGTAAATTATGTTCTGAAAAGCTATACCCCACTCTAAACCCCCTCCCCCCTTTTTACTTTCCCCAATTTCTTTTACCCTAATCCCGCTCAGCACACCCCCCACCCCCCCACAAAAAAACCGAACCCCGTTTCTCTCTCCCCTCCCTACTCACCGCCTCACCTCCCTCGCACGCACCACCTCGCCGCTCCTCCTTCGCCGCACATCCTTCGACTGCCCTTACCCATCGCCGCCGCCCTTGCCGGTGCCGTTTCCAGTGCTATTCGACTGTCCCTATCCATCGCCGCCGCCAGCCCTTGCCCTTGCCCTTGCCCTTGCCGTTGCCGCCGCCCGCCCTTGCCCTTACCCATCGCCGCTCCTCCTTCGCCGTACATCCTTCGACTGCCCTTATATCAGGTTTGCGATAATACATCTGGTGAATTATATGAATGCATTTTTACTCTTTTCACTGTTCATTATGCTGACCGCTATTCAGCATAATCATAAGTTCTTCAATTTTGAATTTTTCTTTTAACTGCTTGGATAAGGGAATTAATAAATCCTTAAAAGAAATGATTAGTTGTTGAATTCAGGGTGTTTTGAAACATGAACCGTAACATATCTGTAAATAGTGGTACATGGTACTTCATGAACATCTAAATGAATTTTTCTCTACAAATAATGTTTGGTAATTAATTTAAACTGATGATGAAGCAGTAGTTCATTTTACTATTTGCTTGTTAATTGTCTTTGAGTAGAAGTTAAATCTTACAGACTAATCCAATTTATCATGCGATCAAATGCTGACTGCAGTTGCTATTCCTATTTTCCATAATGTATACCTTCATGAGAATCTTGCATAAGAACCATCGAGCTAGCTACAGCGTGTAATAATTTTGTATACTGTTTACAGCAAAGTGGTTGGTATACAGAAATCAAAGTTAATACCGTAGAAGTCTCATCTCATTTAGCAGATGTATTAGTAATCTCCCACTTTCTTCTTTAAAATGTTTTTTTGTGTGTGGAAAAGTCACTTTGTTCAACATAGATGGTTTATGGTGAACATGATTAACATATAATACTTGAATAAGAACAGTGACAAATTAGTCCACAGTGATCTAAGTCTTTGACAGCTCCAAGTCTTGATATTTAATGGTGAAAATGAGCCATAATGTGTGTTCCCATCTGGTGTTTATGTTGGCTAAGTTAGTCTTACCCTTTTTTTCCTAAGCAGACCATACTACATTAAATTTCGGATTAATTATAGCTGTTCAATTAGGATGGTTTAGTCTTCACATTAAATTCATCTATCACTGTGCTTTTACAAGTCCTGATTCTTGACAACATTATCTGGATTAGTTGTTCAATTAGAATGATTGACAATCTGAATCTAGAAAAAACTTGTGCAATCCTTGACCTGATATGGCACATTCTATTTGCATGTTAAGATTTTTTTGTATTAGAAGGGGGCACATGGGATAAATGGAATATGAAAGCAAATAACAAGAGAATGTCTTGTCTTGGTAACCTAGAATGCATATTCTGTAATGACGTCAAAATTATGGGATCACTATAATGTATTTGTTGTTAGTTGGAAAAACAAAAATTAAAATTTGTAATGCGATTCAATGGCAATCCAGAATCTGTAGATCTATGATTTAACGATAGCAGGATACTCATCAGTACATGAACTCCCATATACCTGCGCAAATTGTAGATGCTGCTTGCACAGTTAACACTATTATTACTATATCAATGCAAAACTGGAGAAAACAACTGTAGAAGGTCATTTATTTTTTAAAGGAAAGCAAATTATATGAATGCATTTGTAGATCAAATTATATGATGATGAAGGTTTATATGAATGCATTTGTAGATCAAATTATATGAATGCATTTATTTTTTATTACCAGTATATCAGGTTTGCCAGTATATGTGTCTACAACAGAGTATAAGGGCATATGTTAAGATTAGTTTCTTTTATATGGATGATGAAGGTTGGCATGTCTTTCAGTAAAATTGCAACATTTCAAAAATTTACAGTTTGTAGCAAATTTTTTAGCAAAAACAGAAGTAAGGAATGTCATTGTAATTTTATGTCACTTAAAGACAATATTAAAGTTCGTATATCAGCTTTTTCTTCCTAGCGCTTGAACTTGCTAGCATCTCTGCCACCTTCTCCAGCATTTGCCTTTCTTCAGTAGTCTTTTAATACTGAAGTAGTAAACAAAAAAATGTAATTGCTATATATAGGAAAATGCCGTACACCTTTAGTTTAACAAATTATTTAATATGAAATAATTTCTGGCAGCTGCTTGTTCTTTATATTATTCTTGCATTACAATGGACAAAAATTATGAACACCCTCCAGTATGATAGGTTTACTAAACTGTAAGAATTTTCTAAACACTATTAAATTTGTAAGAATCGTATGATCAAATCTGCATATTGTCTGTATTGTAATGTTCTTTAAACTTCTTTCTCTTTTGTTGTAAGGTTTTAATATTTGTATTGGACCCTGTCTTATAGGAAGAGCTAGATGACATTATAAGATATGGGTCAAAGGAGCTTTTTACCAATGAGAATGATGAAGGGGGTAAAGCACGCCAAATTCACTATGATGATGCGGCTATTGAAAGGTGTCCTTCGCTTCCTTTATTTTATTGATTACAACTATTGTATTTACTTGTTTTCCTCAACAAAAAAAGAAGCAGCTCGTAACTGATTTTTTTTTTTCAATGCTGAAAATTTGTGTTAAGGCTTTGTTGTTGTTGTTGCTTGTAACTGATTCTTTTCTGGCCTAAACTTCTTATGGATTACATTTCCCCTTCAACATTCTCATAGGTTACTTAATCGTGGCCAAATTGGTGATGAGGAGTCTTCAATCGATGAGGAGGATGATGGCCTTTTGAAGGCATTTAAGGTGCATATTATTTTTCTTTTTTTAATCTTTTGTTGCTTTCTCGGTAGTCATTCTACTTATCATCATCTTATGTTTCTGTTGTCAGTAGTTGTGTTAAGTGGATTTTCTTTTGTAACATTTGATCCTAGTTCTATCCAACCATTGGTAATTGTCATGCTTCAATCTGGCTTTGACATTTTATTTATTTGTCTAGAACTCGGTCCTTAAATTCTCTGGCTTAGCATGAGATTTTGATTTGCTGGATCAGCTATAGACATAATCTTTTTCAAGTTAGCAGCAATGAGTTCAGCTTATTGTGAACAACCCCAGAATGGCTCCAGACCTTGCAAACATCTTAAGAGGAAAAAAAAGCCTCAAGCATGCAAAATGGCATCTGCAAAATCACAATCTTCATTTGAGCATACTTCATCCAAAGATGGGCATACATCACATGTTACACTTGCAAAAAAATGAAACAGAGATGGAGATAACTCATGTTGGATCTGTATGTAGCACTGCCAAATAAAGGTAGCTACATTGCAAACCTTGGCCACTTCACAACAGGAAACAGTGTTATGTAAGTGCAGTAAATTATAGAAAACTAATGATCTTGGAAAGTAGTAGGATATATATACAGGATATATGATATATGATAAGTATAATGACTTGACAACTATCAGAATTTCACTTAAGCTTATAAGTGCTTTTCTGTTTCATTGTTAAGTGTACTACAATCTTATAATTAACTTTGCTTCTTATTAATA
The DNA here is from genome assembly GCA_017893485.1 of Hemerocallis citrina. Taxonomy (NCBI): domain Eukaryota; kingdom Viridiplantae; phylum Streptophyta; class Magnoliopsida; order Asparagales; family Asphodelaceae; genus Hemerocallis; species Hemerocallis citrina. Next base: position 201,693 of record JACEHZ010000223.1, on the reverse strand, counting down.
TACTTCAGATTTTTTGTATTAATTTTATGAATTGCTTTATTAATCATCTATTTTCTTTATTAAGCCTTTCTTTTGCACCATCCAAGTCCCTAATAACAACTACTTCTTTTGTTTGACAAATTGATGATGAAATATTTATGTTTTTTCTACAGGGCCAGCGTATTCCATCGATTTCCAGTCACGCACATACACTAGGACAAAATAACGATGGAATTGGAAGCAACAGCGGGCCATACGAGGAGACTTCCCTGCTGTAGTTTGTCGAATTTGGACTTTTTTAAAAATGTTTTGTAGAAATTATATCTATATTTTGTAATAACTAAGTGTTGCACAACATATACATTTGACACTCGTTGTATGACAGTTTATATGTGTTACATATTTTGTTTTCTATTGAGCTAAATTTTGTGATGTGTGACTTTTGGTTCTTGATTATGATGTTATTATTGATTTTAAGATTTAAGCATTTAAATTTAATATGATTACATGTATTTGTAATATGCGATTAATTACTGGTTTTTTAAATTCAAAATTTTATAACGAAATGCAAAAAAAAGCGATTTGGCAACGCAATAGGTACTACCGCTTTTGAGTACCCTCTATCGCGGCGCTAGACAAGCGCCGCTGCAGGGCATCAGTGCTAGCTATTATTTAGGGGAGTAATCTCGGTGCTTGGGAAAAGCGCCGCTATAGCTCTAATTTTTTCAAAACGAAATGCTCCTGTAACGGCGATTTGGCAACGCCGTTATAGGTGGGCACCCTATAGCGGCGGCGTCGGTAAACGCCGCGATAGCCCATATAGTTATAACGACGCAAGCTGTAACGGCATTTTCGGCGGCGCTTTTAAAAGTGCCGTTACGGGCTATAACGGCGCCAAAAAGCACCGTTATAGCCTTGTAAAAGCGCCGCTATAGCCTGTGTGTTTTGTAGTGTAAACATGAATTTAGTAGATATCAATTATATCGCTTCATGTATGTTCAGCAGAGAGCTATGGAAATTGGTCGTGCACCAAGTGCACACGATTAATACTGTGTCTTCTAAATGTTTAGATATATGATCTACTCGAGAAAATATTTTTCCTTTCCATTTTCTTTTTGTTTTAAAATAATTCCAACACTGAAATGAAAACAATAAATTATGATTATCAAGGACAAACAATAGTACTTGTGATAGAAGATAATCAATTGCAAAAGCAATCAATTCCAACTCAACTTCTACATAACTTTGCTACTTGCAGAAGTGGAGAACAATAAGATGTAATAACAAACTTAATTACAAAGTAATACCTTTGCTGCAACTCCCAAACTAATAACTTATGTTTAGGTGTCAGTACATTTATAACTCATAACAATTTAAACATTTATAGTGCAGTTGGTAATATGCAACTCAAAATTTATTTTAGTTAAACTTGCATATGGACCACTTGCATGTGGCTTAAACCATACACTTTCCTCTTAAAGGTAATAACCAGCATAATTTATCAGTCAAAAGAATTTTAATGCCTTATAACCTCACAAAGAGTTGTCAAAAACAATTTCTAAAGTAAAAACATAATCTCAACACCATATAATTTGCCATCATCTTTTGTGTTTGATGATAGAATATATTAAATTTTGAGTTAGACCAGAATATCTAGCTTAAATGCAAAGCAACTAAAAAAAATTAGAATTAACGTAAAATCATAATATGCTTTTTTTTCCAAAGAACAGTCTTCGATTATGTTTCATATTTTTGACATTAACAGGAACTCATTTACAAACGAGAGTGAAAACGAATCACAATGACAACAATTACGTATATGATTCATTTCATGTTCATTCAAGGGAGCTAACTTTAAAATTGTATTTTTCATTGGAACAAAGAATGACACAATATACAGTAGTGTAAGACAATTTTTGTATCATACCACCAATATCACATAAATGGAGAAAAAATTTACACATCTCGACAAAACATTTGTAAGTTTTGTCCCAGAAGTTAGCTTCTACAAAGCTTTAAAAGGCCTCCTTCGAAGATCTTCAGCAATAATAGATTAGGACTTAGGAGAAATGAATATTTGGAGATAACTCAAGGTAAGGTTAAGTCTTAGTACAAAATTATAATGTGGCAAAAGAATAGCATAATGTATTGTGTAGTATATAAGGTTAGGATTATTGCTATATTGCCGGCGAGTTACCTCTTTAGAAAACACCTGAATTGAACTTAATGTCAAGTTAACAATCATCAAGGTTTAAATAATTCAATAGCTACATTTCTCAATAGCTTGGTAAGCATAATATAGAAAGTACTTTATCAGTAAAATATCAATTTTAAGTGTAATAAGCAAATGAGCTTAACAAGTCAATATCGATAAATTTGTTTCTTTGGATTTTCGACCAACAATTCAGACATTCCTGTAAAACATAACCTATAGAAATCACTCTAGGACTATGCATTAACATAAAAAGAAACAAATTAAAAACGCAATAAAAAGAAATTTTAATTAACAGTCAAAATTTTACAACCGTTATAATACATAAGTTAATTCTACATCTTTCAATTTAACAAAAAAAAGAATACAATTCTTGGCAAACAAGCAAGAGAAGAATAGAAACTGCACAAGATGTGTGTTGAACATAGTGAATATTTCTAATAATACTTGATAAAATACCTTGCATTTCTTCCATAAAGTAGGCATCAGCTCTTCCGAAGTTAAATTTTTCTGTAACTTCTTATACATGGCATATATGGTCTTGTCAATCTGTCCACGAAAAAAGGATGAATGCTTCAAAGTGTAAATTAAAGTAGACTCAAAAGTAAGCAGATGAGATTCTTTATGCAAGGGACTTACTCCTGACAAACTTGATTTTAATGTCTTACGCAGATCCCCTTTGGAAAGTCCAGGCTGAAATGGGATCTGCAGAATTTTTTCAAAAATACTGTCAGGCAATAAAGCATATCCACATACAAACAACCCGTATTCAGGCAAAGCACTTGTAATGTAAAAATATGGCTAATACGACAATCCAAAAAAATATACATAAACATGAATATGAACATACAAAGTACATGTGGGGTTCGTGATTAACATATCCAGAATAGATTAGTATTAAGCTACAGTTCCACCACTTAAAATTGTCAGTGGTGAAATATAAACGATATGAGAATTTTCTTGAAGGCCATCAAGAATATGGCGATCCTGATCCTTAAAAATTAGTGATCTAGACATGTTAAACTAATTCCTATAATATTTTAACACAATTTGGTCTATTGAACAACTATCTCACTTTATTGTGCATGGAATTTCTAAATTAGGTAGTTTCCCTGTGAATAGACAGAAATCCCTTTCTTCCTCTATTGTCCCATGTAGCTATGAAATGACATTGGAAAATTTCTTCTTTCTGAAAAAAGTTGTGAAGCATATCTTAGACCTGTATTCTTTATGATCTAAGAATTTCATTTTGTGTTCTATTATTAACTCGATGTGTAGTTTAAGTACTACCATTCCATTGTTAGTAAAAGATACCACAATTCCATTGATAATGACATAAAGTACCAATAACACTAAATGTGTGAAAAATGTGATATAAACATGAAATATAAGCTAATCTTGTACCAAATCGACACCGAGCTTGTTGTATGCATTTGGAGGTCTGCAAGATCTCAATACCAGCAGCTTTCTAGCCTCCTTAAGGGACATGTATCCCATCCTCTAGCCATGTTATAACCTGCAAGATAAGAAAGATCTTCTCGGATACTTTTTGAATGCTTTGTAAGCTCCAAGTAAAGATTGAGTACATCTAATGCAGAGTAATAGAGCAAGAAACTTGTAAAGTGTATATGACAGGGTGCATAGGCAATCAACATTCCCAATATGAAGAGTATAAAAATATAGGATGGCTAACATGAAGAGTATGAAACTAAGTTATGACATAAGTACAAAATTTTCAGTTTCCCTACCTTTTTAAAACAGAAAAATTATTACAAAAATATAATAAGCAACTAAAACAATTCACTATTACAAACATTGAAGCTTGTTTACCAAAAAAATACTCTCTTGAAACTTTGTATACTGATTTCATAAGAAAAAGGAAAAGAAAACAAAATCAATCACAATTTGACCTTATGCCTTTAAATCTACCTCTTTTGTCATCCAAGTATGAATAAATTGGCCCCTTGCCATACGATTTTAGAAAACCATCCATGCTCTCCAACATTGGCCTCCAAAGGAAATATTTTTATGGTATTTTACATTCCTATGCTGGGTTATCCAATTTGGATTTTGCCTATCTTGACTGAGTTATATCACAAATCCATTAGATCTAAAGAATAGTTGAACTCTTCCTAAATAGGGTGGAAACTGAGAAGTCAATTCATCTCACTGATCTGCCCTTGATGGTATGCAATTTTGTCAATGCATTGCTGAGTTTCCCAGAGAATTGCAACCTTCTGCTAACTATGTGAGATAGAAAAACTGACTGAAAATGAGAGACATATTTCTTGAATGTCCTAGTGTTCAACCCATCCGGACTGCTTGGAGTGAACTATGGGAATTCCATTTCAGGCTCTCTTCTCACTCATATATTAATGATGGGTTTTGTTTCTGATAGTTTTTGTGTGTGTATATCTTTCTTCTTGCCTATGATTGCTACTTGCCTTTTCTAGATGCTTGCAGACTGAGTTTGATTGGCTTCTGTGCCTAGTGAGATGGTGTGTGCTACTAAATCAACACTAAGGAGTTTCTTTGTATATTTGTCTAAGCATTCAACTTCCTTTGCTAGGTTGTTTGATTATTTGTTGCTACTGCTATCGCTTCATGTATGTTTAGTATGTGTTAGAACACATCAGTAGAACAAAACAATGCTATTAGAACACACCCCACTACCATTACTTTTCATTAAATAAATGCTATTATAACACCTCACTCCGTCTGGGGGTTCCTATTTGTAGTAGGCAAGCATGAAGTTTCTACTTCAATTATTAGGGGAGGAAATTAGGCAAGTAGCAGTTATCTCTCACCTTTGAACTTCAGTATGATCCCTTCTTTTTTGCTTCGTTAGGCATATTTAGTATTTCTTCATCAACTGAAAACATGTTTGCCAAATCTCCAATCGAGCTTCTTCGCCAATATAAATATTCCTGAAAAAATACAGAAAAAATTGCATTTGGTCACTGAAACGATCATATGGTTTTGAAAAATTACTTCTTAGCAGGTAGTGTAACCATGAGATAGATTACCTAATAGTGATCATATGTTAATTGAGAGATATATAAATATAGAAAGAAAGAAAAGGCCTTTTTTATTTTTCCGAAACAAGCAAGTTTAATAGATATCTCCAAGTAAATCATACCCCACATCCTTCAATCCAGTCTTTAATGCACGCACCAGGTTCTCAAAATAGTTCCTTGTCACACTGGTATGAGGAAAAATTCACACATGGAATTTGATGCCAAACAATGTAAAAGAGAGTATAGCGAACCAAATTATAATCGCTGGGTAGTGAACTCGTATATACCAATAACAATAAAAAAAGGAAGAAGAAATTGCTATTATTTTATGTGCATGCATATACATAGTTTTAGTTCTTGCCTTGGTGATAACTTCATTCTCACGTGGATATGAGGATGGCAGTAGTCAGGTGAGGTTTGTGTTGGAGCAGGGTTTTGGCTATTGGAAGTTCACTAATACAAATTGATAGAAAATACACTCTGCTATCTAAACAGAGTATATGACTAAAAGGAGTAAAGGACTAAAGACCAAGATTTTTTTTTTTTAAAAACATTGAAAAAGTCGCCCATTACCATTATCAATAGGCTTTATTCCATATATACGTTATAAGGAATTTACAAACCTTGCGCAGTCAATTAAAATAACGGTTATTTTCATGATCCATAGAACACCAATTTTGTTCATGAAGAAAAAACATTATATTACAATCAAGCTCTGAAAATGTGAGGTAACCTGAATATATATATAGACCTGAATAATCTTAAGCATCCCCACTGAATTGGTTTGCATTTAGGCCGAAAACCAAGATGTGGCCGTTATTCATGGCAATGGAGAGATCTAAATATGACCACCTACCATACTCCATTCAGAGACGACTAAAATTATGCACCCGATTTCTATTTTTTTTTGAAATCCACTCTAAATTTTTGAACTTGTTTATATATTTGAAATCCACTCTAAATTTTGCCCTCTACTTCAATTCATCCTTCTTTCTATCAACTTAAATCACAAACACACAATAACATAAAGCACCATAATTTCGACAGTAACCCTTCTCCCCACATTCCCCTCATCTGAGTTAGGATTTGGCATTTAAAGTCCAATCAATTCGATCCAAATTAATATAATAAAAAAACCCTGTAAACCCACTAAATCTTCTGTTCGAGTTTCATACCTCAATTAGAGCGAGAAGTCCGGGAAACAGTCTATGGTTGAAGTCTAGAAGTCGAGGAGGAAGTTGGGAAGGAGCTTTTGATGTGTCACGGGTGTCGAGCGAGAAGTACAGCCGCGGGAAGGAAGTCTAGGGTGGATTTGGGGGCGTCGAACGACGTCGCGGGAAGAGAACGGTCGTGTCTGATGTCGGGGCCTCCCTTCAGTCTCACGGTGGGGAGGAGCGTCGGGGGCAGGGGAGAACGGCTGAGAGGGCAGAGAGAGTGAGAGGAGGTAAGGGTTTCGATTTGGGGGAGAACGGAGATCGGGATTAGGCTAGGGTTTTTTTGAAGGCTAGGATTATTTGGGGGGTGGATTATCTTGGGTGATTCTCACATTTAGGATTGGGTGTGGAATTGGGGTTAGAGTTAGGGTTTTGAGAAATTGAGAGAGATCGGGATTTTTGAGAAGGAAGAGGTTGGAATTGTATATAGGATGTATGGCTGTGATTAAACCTCACATATAATCAATCAGATTCGATCGACGGTCCAGATTTGCTCTGGACAGATTTATTGTGGCTTTTATAATAGAAAATAGATATATATATATATAGGGCCGGCCTAACATTTATTGAGGCCTAAAGCGAACTCCGAAATGAGGCCTTTTAAAAGCTTATAATAATATTTTGTTAAAATTAATATATTTTTATTTAAATGTTATCTTTCGAACTTTTTTAGATGCAAAAAATCATTTATTATATTATTGTAATTAACTGTTTATTTCGGGCTTTTTGGTATGTGAAGAAGCCTTTATTCTTTAGATTAATTTTTTATTTTTGGAGGCCTAAAGTCCTAGCTTTGGTTGTTTTACCCTTGGGCCGGCCCTGTATATACAATAAAAAATCAAGTAATTTGAAGTTCATTTGCTCTTCCATCAAAGCTGTTAGAATTTTCAGCCATACAATTTTGTGATGATGTAAATCATGGGCAAATGAACTTCAAATTACTTGAATTTTTATTGTTAGGCTATCTAAGGCATATAGAACGATATGAGCGGTTCGGATTTTTTATAGGGTCTCTAGTTCATGAGTGCACACGGAGTGCTCACCAAAGTAGTGTGCAACCGAAGATTTCTCTCTCTCTCTCTATATATATATAACACAAATTTCTTCAAAACAATGGTATTTTGCTGAAAACTTTGGTTATTGTTGTTGCTTTTTTTTTCTTTCCTTTTTTAAGAAGGAAAACTTTTTTGTTATTGTTTAAACAAATGGCTTTTATTAGGAATATACATCTTCAGTAGAATGAAAATAAACATATACATTGACTACTAAAGTAATTAATTTAAGAGTTTCTCAAAAATATATTATGTTGAGGGATTGAAACTTGAAAGGCTAACTGGTCGAAAGAATTCTTTTGTGAGGTAGGATAATCCTACCTTTTGCCGGTAAAACAAAAATGGTCGAAAGAATCTCCTAAGGATGTACGTGTGGAAACTTAAGAGGGCCTGACACAAATTTCCCCAATCGACTCCTATATAAGTGTGTGCTTTCCAACCTCACAATAATCCACACAACAAAATACAAATACAATAATCCAACACATCGATCGATCTTGCATAACAGGCAACATGTCAAACGTGTTCGGCCTCGCCATCACCACCAAAGATTTAGAAGATATGCCTAAATACGAAGGGAAATCAATCACGCGCTTCGACCGTGCCCATGAGGCTTGGATTGCCAAGTACGACGTCAATCAACAGCACACACAAGCTTACCAGTTCTGTAAAGCCTTGAAACAAGAATATGGTGACGGAGTCTCCACACTTGGCCTGATATATAATGCTACCGGGGACACAGTGAAATTTCACGACAGCAAGGACTGGAACGGTCACTTGTATTCAGCCGCGTACCCTACAGAGATCGCAAATGGCCAGTGGGCTGCATTTATGCACGTGCATGCAACGGCTGTGATGGCTGGATCAAACGCGGGTTTTGCTTATCGTGGGAAGAACAATTCCGATGACAACTGTGATTGGGTCTGTTCATGGGTCAACCCATGGTGGGCTGGATATCATTGCAAGGTAATCAGTGGCGTAGCCAGACAAATCAAAATAGGGGTCCCAATTTTTTTTCCTCCCGGCATCGACATAATTGTTGCTGAAAATCTTTTACTTTACTTTTGTTTTGAAGAATTAAAGTAATTGGATCAAAATAAAATTATAATCAAAGTAAATATTCGAATTTATATTTTTAGTATCATGTATTTTTTTGTACTTATACAGTTGTACTCTAAATTTGATAAGAGTAATACTAATCAATAATCATACTACACTATTTATACTGTTATAATACTAGAGGCTAAGAGATACGACTCAAATGAATAAATATACTTGTAACTTATGTACACACTAGTTTCTTATTCAAAATTTTATCCAATGATTACACAGATCAAATAATAAGTATCACTGTTAATTTTTAGCCCAAAGCTCATACCACTATTTTGAGCCTTTAATAAGAGGTGGATTAGACTTTGGGGTCCCAAATTTTTTTTAACTCGGGGCCCAAATAAAAATTTTAATCTATATTAGGAAATTTTACAAAATTTTTGGGGTCCCAAATGTCCCCCCTACTCCCTTCCTCTCTCCGCCACTGAAGGTAATTAAATGGAAATTAATATATACGATTCCTTCACTTCTTCTTCTTCTTCTTCTTCTTCTTCTTCTTCTTCTTGTTTTCTTCTTTTTTTCTCTTATTTTATTTATTATTATTTTGAATAAAATTTTATTTTAGTTTTGTTTTCCTGTATAATTATTATTTTGGTACATGCATGCAGACTATTACTGAGATATACAAAGCTGATGGAGAGGAAAACGATCTATGGAATGGTATGATGCATAGAACAAGCAATGTTAATCCATCAAGTCCAAACTATTGTACAAAGTATGGATGCTACTCCGAAGTGACAATTGGTAACGCCACAACCTCCGACTTTACCGCGATCTTTTGCCTCGAAGGTGCTAACTATTTGGAATAATATATTAATTTGAAGCTGTATGTATGTTATCGATCGATCTCCTTTCTCGTTAATTGTCATGTTTGAATAATAAGGGTATATCATATATCACAGACCCTTAGTCTATATGTTTGTATGATCGATGTGTGTTACTCCAGGTTCATGTTTGCTATATTGTGTGTAAGTGTAATAAATTTAATTTGCCTTTCTATATGTAAGAGGTAAATTGTTAGCAGTGATCGATTAAAAAAATATATAACGTCCATATTTTCTTTTTTTTTCTTTTTTTTTTTTTTTTTTTTGAGTTAAGTCCATATTTTCTTTCAGTTAATATGGAGTTTTCTTATGATCGAGTTGGACATGCACTTTGAATATTAATTAATGTTACTTTATGGTGTTTCACTTTTCGGTAGAAATATTGTAATATAGATTGATTTAATTTGATATATTGTTTCTTTCCAAGCTGCTATAAGAATGCAATACTCGGTACATAGAGATGTGCCTTAGTGAGTGTTTGTAGGGTTTCATTATAACCGTGTGCATATATATATATATAGTTTGGTAGAGTACTGTCATGTTAATTGGGTTATATCTCGCAAATACTCGGTAGAGATGTGCCTTAGTGAGTGTTTATAGAGTACTGTCATGTTAATTGAGTTATATCTCGCAAATATATGAATTTTCTCGGACAATTACTTTGCAACTTTGCTTGTGCGAATGTGGTTGGGGATCTATGAGCATCATGCAGGGGCGTACCTGAGTTTCAGGAGGCCCTAAGCAAGTTTTAAAATGAGGTCTTTTGCAAGTTTACAAAATAAAAAATGAGAATTATTTAAATACAAACAAACTTTGAGCCTTTGAGGAAAAACTACTTAAATGAAATTTGTCCATTGTATCTTTTTGAGATTTGGTAAATTCTTCAATTCTTTGTTTCTCTTTTTTCCATTTTCATGTCCGGAATCATACTTTCTAGGAGGCATACTTTAAATATTAAATCAACAATACAAATTTTAAATAACAAAGTTAAGGAACAATAGCACTTAATTGTTGTAGCTTTGAAATTTGCCTTCTTCTTGAAATCTTCAATAATTTTCTCTAATTTCAGTCCCAAATCAACAAATGAATACTCCTCCGAATGATATCTGAAATTATAAAATACAAATACTAAATTAATAATACAATTATTTCTTTACATAACTCAAATACCCAATTACAATACAAATTATTCAGTGATTAGTAACACAATACAAATTATTTAATGTTTGATTTGAGAACACAATATAAATTATTTGACCAACTACCGTACAAATTTTTTAATATTCGCACTTTCAAAATCAGGGTCAGCATACTCGTCACACCACTGGTGGCCCACACTCAGCACCAAATGAATCAATGATTAAATTGACTTTAAAAAACAAGATGCAAACAGGAACACTAACACCACATTCCACTGATAATTAAATAGTATTAACTATTAAGATGATTAAATAGTATTCACTAATAAGTAAACTGTAAACCACTGAACACTAACAAGATGATTAAATAGTATTAACTAATAAATAATAACACTAACACCACATTCCACAGTCTGTCCACAGAGGATTAAAAGGAAGCAAAAAAATGAAGACAGAAGTTCTGAAGAGAAAGAAATTAGGGTAATTACCTGGCAGGTTGGCACAGCGATGTCCACAGATGGCGAATTGGCGAGTTGGCGATGTGCAACGCGGTGACTGGCGACGGGAAACGGGCAACACGGCGATGCGGCAACGGTGATTTCTGGTTCAGTGGTTCTGGATCACTGCCTCACTGGATGAAGAACTAAGAAGTAAGAAGATTTGAAGTCTTGAAGAAGAAGAACAGTGAAGAGAGAGAGGATTAAAATTTAGGATGGAAATTGAAGAGAGAGAGGAAGAGAGGGATTAAAATTTAATATGGGAGAGAAATCGGAGACAAATCAGGTGACGGTTGGGTTTCTTTCCCTTTTTTTTACAGTCAATATATTTTTTTTAAAAAGGGGGGCCCTATACAATTTTAGGGCCCAAAGCAGCCGCTTGGGCTGCTTGGGCCCAGATCCACCATTAGCATCATGGCCCGCATGTGGGATATATGAACATCATTGTCTGTTTTCTTATTTTGTTTTGTATTGTTTTATTAAAAACTTTTTAATGAAACACGAGGGGGCCAAGGCCAACCTTTTATGATAAAAAAAAAACTTTGCTTGTGCGAATGCAATGACCTGAGTTGATTGAGCTATTGTAAGGTATGGATGTTAGAAAATAGGTGTTTTATACATCATTTACGAACCGATTTTTGAGAATTTTTTTTTAGTAAGATCCTCAATGAATTATTGAGAGATCTTGATTGATTTGTGTTCTCCTCGTGAGTAGATCAAAATCATATATTTATTTGCTAAAAACGGTTAAGGGATGAATGAGAAATTGTCTCTCAAAGTTAGACGTTTTCATTCTTGAAAAAAGTTGAGGGGACATAGTCCCACATCAGAAAAATCAAAAGAAATAGAAGAGAATATATAGTAACTTCCTTCTAAGCATTGTAAGATAGATAGAAGAGAGGCTCTCTCTTGCACACGCAGGGGGGTGCACATTTTGGACCGGATTACATGCGACTTGTGTGCACCCGCACGACCTGCGGACACGAATGGCGGACCGACATGACCCCACCCCATGCAGAGCCAATTTTTGCTATATTTTTTATTTTTCTTTTGTAAACAGCTGAAATAAATGCAGAAACAGTTCAGTCTGCCGTTTCAATGCAGTATTGGATTTTTGTCTACCATTACACTAAAGGCATTCAAAAGCAATGATTGATATCTGCCGTTACAGTGTCGACAATCAATTGAGTGTCTGTCGTTACACTGAAGGCATTCATAGCCCTGTCTGTCGTTACAGTTTTAACCCTGGCCCTACAAATAGAGGCCGCCCCTCTCATTTTTTCCCTGCACCAGTAATCTTCTTCCTTCCTCCTCTGAGTTCTATTCTGTTCTTCACTCATGCTATTTGGTAAGTCGGTGATAGGATTCTGACGCTGCTGCTCAGTTTGAGAGTGTTACGTGGTCCCTACGTGATCACTCTGGTCGCTGCATCCTGAGAAACAGACGCCTTCGCACAATCCAGCAACCAGAAGAGGCGAAATCTGTTTTAAGAACACTGTGTGATACACAGGCCTCGACTACTCTAACTTGTAATCTGAAATTGGTTATTTGTAAGTTGTTATTTATTTATTTTATTTTTCCTTTCGGTTTTTCTTTCTCTCTTATTTTCTTCTCTGTTTTCTGTGCCTCTCAATCAATCGAGTTATTGTAAAATAAAGTTTATAAAGAATTTTGTAACAAACTTAAAACAGATTTTTGATTTTCTAGATTTCCAATTTTGAGGTATTTCTTTTCTTTTCTTTAATCTGGAAAACTTACACTCGTGTTGTGTAATTTTCAGAATCAAAATGACTACTGCATTGGACAATGTTGCTGTGACTGAAATGGTCCACGTACCGGTTACTGATACGATACAAGTATCGAATGCTACTGCGGCACGAGTACCAATGCCAACCGTTGTACCTATCTCAGTCTCCCATAGGGAGAAACCTGAGAAGTTCAATAGGCAGAATTTCAAAAGGTGGTAACAGAAGATGATGTTCTATCTGACTACACTGAATCTTGCAAGATTCTTGAACGAAGAAGCTCCAAATCGTAAGAAAGATGAGCAAGATAACCAAGTCATTGCCGCTGTGGATGCTTGGAAAAATGCTAAATACTTATGTAGGAATTACATAATGAACGGATTAGCCGATTCTTTGTATAATGTATACATTGACAAAAGAACTGCAAAAGAACTTTGGGAATCACTAGATCATAAGTATAAAACTGAGGATGCCAACGCCAAGAAATTCATAGTGGGCCGCTTCCTAGACTATAAAATGGTAGATTCTAAAATAGTGATCAGTCAAGTTTAAGAACTACAACTGATCTTGCATGAGATTCATGCTGAAGGTATGAACTTAAGTGAAAGTTTTCAAGTAGCATGTATAATTGAAAAATTACCACCATGTTTGAAAGACTTTAAGAATTACCTAAAGCATAAGCAAAAAGAAATGGGCATTGAAGACCTCATTGTCAGGCTTCGTATTGAAGAAAACAATAGAGGATATGAAAAGGTTGGACTCGTAAGTCATGTAGCAAGGCAAATGTAATGGAACATAAACAACGTTCCAACAAGCACAACAACAAGGGTCCCAAGTTGGGGCCTAAGGGAGTAATCTCCAAGAAGCCAAAGTTTCAAGGCAAGTGCTTCAATTGTGACAAAATGGGTCACAAATCTACTGAATGCAGACTTCCCAAGAAGAACAGGAACAGAGAAGAAAACTTGATTCAAGGCATTGCTCAAGATGTTTCCGATATCAACCCCTCAGCTGTGATCTCAGAGGTGAATATGATAGGTTCAAACTTGAAGGAATGGTGGATTGGCACTGGAGCTACTTAACATGTGTGCTCCAACAGAAGTATGTTCTCCACTTTCGAATCATTAGAGAATGGGGAGAAAATGTTTATGGGGAACTCGACTACTTCATAAATCAAGGACCAAGGTAAGGTGATATTGAAGATGACTTCTGAAAAGAAACTGACTCTAAACAATATTGCATATGTTCCTGAAATCCGTAAGAATCTGGTATCTGGTTCGTTGCTTAATAACCACGGTTTTCGTTTAGTGTTCGAGTCCAACACAGTTGTTTTGTCAAAGAGTGGAATGTATGTTATATATCACAAGCATGGTATATCAATCAATCTAAGCATGGTATATATCACACGCATCAACCTACTATAATCTAGCATGGTATGTTGATCTACAACAATCTAAGCATGAAAACAACTTAAGTAGAACATCTACTACTACAATCTAGCATGAGGGGTTTCTTTACTATATCAAACCTACACAATCTAGCATGGATACAACATAAATATGGACTCTTTACTACCACACCCTACAACAATTTAAGCACAGTATGTAATTTGACATCAATCCTACAACAATTTAAAACATTGTATACTACTTTAAGCATTAACCTAAAGCATGGTATATCTTTAAGCATAAACCTACAACATTCTAATCATGGTATACTACTTAAGTATCAACCTAAGCATGGTATACATTTCAAGTAAGAACCTACAATATTCTAAACATGGTAATACTACTTAGCATCATTGTACAACATTCTTACATGATATATAGCATAAGCATCAATCCTACAATAATCTAACATGGTATAGAATTTTCCTACAACAATCTAAGCATGGATTGTACTTCCCTACAACAATCTTAGCATGGATACTTATTTAAACATGAAAAATTGCTACAACTAAGCTGGATAATTAATACACCTAAACATGGATACTTACTTCAACCTAACATGGATACTACAATTTATCCTACAACAAAATAAGCATGGTCTACAACATAGTATAAGTTCCTACAACAATTTAGACAACTTAAGCATGGATTCTTTACCACAATTCCTACAATAATTCAAGCATAAAAATATAACATACACATGGACTTCCTACAACATGGTAGATATTATAAATATGGGCTTCCTACAACATCTAACATGATCTATAGCTTTCCTACAATAATTCAAACATGGAACTAAATAGTGTTTTCTAACATAAAGTAAAATTGACATACTACAAGGAACTAATCCTTTTTCGTAAGTGCTATGACTGGAATCTAATGCAATATTAACTAAGGCTAGGATGCTCCTATTCTAATGCCAGCAAGTCTCCGAAGTAACATGCAGCCCATACAACATGAGCCCATCTCAAGTCGTTTCTTCATATATAGGGATTTGAACCCGCGCTATGAGTTCTACTCTTATACTCAACTTGTTTCTGAAGATTAGACATGACTGATGAGGTTGCCCTGTAACGGTCTAGTTCCGCCAGGTCCACCAGACCTCCCTCAAATATCTGACGAATTCTTGGAGTTTTCGCGGAATCAGGTTAGCTTGAAGTATCCCCTACCACCCCCTAGCCAGACCGTAGTCTATGGCTCCTCGCCCTTAGATACAAGCCAAGACAGAGTTCCGGGGGTCTATCCCCCTGGCTTCGACAGGAATTGCTCCCGCTTATCAAGGCACTTCAGAAATTAACAGACGAGGTACAAATTCCGTGCTCCCAACTCGTGAGAAGGCACAGACTGTATCCCTTTGAGAAGAAGGGTACAACCCAATAATACCGCCTAATGCAGGCCTATAGGAAAGGTCGGACCATAAGGAATCACCCTTAACACCAACTCATTCCCTTCGGCGAAAGGTAAAGGTTAAGTAGTAAAAGCCATAAGTTACTTCCCTAACAAAGTCACTAACCCTAAACAGATTGAGGGATGACAACAGAACTTACACAACATGCTGAGTCTTAAGTTAGACTTCGCAAGACAATTCTACTAGGCTGCTCGACCTATAATTACTAGAATCCCTAAGGATCTGGTTCATGGCCTATCGATCCAAGATCCCAGCAATACGAATGTACCCGCATGCCACTACCCTGAACTTGGATTTTGTCTATACTCCGGTCCGCGATCAACCTATACGGGTTAAGATTCGACGGTACACAAGGAGTGACTCGTCCATAGTCCCTTAGGAGTAAGGAAACACATGTCTTGATGGTAGATAGCCCCTAGGATAATAATATTACCCTAGACGAGCACAACAAAACTGCGTACTAGCTAATAAGCTATATACGAGTAAACCAAACGCATACAAGCCAATAAGCTATGTATAAAACCAACAACTACATACGAGCTAGGCGGGCTTGTATGAGACAACAACATACATACCAGCCAATTAAGCTGCGTATGAGACAACAATATATATACGAGCCAAATAAGCTGCGTATGAGACCCGCAACTACATATGGGCCAGTCGAGCCACGTACGAGCAAAACCACATACAAAACAACCATAAAGGAAATCAACCTAGAAGCCACCAAACGTGCTTACTAGCAAACTTGATCTTCTATAAATAGAAGCAACAAAAGAATATACTAACAGTCTAAAATGGGCATTCTACCAATGAAAAGCCCAAAGCGACATAACAACTTTTATCGAGCTAACAATTACTAGTGACCTTTCCAACCCTTATTACCCATAAGGATGGGGAATGTCCCCATGATATGGTCCAATTTCAATTAGAACCTCACACAACTAGAATCCACGGTTTCTTTTTCCAAAACGAACTAGAACTACATGCAAAACCCATGCTCAAAATAACTCCAAAATACCTTAAAAATCAGCAAAAGAAGAGTAAAAAGGTGCAAACGGGTTACCCAAACCTACAAACGAAATCAATTAAGTGTTAAAGGGGTACTAACGGGTCGGATCCAAATCCGGATCCACTTCCAAACACCCGCTACGCTTCTCCCTATCCAAATCCGGATCCACTTCCAAACACCCGCTACGCTTCTCCCTCTTCTTCTTTCTTCTTCTTCGAGTTTTGGCGCCAAAGAAGACTCGAACTCGACGAGAACAGAGTTTCAACAAATCATTCCCCCCTACCTCGATTTTGAGCCCTAGCCTCGCCAAAAGCCTCACATATCCTCTCTGCCTTTGAGCTCCCTCAGAAGAGCGCCTTCTCCGAACTCCATTCACCCTGTCGAAACCCACAACAGAGCTCGAACCCAAAGCTTCAAAACAATCAAAAATATTCTAAGTTCGTAGCTCAGCGAGAGAGCTCTGTAGCTCGGCGAAGAATCACTACCCAGTAGCTCGGCGAGACCTCATGTGCGTAGCTCGGCGGGTGCGTAGCATGGCGGATTTGAAATTCTTGTAGTTCGGAGACTACCCCGTAGCTCGGGGACAACTCCGTAGCTCGGCGAGAGAGCTCAAACCTGTAGCTCGGCGAGACAAATCTCAAACCCAGAGCTCGGCGGAATGGCCTATCATCGTAGCTCGGTGAAAACTCAAGCTCTATAGCTCAGCGAAACGGAGCCTCGGCATCTCCACAGCTCGGCGAGATGAGCTATCGTCGTAGCTCGGCGAGAGAGCTCAAACCCATAGCTCGGCGAGACGAGCTATCGTCATAGCTCAGAGAGACAAATCTCAAACCCATAGCTCGGCGGAATGGCCTATTGCCGTAGCTTGGCGAAAGCTCAAAGCTCCATACCTCGGTGAAGCCTCGATGTACCCATAGCTCGGTAGAATGGCCTATCGCCGTAGCTTGGCGAAAGCTCAAAGCTCCATACCTCGGCGAAGCCTCGATGTTTCCATAGTTCGGCGAGAAGCTTGACACAGCACCACCTCGACAAAACCATTGAAAGCTCGATGAAAGGTCGGAGGCCATAGCTCGACGAATTCGCGTCATAGGGTCGATGTCGCCGTAGCTTGACTAAGACAAACACCTCGCCACTGTTTCAAGGCCGCCCATAGCTCCGCAGGCTCCTGACAAAACCGTCGCCGAGCTACACATCGAAGGGGAAGAAAGTAGCTTGGCGAAATGGTTCACCGAGCTAGGGGGTGGAGAAGACGAACCAGAGCCGTTGGATCTCCAAAATAATCATGCCAGAGCATGATCAGCGCCTCAGGTTTTTTCTAGCTTGATCAAAGCCTTCCGACCAGCTGATCACCTCAGCGCGCGAGCCAGGCTGTGATGCATGCCTCTGATCACTTTAAAAAGCGTAATAGATCTGATAAATTCAAAAAATAATTAAAAATCATTTAAAATTCGAAAAATCAACTAAAAATTTTTTAAATAATTATTTTAATTCAGAAAAAATAATTTAAAAATCTGAAAAATAATTAAATTGAATTTATTAATTATAAAATTCGAAAAAATGATTTCAAGATAGTAGAGCATTCTATAAAATTCGGAGAAATCCGAAGAACTATGGAAAAATTCTTAGAAAATTCCCAGAAAATTCGAAAAAATTCAAAAAAATCAGAAAAAAATGGAAAAAATCCAGGAATACATTCACTGCCTCCAAAAGCTACAGTTCGGTTCCAGGTATCTACGAACACTCCGACTGCTAAGATTATTCGCCAGATTCTAAAAATAAGACGTACTACTTTCCGAAAGCCATGAAAATCGCCTTACGGGAGTGGGGGGGGCTTATGATGATGGTAAAAATTACAGCAGATCAGAGCCGTACGAGCCCTGCATGGATCTCGAAGCGTCTACCGGCAGATTAGCCATCACAGGCCTATTTTACAGGCCTAAGCCCACTCCAAGACATGGACTTTTCTTAAGCCCATAAAAAGTGACAAACTAGGCCCACTAAGAAAGACACCCAGCCCATGATGGCTAGGAGTCTCATCTCTTATCTTCTCACAGGGATATCTTATCACTTCAGGGAGGAGACATGAAAGATCCGACGGTGACGATTCGGCTTTTAGAATGTCTCTCAGGTCTATAAATACTCTTCCCCCTCCTCAGTTTCTAGGTAATCAACAATTCTCCTGTTTTCACTCTCTTACTCTCTTTCTGGTTCTGACTTGAGCGTCGGAGGGTCTGTCGCAGGGGGCCACCCCCCGGTGTTTCAGACGTTTTGCAGGTCCATCGGCTGCGTCATCCACAGTCGATTACAGATCACAGGAGGTCAATCAACGATCCAGATTCAATCTCAGGAGCTCCAATGTCTTTTAACAGCCAGGACACATGTTTGACTTTTAGTAGTTTCCATCAATTATTAACTCACTATCTGTTTGCTCCCACACCGAAAAAAGCAGCAACAACACCCATCCTCACAAATCGGGATATATATGATGAAGTTCGACATACATTCTTCAACTCCTTCCAAAATAAGAATTACTTTTCAAATTAAATAATAATAATAATAACAAGAAAACTTTGATAGTATGAAATCGGACATAATATCATGGCACGATTGCAAACAAACAAGCACGCTACCTGAAACAATAACGTCAGTACAATAATCAAAGCCCGTACGTGCAAACAAACATAGAAGGATGCATGCATGCATGCATGTACATAACCTTCCTTATTTATTGGTATTTCAACTACCTAAGTACGTAGGATATATCTATCAATTCTCCACTACTTTGCGGTTGCGAGCAATGTCCCGGGCTATCTCCGCACCGTCGGGTATCACATCCAATCTTGCCATATTGGTAGGCTCTTTCTGGTACCTGTTGATATGTTCCTTCTTTCCTCCAGAGGTAAAGAAGAGGCCAATCAGCGCCCCCCCTGCGGCCGCCAGAAGAATGGCAGCTCCCACTCCAGTGGAAAATCCCAACACCGTCAAGAACACACTGGACAGCTCCATCCCTTCAGCTGCGGCGTAGGATGCAACCGTACCCGCCACAATGTCACCAATGGCAGCCCCACCGATAGCAGACATTAAGTCATTGATGTCTTTGCTCGCTGTTTCAACGGGCGTTGAGGAGGAGAAGATATCCCAGACCATGGATCCTAGGATAAAAATGAGCACGGCAGCCCCAGCCGCAGCGAATGTTTCGTCGAGTCCTTCCCTTATGATCGATCCCCTCCTTGATTCCACTATTATCCTGTTGTATACCTACATAATTTATGTATGCAAAGTAAAGTTTTTAGAGGAGAAACGGTTTAATAATGTATATGAAGTAGTGATGGAGATGAAAACGGAAAAGATTAATTGTTACTTATGAATGTTTATCTCACTATTGGTTACCTTCAACTTTTCTTCATCAGTTAGGTTTTCAAATTCTCCTTTAAATCCAAGCTTCTTCTGGTACCTATATGCATATGCATACAGATTAATAAAAAATAAAATAAAATAAAATAAAATAAAATAAAATAAGAACTTCCTAAGAGCATTCACATTCGTTTGAGGTAAAAAAATGCATAAATGCAAATTTTATCTTAGCATTTCGACGAAATGTTGCAGTCTTCAGAAAGGCAAAAAATATATATTTTCGTTAAAAATGAAACTGATTAAAAAAATCATTTATATAATCAGAAACTGAGAAAATATTAATAAAATATACGGGACGAAACATCATGATGTTTCGTCCTAAAATGAAAAAAAAAATCAAAGTAACCAGACGAAACATGATGTTTTGTCCGGATTTTAAGGAAGATTTTTTTGCAAAAAAAAGCACAAAAAATCAATATTTGCAAAAACAATTTAAAATTTTGAAAAAATATTTTTAAATTAATTTTTTTTTAAAAAAAATGGAATGGGACGAAACATCTTGTTTCGTCCGTCCATTATTTTTCTTTTTTGAGTTTTTGTTTTTTAAATTTTTTTGATGTTTTGTCCGATTATTTAAAAATATATTTGAATAATCCAAACTGTTTCGTCACGCAAAATATGCATTCTGCTATATCTGCTGCTATTTTTACCTTTCTACTGTAGTAAAATGGCAAAAAATGGCAAAATAGCTCACGACTGTGTCGGCTACAGTAATAAAAAAATGCATAAAATTGAATTTTAGCTAACGAACTGTGGATACTGTAATTTGTTAATTTCATTTTTCTCTTATTCTCACTGTAAATAACGATTTGTAAGTGAGTAATATGCTACTACTGGTTTTTGAGTGACCCATTCATCATGTGTATGGGCTTTGCTTCTAGAATTTTTTCCCAAAATGACCCTTTTTGCAAAAGTATTGCCACAAACGACATGTTTTTTTTTTATTTCCACAAACGCCCTACTCGCTTTTTGAAAAAGCGAGTGTGGTACAAACCCTCGCGCTTTTTCAAAAAGCGAGTCTTGGGTTTCAGAAAATTGGAAACCTAAGACTCGCTTTTCGAAAAAGCGGGATGGTTTATACCACACTCGCTTTTTCCAAAAGCGAGTCTTGGGCTTCTTTGCCCAGCAACACTCGCTTTTTGAAAAAGCGGGGGTAATTATACCACACTCACTTTTTCAAAAAGCGAGTGTCGATTGGGACTTAAACCCACGCCCCCAAAACAGATCTCACTTCTCTCTATCTTCTCGAAGACTCGCTTTTTCAAACCCTAACCCATCGCTCGCAATCTTCGATTTCTCGCCTATTTCATCAAAATAGCCGTCGATTAGCTCCTAAAATCTTCGCTTTCTCATCCCAAGCTAGTTGCCCACCTTGTGGTTGAGTTTTCTTTTCGAAATTTTGGGTGATTGCGGGGGATTGAAGAACAAGGGGTGGAGGTCGGTGACGCTCGCGATTTGGGGCTGGTTCTTTTTGGTTTGTGGTGATTGCGGTGGTTCAATTTTTGCGTGAAGCTTGAGGTATATTTCTAGAACTCAATTTTTTCTAATGTTGTATATATATTGTGTGTAATATGTGGTGGTGTGTGTAGAATTTGTGAACGATTTGCTGAATATATAACTCTATATCTCTGATTTGAACGATTTGTTTGTAATGTGTGTAGAATTTGGGGATTTGTGAGTAAAAGTGTAATTGTGCATATGTGAGTAGTATTTGTGCATATGTGCATATGTGAGTAAAAGTACAATTGTGCATATGTGATTTTGTGAAAGTATAATTTGGGATTTGAACGATTCTAGAACTCAATTTTTGTAATCAGGAAAAATTTACTGCAATTCTAATTATATATTTACTGCAATTCACAGACCAACTATTTGAATTTAGGATATGTGAGTTGTATTTGTGAGTTGTAGATGTTTTGAGTAAAATTAGCATAATATCTCCACCTATAGATTTTGTGAGTTGTAGATTTTGTAATTTAGTAATATCTCCACCTATAATTTGTGACTTTTTGTGAGTTGTATTTGCATTTCAATTCTCTTTAGCTTCCGTGATTATTTAAATTGCTAAAATGATTTTGGTATTGTTAATAATGATTGCTCGTTCATCATTGTAGGATACTCTTTTTTTGTGAAAAAATGCCACGGAATAAGGGACGTGTGGAGGCTGGCAGTAGTAGTAGAGCCAATCGTGGGGATGGACCACGTACATCTTTTGGCCCACCTCCACGCAGTGGACATGGTGGTGGTCGTCGTGGTGGCAACGAACGAAGTAATGTAAGTTATATTTTTTTTTTTTGCATTCGATTTGTTTCATTGTCATATAATTGATTGATATATTTATTTGCTGATGTAAATGCTGTTTTGCAGGTCCCAACAAACCAAAATGTGACTGGTACTTCGTCGCCTGCCCCTTCTTCATCTACGGTTCCCCTTGTTGGTCCCGGTCCACTCGACCCCTCTCTTCTAACTTGTCAGTCGCACCATCGCTCCAAAGATGTGTGGGAGGGGGATTCGAAAGAGTGTACCTTCCGTGGGGGCATCCACTTCCTATGCACCCACGGATTCACCAAATACTACGGGATTGCAGTCTATATGGTATTGCACTGATGAGCGGCATCAAGTGCGATCGGCCTCTACTAACAGCACTCCTGGAGAGATGGCATCCTGAGACCCACAGCTTCCACTTGTCAGTTGGGGAGATGACTGTTACGTTGCAGGACGTTTCAGTCATCACAGGCCTTCCGGTAGATGGACAGGCGGTGACCGGCTCTATGGACTTCAACGCCCCATACTTAGTAGAAGAATACCTAGGTGTCGAAGTGGAGACTGGTGCAATAGTTGGGAAACAAATTCGTCTGAAGTGGTTGAAGGAAAAATTTAAAGACCGACTGACAGATGATTCGACCGAAGAGGAGGTCCAGATGAACTGCAGGGCGTACATCCTTACTCTTTTTGGAGGGGTACTATTCTCTAACTCAAGCGGTCATTCCGTCCCCCTCATGTACCTCCCGCTTATTGCTGACCTTGGACGAGTCGGCCAGTATAGTTGGGGTAGTGCCGCCCTAGCAGCCCTCTACAGGAGTTTGTGCCTGTGTGCCCTCGGGTCCGTGCAGATGAATGGCCCGATGATTTTGCTTCAAGTGTGGAGCTGGGAGCGTATCCACGTTGGGCGTCCCATAGTTAGAAAACAATCACCCAGCTGGATCCACGTCCCTGAAGACCCGTACATGCTTCCTCCTCTAGGTGTGTACTGGTCGGGTAACCTAACCTGGACTGCCAACCCGAACAGATGCCTGACCTACTACCGTGATGAGTTGGACAGGTTGGCAGATAACTGCGTTGTATGGATGCCCTACACGGAGGAGCGTCTAGCTCGATTACCGCCCAATGCCGTGTATAGGCGAGACCTTTGGCTGACAAAAGCACCGCTCATCAATTTCAGCACTGTCGAGTTATATTTTGTTAGCAGAGTACTACGACAGTTTGGTCTCCAGCAGTTGATTCCAGTAGCTGAGCCTTTCAATGCAGATCTCCATAAAATTACCGGAATGGGTCGTACGCCAGGTCACAATTGGGCGGAAATCTTCTCCACATATGTCGAGAGATGGAACTTACAAAGGTTTGATGAAATCATCCGCAACATACCTCCATTCGAATTAGCAAACCACAACAACTATATGAATTGGTATCGGAGGATGACAAGGCGGTACATCTCTCCGACGGGGCAGACTCCAGCCGGTGTGGTGATGCCTATACGTCGACCGGCAGCAGAACCGGTAGATTTACACTCCATGCACTTGCCGATGTTTCAACCAAAGGCATCGGCTGTTCGGACGATTGTAAGTTTTTTAGAAATTTTTAAGTCTTTCATTTTTTTTTGAACTCTAACTACAAAAAACGACTTATTATATTTTGTAGATGGCCCAGACTTGGAGTATGGGCAAGAAATGTGCAGCGGTATTGAGTAGTAACGTAGCCGACGCGGTGAAGGACTTCGCGCGCGAAATGCTGAAGTCCTGTCGAGCACAGGCAGATGCTGTCGGTGAGGGGGCGACATTGGATGCAATCTTAAACACTCCCGCACATCGGACTAATACACGCAATAGACGAATAAAGAAAACCGCCAGCAAACCACCTCGACGTAACATAGTTGAAGAAGCGGCTGAGGAACAAGTAGAGGAGGAGGAGCAAGAAGAGGAGGACGAGCCATTAGAGGGTCTTACACAGCAAACTCCATCTCCCCGAGCGAAGAGGCAACGGAAACGAACCCATATTTTTACACCGGATCCGTGATCAGCGGTTTTGTGTAGCCCAATGTTGTTATATTTTGTTTAGTCGAATATTGTAAATAACTTTTGAATAGTGCAATGAATGAAATTCGAATTTTACAATGGGGTGTGTGCGTGGTGTGTTCTTGATTGATTAAGTTTTCCTCTTTTTTTGTTTTGTTGCTAGATTCTATTTTGTTTTTGTGCGTGTGGTGATGTTGAGAATGTAGACGGATTGAATGTGATTTTGGTTGGGATTGTGGTGATATTGAATGGCTTCAATGTTAAGGGTATGAATATGGAGATGGTGGAGATGTAAGTCGTGTAATTGTATCACCGAGATGGTGGAGATGTTAATGGCTTCAAGCTGTTATTTCATACAGAGCAAGACTCGCTTTCTGAGAAAGCGAGTCTAGCTTAAATGACCCCGCTTTCTCAGAAAGCGAGTCTATAACTTGGGAATTCCAGAGCTGTCGAAGCCTCTGGGATTCAAGCAGCATAAACAGTCGCTTTCTGAGAAAGCGGGATAGGTATTACTAAACTCGCTTTCTGAGAAAGCGAGTCTTCGTTCTGTATCTTTTTAATCTAGCAGATCCAAGACTCGCTTTCTGAGAAAGCGAGTCTTGTAATTTCATCCACGGGATTTGAAAAAGCGACTGTTAAACCAGAGAATTTTGATCCTCTGGTTTCCTACAGATCGAAGACACGCTTTCTCAAAGACCGCGATGTTTAAGACTAGACTCGCTTTCTGAGAAAGCGAGTCTTCGTTCTGTATCTTTTTAATCTAGCAGATCCAAGACTCGCTTTCTGAGAAAGCGAGTCTAGTAATTTCATCCACGGGATTTGAAAAAGCGACTGTTAAACCAGAGAATTTTGATCCTCTGGTTTACTACAGATCGAAGACACGCTTTCTCAGAAAGCGCGATTATTTACACCAGACTCGCTTTCTCAAAAAGCGAGTCTTTGCCTATGTTAATGAAATTTATTTTTAAGATAACTTAATTCACACAGCAACAAACACACAAGGACATCAAAAACAAAAAAAACGAAATTTCCAAAATAAAACATCGTCGTTAGCATCAACATAATATAGTACAATAACAAAGTCCAAATTAATAATTACAAGCACACAATATCTAAGTTTGCTGAGTTCCACTATTAGTGCATCGTCGCTTATTGTATCCTTGTAAACCACATTTTGAACATCTCATCCCCGTACCACGACTTGACCTATCTCTCATATCCATGTCATTGCGGAATCTGGTAGTTCTAGGCCTGCCCTTCCTTTTACGTCGCAAAGTGGCATCGGGTACTAGTTTTGGTCCATCAATAATAGGCCAATATGCTGGATCTAGTATAGGCTGAAACACTGGACCGTATGTTTGTGCTAATGAAGCAACGGTGTAAAATTTATCAACGAGATGCTTGTGATCTATTGCACGATATGCACAAGCCGCCAGTACATGAGAATATGGGATATGGTATAGATGAAATTTCATACATGTGCACGTCTTCGTTCCCAAATTCACAGTGTGCAAGTTCCCACCCTTCCTTTCTCCACCCACCATGCGTATACCCGTTCTCACGGAAAAAATTCCTGGTTGATGATGGAACATTGTCACCCCATGTCCGTTAGCTCTCTCACGGCGACTATCAAGCAGTTCATGTACTTTTCGAGAAAAAATCCTCCCTTCGGATAAAAGTTGAGTCGCTTCTTGTCGACGAGTAGTAAAATAATTGTTCAGACGTTCGAAGATCGTCTCAACAATCGCTGTCACTGGCAAACTACGGACTCCTTTCAAGACTGAGTTGAACACTTCTGACAAGTTCGTAGTCATTATCCCGTATCTGCGACCTTCATCTGCATAAAGTGCCCATTTCTCAACCGGCTTCTCTTTTAACCAATTAGCCGCTTCCACATTTACGTTCTCAAGCTCAGCAAGTTTGGCCATGAACTTTTTGGGTTGGTGTTCACACGCTATTATTTTCGCCTTCTTACGCAATGCCTTGCTACCAAATTTAATAAAAAAATTTGTAGCAAAATGGTGCATACAATAACGGTGATACCCACTTGGTTCGTTCCAAGCTCCATTTCGTAACTCCATTGCATGCATTATACCAGCGTGACGATCAGAAATAACACACAACTCAGTGCGATCGGTGACATAATGTCGGATGCAACTCATGAACCATGTCCACGTATTTATACTCTCTCCATCAACCAATGCAAATGCAAACGGAAATAAACAATCATTCGCATCTGGGGAAACAGCAATTAGCAAGCAACCCTTGTACTTACCGTATAAGTGAGTTCCGTCAACACTGATCACCGGTCTGCAGGACTTGAAACCTTGAATTGAAGGACCAAATGCCCAGAATACACCCTTGAATGTTTCCTCACCAGGGCCAGACCCATACTTATCCCAGTGAACAACGGTTCCTGTATTTGCAGATTGAATTGCTGTGAGTAGAGCAGGCAACTTTGTGTATGCTTCTTCGAAGGTACCATACAACCTCTCGATGGCTTTTTGTTTTGCTCGCCAAGCTTTCTTATAGGAAATCTGATAATTATATTGTATTTTAACAATCTCAATAATTGACCTCGGTGATAAAGAGGTATCTTTTTTCACCACATCAACAATCAGATTACAAACAATATTGTAATCAATTTTAAGGTGATCTTGATTCAGCATTGGATTCGTACAAGTGTGTGGCCCAACTATCTTCTTCACCACAAAATTCGTGCCGCCTTTTGGAACCATCGCTCGTAATCTCCAAGGGCAGCCAACATCACATACTCCGGGGGGCCCTTGCACGATCTCCTCAATGGTACGTTTTCTAGGTGCCATTTTGCATTTAACAGTGTACAGTGACGGTGTAGATTTTAAAGTTACAAATTCACGATGTTTTTTGATAGAATACAACTTCACTGCCTGTTGAATCGACTGCTTACTTATAAACTCCTGTCCAACGTACAATTCGTCTACATTGGACGAACCAGACGACTCTTGTGGAACTAGGTTTACTCTAGCACCTTCAGCCATTTCCTCAGTAACATGACCGTCAACATTGCCGTAGCTAAAAGTACCTCTGGCTTCATTAGAACTGCTGTTCGTGGGATTTACATTTGCACCACTGTCAACATCTTCATCATCGTCTACGTCATCAGTGTCACCACTATCAACATCTTCATCGTCTGTTTCTTCATCTTCTTCATCATCTTCTAATAAGCTGTTGTTACAGACTGCATTTTCAAAGAGTTCAAACATGCTGTTATTTGGAACAGAGTCAGGAACCGGGCTAGGTTGGCGTGGCAGCTCAACATTTACAGAATCCGGAATTGGAGCATGGGCGAAGGTGTTTTCTTGTGAGGATATCGGATTTGGTTGTGATGATTGATCGGGGTTAGGCCTCGACTGCTGTGTAGGTACTACCCGTATGAAGCTTGCACTGGGGATATCATGTGGCTGGGCATTGACAACTCGGATTTGCTGAATATATAACTCTACTACAGACCAAGCACAATTGGGATCAAATGTCCTAGCAATCAATGACTTCAGCGCATTATCAGTAGGTACGGGCACTGTCATAAAATACTGACCATCTCCTCTTCCTGCTGCGTATCGAGCTAAAATTTTCAATTTCCATTCATTCCTATCCCAATTAGTAACTTCATAGATTTTCCCAACTAATTCTTCAAATGTGATGGTACGGGGCACCCAAACTATTTCCGGATCCAAATGACTATAAGAACAACCAATCTTTGGATCACGAATTATTTCACCACCAAAATATAACCAAATAGGAATCTCCAAATCCATACCTACGTTAATTTATACCAATAATCGAGTTATTATCAACCCATAAAGAAAACCTATTTAAATTAACAAAATAATGGGAAAATAAACAACATACCTTCACAATAAAGTTGCTTCCCTTTTGAAGTATACCCAAATTCCAACAAATTAAACCTCTAACGGAAGATGAGTTTAAGTTGTCCAAAGCAATTTTGTGGGTTATTCAACAAAATATTAGGGTATTTTGACGAATTTGAGATGAGAGATGGGTTAGGGTTTCGCGAACGAAGAGGAAGAGAAAGAATAGAGAGAAGAAGTGAGATCTGTTTTGGGGGCGGGGGTTTAAGTCCCAATCGACACTCACTTTTTGAAAAAGCGAGTGTGGTATAATTACCCCCGCTTTTTCAAAAAGCGAGTGTTGCTGGGCAAAGAAGCCCAAGACTCGCTTTTGGAAAAAGCGAGTGTAGTACAAATCATCCCGCTTTTTCGAAAAGCGAGTCTTAGGTTTTCAATTTTCTCAAACCTAAGACTCGCTTTTCGAAAAAGCGGGATGGTTTGTACCACACACGCTTTTTCAAAAAGCGAGTAGGGCGTTTGTGGAAATAAAAAAAAAACAGGTCGTTTGTGGCAATACTTTTGCAAAAAGGGTCATTTTGGGAAAAAATTCTTGCTTCTACACCCTTTCTCATACATAAATATATGTAGTAAATTCTAATGACTTGCAGTACAAAAATAAGAATAATATAATTCTGAGTCAAAGGTACATACTTTTTAATAAAGTCTTCATACTCAATGTGCTCCGCCTTGATCTTGTCGGAGAACCATTTGGATGCACCACTTTGGTGTTCGTCGAGATACTTGATCATCGTCTGCTTGTACTCCGCTGCATCCTTTGCTAAACTCTCCACCTTTTCCAGATTCGTAGTGACAAGCTCCTCCAACTCGTTCACCAGTTCATCAGAATGCACCTTCAATTTTGCTATTATCTCCTTGCGGACAGTGTAGTTCCTCACAGTCTGAAGGGCAACGTTGACACCCTTGAGTGAATACATGTATACATCAT